>JBCFYV010000024.1:1972412-2105949 GCA_039000515.1 Timema cristinae
TTTGGACTGCTGCTATATGGGATGAGAATTAAATACCTCCCCATGGATTTTATGTAAGTCTGGTAATATTGGGTGTTCATCTTGTTATAGCGTGACAACTTAAGTTCCATTTAAATCGCAAAAACTTAAAGTTTCCAAGGGATGGCGTTAATTGTCAATTTCATTTAATGATAGCATTCGTACAGCGCAACTTACATCATTGAGGAAAAATCTATTTGAACATTCAAAGTCCCAGGTACACATAAGCACTGAAAACATTATACAGAGAGCTAAAACACAATCGATTGAAAAAAATTTGACCATTTAAATGTGCACCAGGGGGGGGGGGGTATTTTTAGGGGGGTTGCTTCTTGAGGTTTAAGAACCCCAACCCTGGTAGTCCCCGGGGTGTACATACATACAAGTACATAAAAGAAATGAGAACAAGAGGAAATTAGAATTTATGCAATTTAATGAGATAAGATACAAGTTCATAATATATATATATATAGCACGTAATCTCAGTAAGCATATGTTCATACAAGCTAGTTATGATATGAGGCAGCTCTGCCTGACCCTAGCCCTACAAAGGGCGAGAGGCGCTGGGCTTATAAACTCAGACAATTGAGTTAAGTGACTGATCCCACAATCAACATGGTATGTTGGCCGTGCAGGCAGAGTTATTATTTACATCAGGCAAGTTCTGGTTCAGTTACATGAGAGAGCCCTGGATACAGAGCAACAACCCTTACTAAGGGTAAAAACTATTTACATTGATATATCAGAATACACGGGCCAGTCCAGGACGAGCCACGTCCCACTAGTTGAGCACCCGCCGGGTGACCAACACCACAAAGCATAAACAAGTAATTAATACAGCTACAGCCGAGCCTGAGGGGCAGAAGCGGCTCATGAGCTGAATATTCCTAAAGCGAGTGTTACAATTCAATGACTAAGATTTAACCACGGGCCAGTCATGAGAGGCATGAACGGCCCACAGGTTAACTGCCCAACACAAATATTGGGATTGACAAGTGAACCCACTTAAGTATGGATCCCAGGACTCCACATAACATGAACAATCTCCTGCCCTGGCAAGCTACCATTGAGTTACATTGATGGACACATAGTGTGTGCCGCGGGATTCACCATCCCGTCGTGAGGCTGGCCAAAATGGCTCAGTCTCCCCAACGTGAGAAGCACGCTACACCACAAGTGTAGTTTAAAACAATTTCTCCTGATAACGGAGACTCAACTCCATACATAATCTATACAACTAGCCTAACCATAATATCATAATAGTGTCTCACAATAGACACGGGTTTTTTTCCTATTCCTAACTAATACTATAACATTATCCTATCCATCCTACCAAGTCGTAGACTAAACCTAACATTTAACATTTAATCTGAAGTTTACTCGTTATATCATGCCCATGAAGTTGGTTAGTCCTGTAACTTCCTCCTGTCTAGAGGATCAATTTTCCTTGGACCATAAGTCCACCGTTGACTAGATAGTTTACTTCAACCAGATGAGGGTGCCTAGTAGGCCAACGTCGTTGATGATGTCCTATCGTGTTCTATGTTTCTTCCAAGTAGCTCGGTGAATATATAGTCAGAGAGGCCCACGTGGTGGAGCGGTGAGTATGAAGTGGAGGGGGAACTTCCCCGAGATTCTAGAATATTGACATGCGTTGGTCGACGGCATTCATGGAGCTCTCAGTTGGTTTGTACTCGTCGTTGAACGCGGAGTTCTCCCCTAATTGCCGTGTTCGGTCACTTTTTCTCTGTGTGGTTTTTTCCCAGTGGGGCATCAGGCTCGAAGGAAGAGTCGGCGAAGTTGGTATGTAAATAAACAAACATACGTTATGGGCGTAGCATTTTACACTAGTATGTCATTGTTAACTTTTGATGACTTGCAGGCACCAACAAAATATTCGTACTTTACGTTTGAACGGGGCTAAACCAGATTAGCCCGTTACAACTGAAACTGAATTTGAGGCCACAAACAAGGTGTTTAGAACCACATATTTTATTGCTGAACATGATATACCATATTATGATCATGCTGAACTGTTGCGGTTGAAACATTTAAATGGTGCAGTACTCTCATCATGTTTGTGATCGAGATTTAGCGCTATAAACATAATTGGCCACGTTGCGCGAGAAATAAAGTCTATAGTTTGCAAAAGCATATTTGAAATAAATGGAAAAGTATCTGTGATAATAAATGAGTCTAAAACTTTCAATACCAAAACTACTTCGATAGTTTATTTTAAACTTGAATCATATAAGTCAACTGATCCACATTAAAAATTTTTTTTAGATTTGATTGAATTGCCTGATCAAACAGCGAAAACTATTACCGATCACTTACTAACATGCCTCAGCACGTAAGAATTCGATCATAAATATCTTCAGAACCGTCTAATTTATTTTACATTTGATGGTGCTAGTGTCATGCTGGGAAGAAAATCAGGTGTTGCAACACGACTGCACAAAACGTATCATTCTACTATGGTGTGGCATTGCCTTATTCATCGATTAGAATTGTCATTTGGAGATGCAATTTCTTAAATCCATGGTGTTGACAATTTCTGTACATTTATGAACAAACTGTAAGCTACTCATTATAAAGCCAATCTCCCAAAAACAAAAATGAAATTGAAAAATGTGCGTCAACGATAAACAAAGAAATCAAGAAAATCGGTCGTGTATTGGGGGGGGAGGTGAGTTGCATGTTTGTTTCGAACTATATAGCTCTGTGTTGGCACCTTGAGCCTGTAAGTAATGATACAAACCGTTCGCAAACAGATCAAGACAAATTCAAGGGTCTTTACAAACGTATTTCATCAAAACAATTTGTAATGGACCTGGTACTCATGCATGATGTTTTATTCTAACTCTCACTTCTTTCCGAGTCCCTCCAGAGACAAAATATGACTCTTGTTCATGCTGATAAGCTAGTTAGTTGAACCATATGATTTCTAGAAGCAATGAAAGAATCTAAAGGTAAACATAATATGTTGGTACCAGAGAATAAAGTAAAAAAATGTATTTTCTCAGTAAAACTGACAGATAGCAACAAGATTGTTTTTGTTAATCACTCTCAGTTTTTAACCAGCATCGTAAACAATATGGAACGCCGATTATTTTCAACAATCTGTTCACACGAGTCAATTCTATCCCAATCAGGCTCTAGAAACATAATTCCCAATAAGGCCGACATGATTTCAAAGATTTCTGTTCTATAGACTAGTGAATGGTCAGCAGAAATACACTCAGGATATTTAGAAACTAAAATAGAGTCTTTTTGCAGGACACTCACGGCCAACAGAGAATTCCTGGACAATGAATGATAGACGAGATATTTAATCAAATTTTATTCCTCTTATTAATTGTACAAAAGTTATCCCTTGGAGCTCTTCCGAATGTGAAAGAAGCTTTATCATTATGAACCTTATAATTACGGATATTAGATCAAGATTACTAATGAGTCATACATCAACTCTTATATTCACCTTCGATTGAACAGTGAACGTTATGAAGTGGCTGAAGAATCATCGCTCTGCAACTGATACCCAGATCAAAGGAGTCAAGGACACAGAACGCCAAGTGGATCAACTTTTGAAATTCCTTTAAGAAGATAGACTAAACATTGTTTCGCATACGGCCTGATTACATCTTGCCGTTATGTAAGTCATAACTCATAAGTGAAATTTTTATTTTTCTTAAACGCAATACTCAACTATATTAGTTATTAGTTCCTTCAACTATTTATGCCATAATTTACAGTAAGATTGGCCAATGTAATATTATAATTTAATACCACGGACCACCCACTCCAGTTATAAAAAAGACGTCTGAGACAATAGGCTTATAGTGGTTGGTGTGGCCTTTGCCATTTTATACTTGTGCACACACTTTTAAATTTTGAAGTTATTTCAATTGTATTTGAGATTTGTATGAATAAAATTCTGCCTATTATATTATACACGTGTATTCAACACTCGTTCCTGTTACATGGTGAGCTCCAGCACCTCTTTTTTTACAATACGCCATTGGTTCTATTACTACCTTTTTCACGGCTGGACGCCACTGGGATAACCGACTAGGTTTTTTACGAGTCAGAGCATAATACTTGCGCCGGGATCAGCCCCAGATGGGGAATAGAAATGTATCACCTTCAGACTAAATCCTACGAAAAGGAAATCATACCAACCCCGATCTCCTACCTGGACTTGACCAAACAACGACCGTAATATTTCACCCACCAAGTATCATCATACCTTAAACACATCTTTCCAAATCCCTAGAAAAACTAGTATTTTTACCCGAGAGCCAACGCTATCACTTATCACTTTACACTATCAATATCAAAAAAACGTAAATTTTACAGCAACATTTCACCTGTTTCACCTCAATGTAAATTATTAACCACAAAAAGAGATTAAGAGTCACAACTGTGACTTGGTGGTACACGCACAGAATATCAGCCCCATATTCCTTTACAGACCAGACGGAAATACTGTATGTGTTAAGTATGGAATGGACCTAGGTCACAAAACAGCAGGGGCGGCTCGTCCCTAATGCGCGGAGGCGCGCGCCCCCCATTCCCACGAATCCCCAGTTCCTTTTAAAGTTATTATTCGCACTCTCACGACAATTTTATCTTGCCATAATGGTTTCAAGAAAAATATGTTTTTGGTTTAAGTAATAGCAGGCAATGTTTTTAAAATGGCATGCGGTCGGGCGCGAGGCGGTCAGCGCCTGATATTGTGAAACCAAACCTTCCCTCCCCTTCACCTCTTGTCTTCAAATGGCATGCAGTCAGGCGCGCTACGGTCAGCGCCTGACATAGTGAAACCAAACCTTCCCTCCCCTTAACCCGTTGTCCTCCTCCTGCTATAGCTAGCTAGCATTGCTTATTCTTCTTTTGAAGGCACACTCCCTTATGCGCCCTAAGGTTGAAAGCTTGTGAAATGTGTATAGCGTGAACCAGCATTAGTTGTTGTCAGTCATCCTGCGTGCTCCTGCATCTTGAGGATGTGTGTGTTTATAATAATATTATGTAGGGCTATTTTAGGATAATGTTTATTTGAGTTATATGTTTTAATATTTTTTGTAACTAGGCTTAATATGAATAGTTCAATTCAGGCGCTTAAGACAACGAATATTGCAAGATTAACTCTTGATCAAAAAAGAGAATTGAATTCATTAGATAGGCCATGTCCTGAATTTTGTATGGAACAAAGTGAAAACATACATATCTATATATGCATGCACATTACACAGCTGCAGAGTTTCTACAACACATCCACGTCCTTTGGGGGAAGTCTTTTTTTATTTTTCCATGTTGTTTGTGATATTAATTTTTGAGTTTAAATAAATGAATATTTAGCAAAACATATTCCGAAATTTGTGTCTTCTTTTAAATATATTATTTAGAAATAATTTATGAATTAAACAGGCTACGCCCTCCAGCTTCTAAAGTGACGAGCCGCCACTGCCGGAAACAGTAGCTACACAGGATCTGTAAATGACCTGAAGAGAAGGGATCGTGGAGGGGGTACGTTTTCCTAAATACTCCTGTTACACTTCTACATGCCAAATTGGAATTTATTTCTACTAACACAGCAAAATATAAGTTTGATTTCTTTTTATCATTGCATGAAAAGAAGGGTTATATACTCTGCTTGGTGCGTACACTACAAATTGTTATTTTAAAATTGGAATGTTTCAGAGAGGTGATGCCCGGTGCAACATCTCCTTTGTCAATCTCCACAATCGTTAACTCATCTAATTTAGCTACAGTGAAGAATGTCACTGGCAGGTCCACGACCAACCTTAACATCATCAGCATTTCCCATAATCAAGTTCTTCTCAACACATTACTGGTAAATAAATATGTTCCTAATATTTAGACATTAAGGGATATGGAAATTAAATGAAATGATGCCTATATGGTGTACATTATAGTGATCTGACACATTTTATTCAGTTTAAACAGCATAGTGCACATCTTAATATAAATACAGTTTGGAAATAAGTGCTGCCACCTTCCTGAGAATATAAACACTTAAACAAAATGGACGACATTCATATTGCAATGTACTTTTTAAATTTTTAACTACCATAGAAATTATTTAATCTTTTTAAAGGTGTATTTATTATTCATTATGTAATGTAAAACATAATTTAACATGAAAGTACAAGGATGTAACTGTAGTTTTAGTTTTCAAAAGTTTTTTGTAGGCTAAATTACAATGTAGCTTGCGTTTACTATATTCCTTAACACAAAAGAGAATGCTTTTTGAACTGGGGGTATTTTGAAATATCTAGATTTAACATACTATTGAGAGTAGGATTTTAGGTATATCAAACCTGAAAACAGTGATCGGCGAAGATGTCCCAGAAGGTCTACCTGTGGTTTCCGATTGATAATGACACTGTCTTGTTGTCTTCACACACCTACATTATTCTTACTACACACGCATTCCACAGAATTAAACAAGGGATGGATTTATCATTAAGTTGAAGTTAGTGAGGCTTCATGCGCGCATATGCTAGAGCCATGGTGTGGACAATCTAGCAGGAAAACACACTTTTGGAAATGTACCACCCTGACAAATATAAATTAATTAAAAAGGGTAGTAATCCAAATTTTTTAAATTATATACAATATTTTTGCAATTATTAATACCAAAAATAGACAAACATAATTTTAAATAAATTACTAAACATTTTCCGCTCGTTGAACCACTCGGGTTTTAAATAGAAAGAAAATTGGATAGAGTATTAGGAGCCTAATTACTAAGTACGGGTATGATCTTAACAACATAGTAATTGCAAGATACTCTTGACGCACGTAGATTCAACAGACTGTACTTACGACTGTATCAGAAACTAGAAATAGTATACAGGAGGTATTATTATGACCACACGACTCACCACACATTTTAATGGTGAGCACACTGGCCTCAACGCTGTAAACATAATCTTTAATACGATGACGATGTCCTGACCTCACTCAGTCTCAGAGGTAGACTATGATGATGTCCTGACCTAACTCAGTCCCAAGGATGGACATCATCAACAAAAACAAGCCAAGACATGTTTAACATTTATTGACAAAAAACAATATATATTTTTACAGGTAAATCGCATATAATTTATAATTCATTTTTTCATTACTACACAACGTTCAGTATGTGTGTTAGTAAACTAGTTAGTTATCAGTTCACAATCAAACATGTGTTTCCTAACCGGTGCTCCCCGGAACACTGGTGATCCGTGAACTGGTTACAAGTGTTACGCTGGTGAAATATGTCTGATAACACAGTTTTGAGAGATATTAGCTACTCTGATTCTAACAACTGAAGACTGTTGACTTCAAAACAAATAGAATATCGTTTAGAGGTCTTGTATTTAGGAGGGTCAGGGTGGAGCCAGTAGTAAAAGCCCAGCTTGAGCCCATCGCTAATTATTCAAAATATGACGTATGAGACTAAGATAGTGACGTTTTATTGAGTAAGGTCAGCCCTGACGTCAGCCTGTTGTTCTGGCGGTAGGTATGCTAGGGATATAGTGATAGTATTGTGACGTCATCCCGTTCCTGTGACGTTTCAAATAATATGACTGGCTTGACGTCACAGGATTAAGACGTCATCAAATTTAATGAATTATTATTTTGTGTGAGCATTAACCATCACTACTTGCCATGTTTTTTTATTTGGAAAACCTGTATTTTAGACATTGACGTCACAGGATTATGACATTATCAAATTTATTGAATTATTATTAACCATCACTACTTGCCATGTTTTTTTTTTTGGATAAACTCTATAAAGGAGAAAACCTTTATTTTAGACATTGACGTCACATTTTCAAATTTATTGAATTATTATTTTTTTGAGAACATAAACCATCGTCATGTTTTATTTTGGGTTTACTCTATAAAGAGAAAAACCTGTATTTTAATGTTGTATGGCTTTTACTACAAATATATAATTTTAAATGAGAGGGAAATATTACTAGAAATTAAAAAAATAACTACAAGTTTTTCAACATTTAATCATAATAAAAAAGTATACATATTTCACAATTTATTATTGTTATCCATAAAAATACAAAGATCGTCATAGAGTGACAGATAGTCAAAATATGGGATAGGATCGGGCGGGTCTACAAACGATTTGGAGGCGAGCGTATTGTCAATGAACATCGATACATTAGGGTGATTTAGATATTTTACATGGCGTGTGATATATTTTTCTAGATTGTACAGAGTTTTTAATTCGTCCATAGACAGGTAGATCTGAATGTTTTTTTTATCACTCAGACACAATTTCCACACGCCGAAAAGTTTTTTCACCACAATGTTAAAGTCGTCCAGGCTGGACTCGAAGTTTACACACGTCTGCACACACTCGGACCAAAACGGCATTTCTTTGACGAGAAAGTTCCATTGGGGGACGGTGAGTATTAGACGATTAGAACTCGATGAAAACATCACGTGAGCGTAAAAATTGCGGTCAGGGAAGAGACCCACCACCACGTGTTTGTTCTGTTTGTCGTTTAGGTAGAAAGTCTTGGTTAGCAACGACGGTGATTCATCCTGCACCATATTACAGCTGCACGTCTCCATCGCTGTCTGCGTCTAGACTGATGACCTGTAATCAACAGTCGTCACAATTAAAGCTAGTATTGTGGTCGTCGTCGTCGTCGTCGGTGATTGGACAAAATTTATACAATTTCTCGGCGCTGTGAAATCTGACGAATCGTGCCAAAGCGTTTGCATTTTTTAACGCGCACGGGGTGATGTCGTGACAAGGGGCGGTACACCCCCAACAATTTGAGTTGATCAAATCAACAAAGGGACATTTATAGTCCTCACGTAGTGGGATGAATGTCCGGCCGGTGAGACGGGACAAGAAATTCCCTTTTTGTTTATTATATGCGTAAGGCACGAAGGCTTTATCTAAATTTTGTTTTAGAATTGCATCCAATTTGGAGTAGCACAAGCCGGTGGTTTTATTGAATTGATAGCACGACGATTGTTTCTCGTCGATGAAAACTATGGCTAGCTCGGTGATCACCCACTCCTTTTTCGAGTTTACGATAAATGAAAAATCAAAGATGGCCGACATGATGATGTTCATATGTCAGATAATTGAATACAAATGATTAAGTAAAATTATAGTATACCTTTTATATCTAATGCTGGAACACACGTCTGGGCACCCCTGCTAGTACATCTTGGACAGCGGCCAAAGCGACGTTTGAACAGCGTGACGGCCAGCCGGTCGTTCTTACACAAGTTGTTGGTTGAGAACAGGTCTGTGAATCTCCTCAGGCTCCAGCCGGCGTCCTTGGCAACGGCAAACAGACAGCAATAGTGGCCGCACACACCGGAGGCTATGCCTTGGAGTCGTTTGCGGTTGTACCTCCATCGTGTCGAGTGTTTTTCAAGAGTCTAGTCATCGCTAAGCTCGGTCGTCTGCCGTATGTATCAAAATACTCCCCAAATTTGGAAAAATATAGAACCACCCAATGGGAGCCGGGTTTAGTGTGAGGGTCTAAATTGACCACAAATAAGGCGGGACGAGTGAAATTTTGAGGTAATTGGTCCGAAGGAAATGTCCCTTTATAGATTGAAATTTTGCCCCGCAACAGTGTGTCTATTTGATGAGAATTCATGGTGTTAATAATTAATTTTCACCTCCCTATTAGAATCTATCGACACCGTCCCCTCGTACTCAGAGTAAAACAAACAGGTTATGGCGGTGTCAAGGTCTGTCTTGAACTGTAACTCAAATCTCACGTTCCCCTCTGTCTGAAGGCTGGTGTGCGAGTCCTGTCCTGCACTGTCGGGAGTCAAGTCGAAGGCCAACATAAAGTAACCTTTATTGAACATGTCTCGCGTGATTAAATGGCCGTTGTTCTGATGGTGTATGCCCAATCCCGAAAACAATGTGTCATAGGCGAGGGTGGACGTGCCGACGTTGTCAAAATTTATCAAAATGGGCAAATGTTTTTGGATTCCATTTACATACAGGACGAAACGATCGAGGTTTCTGTGAATCAGTTGAAACGGATTCGTGTTCAAACTGCCCACAAACGCCTCGTTTGACACCATTGTGAATAAAACAATTTTAGGGATCACCCCTTGAATAACATTGTTTAAACTCACAGACTTGGATCCTTTGGGTACGGTCACAGACTTGACGTCCACCCGATTGAGGTGGTATTGGGCCGGCTTTCGTAACAGTGTCTTTTCTATAGCGAGTGAAATAGTCGGCGACACTTCCACGTGTTTCACAAAGAGGGTGGCGTCTAAAATTCGCAACCATACGTCGGTGTTTAAATTGTCCGCGTCTGTGAGCAGATAAAACTCTCTTTTGTTGCGAATTAATTTAACGCGCAACGATACATTTTTCAATAGCAAATGTGAAATATTAAAAATGTCGGCGTGTAAACGTCCCACCAAGTCGACCGGATGTTTTAACAAGTCTAATCTCGTGGCGAAGCCTTTGTTCTCTGTGGATGCGGCGAGTTCACCGTTAGCGGCAGGGGTATCCAAAAACCACATACCATTCACTAGGTGGGTGTCGGAGGCGTCTCTACCGTAATTAGTTAAAGTCTCTAAATAAGCCCTGTAGGCATAGTTGTCGGTCGAGGTTGTAATAGGTGTTTCGTTGAGAGAGATATTGATTTGACTGAATAAAGAATTTAACAAGTTGTTGACGCATCCGATTTTATTGTCGGCTGCGACCGGTGTCCCGTCCCCCCTCACCAGCTGAATACGAAGATATAATTTAATCGAAGAGAGGTCCCGAAAGTATTCACCGTCTCCGGGGCAAAAAAACTCCAACTGAGCGTCATTGTCCACGGAAGTGATGGGTTTGTATTCTACCACTTTATTATTTTTAATTACCGTTTGAATGCATTTTTCGTCGAAAAGATCGAGTTCTGTTTTTGAACACTCCATAATTAATCGAAAATATCTTTTTTAGCTCTCTTGTTCCCTCTTGGTCTGGCGCCCACCTTCGAATGAAGTCGTTTACGCTTTTTTACCCTTTTTAAGCCACGTCCCTCGACCGCCTGAGTGACGCGCTTTTTAACTATATCACCGACTTTTTGACCGGGTTCACGTGTCGCTATGTCGGACAAAATGTGCGAACCTGTTTGTAACGCTTGTTTTCCCACCGCTTTCGCCCCCCTCATAAACAACGGTTTGACAAATCGAAATAATCCGCCCAAAAACGCGCCGAGACCACGTCCCCGTTGCATTTTATAACTGGCGTGATAGACGGGACCGATGTTTTCTCTCTCTCCCTCCATTGTTAAGACTAAGTCAAATTACTATCCCCCGTATCTATTTATCTAGTTTTTTCTCTCTAAAATGTAAAATCGCTACGGTGGGCACGGGACCCGATTGAAAATTCACTCGTTCGCCAAACTTTGTGTATAAGCCTATGCTTATAGAGTCAAAATTACATTTCTCGACGGGAAAATAGAATATAGGAAAGAACACGTGATGTGCGTTGGCGGAGGGGAACTGTATGATTCTAATCCATCTTACATAAGAGTCGCCTAGCAACTGTGGTCCTATAATGTCTGTGTACACAAAGACGGGTTCCGTTTCGATTGAACTAGAGCCGGGCAGTTTACGATTAGGTCGCAAAAAGACCCCCTTAATATCCTCGCTCATTAAATCCCTCATATGTGTATTAACCGCATTAAGTGACTCTATGTTGGGTAGTCTGTTTCGAATGGTTGTAATTAAGTCTCCGATGCCCACATAGAGACGAACAGGAAATTCTATTTTAAATTTTTTTTTCGCCACCGTAAATGAAATAGTGTTTTTGAATCGTGTTGTTATGGGTGACTTGTCGGCGGTCCATGCACCCTTTTGTTTTTTAATCTCAGTCAACATTGTTTGATCGCGAAGAATGTACCATTGAAATTCGGATATTAAAACCTCTAGATCTCCTTTATCACTTCTCGAGCTCTTAATTTTATTATAAAGCTCCTTAAAGGAGGTGAAATCTTGTTGAGGAAACGAAACACGGCCCACTTGGGTCACCACGACGTTTGCCGTCAATTCTTTATCTTTTGATAAAATGTTATCTTCGAGAGTTTCAAAACCCACGGGATAGGATAATTCAGCTAGTCCCACCTCCCACCGGTCGTGTTCTAGCCGTATGGACTGTGCCAATTTTGTAGTATAGTAAGAGAGTGTATTATTCTCGTAATATTCGGCGCTCGAGTCCGACGGCAGTGCTACATAAAACTGACTCATATTTGTTTAATGTTAGACGCAGCCACCCAGCTGTTGAAAGAACTGTCGTATCCTTTCCACTTGACTAGATGATGTTGAATGCCCTTAATTCGCTTACTCTGTACTATTTTATCTATTTGAAAAATCGTTGGACGACGCACGCGAACTAGTTCGTAGTTATAAAAATGTCCCTCAATGGGCCGCCCTCGGAGATCCTGTAAGGAATAGACCGGTTGGGGAAGTCTAGGAATTACTTTAACTATGCTAAATATTTCTCGTGTAAAATTAGCCTCGTATCCTTTGTCAAAAATCATTTTTTCTTTACTTATGCGCACATGATCGCCCGCCTTGAACAAAATTTTTCCCAATTTAATTTTAGCCCACCGCTTTTGCAGGCGCAATAATATTTTAAGTACGTGAATAGGCTTGACCGAAGCCGGAGCCATTCCTATAGTCGAATGAACACTAGCGTTATAATTTTGAACTAGCTTGTCCAACACATCGACGTAGTTGTGAGTGTTGAATGCGGTGAAATATTTCCACATTTTAGTTTTCAGTGTGCGATTGAAACGCTCCACGACGGCCCCCTTTATATCCGGATTATGCAAATGATAAAAATTAACGCCCGCTTGTTTCAAAAAGGTTCTAAATTTAGAGTTTAAAAATTCCCTACCCTTGTCCGACTGAATCGACAGGGGGCGTCGTCCTTTCTTAAAAATCTGTTTTATACCCCGCGTGATGTCTGCGCCCGATTTTGTTTTAAGCGGTATAGACCACGCATACTTTGAAAATACATCAATAATGTTTAGAATATAGTTGACGCCCCGGTTGTCCTTATTTAAAGCTCTCATATCTACTAGATCAATCTCCCACACATCGTCGATATTGGACACTCTGTACGGGTTACGTGGGAACCTCTTTCTTAAACCATGGTGAAGAGTGTACGCATCCTGCCCGGTCAACCATTCGTCTACATTTATTTTATTCAATCGACTATACTTTTTAAGATTGCTGGCGCTCGAGAAAGCCGAAGGTCGTGGGAGATTGTAATATAATTTTTTTAACGTGGAGCTCAGCTTAGTGTGTTCCAACGTGGTCTGGCGGGAAACAGTTTAGAAATGATTGTTTTATATTTTAAACCTCTGCTGGACGTTATTTTCGCGTCGGGATCAAAGTTTTGTCGATGAGCGCTCGTGGCAATTAGTATGTCTTTATATTTTTTTTAATCACTCTCTGTAATTATATCTTTATTTACGTTTCTTTTGGTCAACAACTCCCAAAGTCCTTGCGTGCCTTTATAGTGTGTGTTACCCAGGTATATATCGTTATCGTCTACGGTGAAACTCGAATTGCCAATTTTAAAAGTATCCCCCTCTTTTCTAATTCCAAATACAGGGTCAGTAGACACTCTCCGGTGGACGTAAGGTGATAAATATTTTCCCGCTATCTTACCGAATAATTTGGTGGAACCTGTTTCAATTTCATCAGATTCTGATCTAGGTACAAAATATGACTCCCCTTCCACCCACCCCCCCTCCTTCTCTGGCGAGTCTACAACACTAATAGGACTGCTTTGATATGTGG
Source organism: Timema cristinae (assembly GCA_039000515.1). Lineage (NCBI taxonomy): Eukaryota > Metazoa > Arthropoda > Insecta > Phasmatodea > Timematidae > Timema > Timema cristinae. The sequence goes on from JBCFYV010000024.1 coordinate 1,986,258, forward strand.
CCTCGTCTGAAAGGAATCGAGGTGGAACCGCCGGCTGTCTCCTAGGTCGTTTTCTTTTTCGTCGTGCAAGGTCGACCGGTCTACGTTTTAATACTGTGGGGCCCACGATGGGTATTTTAATTGGTTGTTTCGCTCTCTCCCTGTTTGTTAAATAACGCTGCTGATGTTTTCTAAAACTAGCCAATCTTTGATAATCGTCGACTTTTTTCCTAGATTTCAGAATTTTTTTCATCTGTACAAAATCGGCGCCATTGTCATCGCGTTTATTGTGAAATAGTTCTGGCGGGACTAGGAGCATCTGTTTAAGTTGTGACATATTATTATTTAACCAATGCGCCTACGAGAGCTGAAAGAATAGCGGGTAGTATGATGCTCAAGAAACCGCCCGTTTGAACGACTATATTTCTTTTTCTCTTCAACGAAACACCGCTGCTAGCCAATTTACGCATACAATTTTTATACTTTATTAATTTTCCCTTATCTCTTTTACTAATTTTAATATTATTGTTTAATGTGTTTAGAGCACATTCGCCGAGTGTTGTTATAACATCCGGGTCGACGACTTTAAGAATAGCTTTGCGCAATTTAGGACTGGCCGTTTTCAACACAGACAGTACGTGTCTATTTTTCTTGACTAGTTTCATCTAGTAGTCTAGCGGGGACAAACACTTTACAAACACTGTCAAATATGTCCGTTTTGAAGCGCAGGCGTTCATCCGCGTTCTGACTCAGATCAAATAGTAAATACCCGTGAGCGGATTCGGTTGCTTTCCTATAGATTCTTTGTATTTCGTACGGATTATCAGGATAAACTTGTCTAGCCAGATAGTTTATCTGTGTTTGATCACGCGGGTTTTTAAACACTACAATGTATTTAGCGTTGAGTGAGATGTCACGTGACTTACTCCCCTGATGGAAAAGATTTTGTGTGATCAGAATAACCGATAGGTTTCTATGATGACTCCCCTTGGTAAAAAGTTCACACACTTTGTTAGAATAAACCTCATTCATTAAATCGTCTAGCACGATGAGTTGAGGCCCGCCGGCCTTAAAATTGAAATTGTCCGGTACACCTTTGTGTAGTGTGACGTGACTAGATAATCGCGAGGGAATAGAATTGTTCTCACTAAAACACCATAGAATTCTATCAAATTTATCCACGCTGCACACCTGTTTTAAATTTAACAGAAAATTTTCTACAAAAGTAGTTTTCCCGCAATTAGACGGTCCCGCTAATATCAGTGTGAAAGGGTGTACAAACACAGACATCGATGTGCACCCGTCTAGTGTTGGTATAAAACTAAAAAATAAAAATTACGATTTCAAATTTATAGTAGTGGTGGCGACAAACCAATCTTTAAGAAATTTTACGTTCGAAAGACTACAAATTGAATTTAATTTTTTATATTTATGACCGAAACATTTATCATAATTATTATGGATCCTATCCTTCAGGGAGGGACACCCCAAGTCTATCATATCAATAAAAAGTTGTTTTTTATTCACAATTTCTATTAAAAAATTTTTCTTTTCCTCCCCCTTTACATAAATTATAGTCGAGTTGAGAGTGACCATTTTTAAAATTATATTAAATTGATCAGCGTTCATATCACCGTCGTCCCAATGCAGACCGTGATGATTATATGTGAGCCAATCACATTGTTTTTTAATATGCCGCGGTAATTTTGAAAAGGAATATGGCGACTTAAATGTATAGTGATGTACATCACTTCCACCAATAGATATTATACTACATTCTTTTATTATAAACTTATTGCATTCATCTTTAAACCCCTGAAAATCTACAATTACATTGGTCATGTTGTCGATGTTGATCCAAAACTGTAAAGGAAAAAAAAACCAATTAACAGTAAAAAACAACCAATTAACAGTCAGTGTCCAGTGACCAATGTAAAAAAAAAACCAGTCACGTACATAAATATCACGGCTCGTCTACGACGATGTCAGACATTGTTGACATTTTTTCTTTATAGACGTTACTCCCCTATTATAATGTTCCAAACAATATTTATAATCTTTCAATTCGTGCTGCGTAGAGGGAGAGAGTAAGTTCCAAGCGCGATTTATATCTCTACACGCGTATGTTTTAATAAATTCTATAGGTAAACTATTCAACTCCGTGGCAGACATCAGACACAAATCCTGCTTCTCCGAGTACGCGAGGATGGACGCGTTGATTTGATCCATTATACTAAATTACAATTACCCCGGACACGATCTTTTATAGTGATGTCACTCGATCCAAATCCTCCCTCCCCTCTCTGGGTGTTTGATAGCGAATCAGTGTGTTCAACTCTAGGGTAATCAATTTTCACGCATACTAGTTGAGCAATTTTATCACCCCTTTTAATTGTGAAAACAGTGTCGCCGTGATTAATGAGTAATACGCAAATATTACCACGATAGTCTTCGTCTATAACGCCGGCCAAAACATCTATGCCGTGGTGAAGAGCCAGACTAGATCGCGGAGATATTCTACCGTACGTTCCCTCCGGTAATATAATAGAAATATTTATCTTAACTAAACGCCTGCACGAGGGCTGTATACTGCAATTGTAGGGACTTTTCAAGTCTAGACCTGCAGAGTGTGTGGTGGCTCTAACCGGTGATATGGCGTTTCTATTTAACTTTTTGAACTTTAATAAGGATGACACTGAAATCAGAGAGAGAGAGAGAAAAACAATGTCAATATATATTAGATCATGATAGTTTTCTATACCAGCGGCCGGGTTAGCATCAACTATAGCCGTAGGGTACGGACGTGTTGTTATTTAATCTCCTACGTTTAGTGAATACAATATTATAATTTTTTCTCTCCAACTGGGAGACGACGATGGCGCCTCTTTTTCTTTTAATTTTTCGCGGTGTAGTCACGTGTACGGGTCCATGTCTTTCAAAATCATGTCTTTAATAGTTGTGAAGTTTACAATCTTTGTGTTTTCATAGTTAAGTGTTATACCCCTGACTTTTGTGACGGACCTGTATTCGTTCGTCTCTGGGACAAACACATTGTAAGAATAATTTTTCGGTCCACCGGAAACAAACTCTGTAATGTAGGCGCTCTCAGAGTAGGCGGTCAGCTCGTTTGTCATGTCGCCCAACTTGTCACCGGTCGGTATCGTGTACGTGTCTGTCGGTCTTATGACACTTATAATAGAGTCTGTGTCACAGTAAAGACAAGAAGAGCCCATGTGTCTGAGATATGAATACAATTTCATACGGGCACCGGTGGTCACATAGGCGGCTATAGGTACATTGACCGTATCCAGGGGGAGGACGGCCTCGTCACGGTATGTCCACGAGACGTAAGCAACCTCGTCATTGGGGAAAATAATGTTACGAACCTCTGTGCCCGGCGTGGTGAGTAGGGAGAAAAAGTCTTTTGGGTTGTTCACAATGGTGGTCTGCGTTTTGTTCTCGTTCAATGCAAATCGTCCCCAGAAAGAGTTTAAACACAATTTGGCGAGTGCGCGCTTTCCTGGATTTTTAACAATTTCGTTTTTATCCAGCACTATTCCCTCTGTTTTGTAATACTCGCTAACGTAGTTGTCTTTGTCTGTGTCTGTTTTCACCCATCCAGGGTATCCAGACGCCTCCTGTTTGATCTTGAGGAACTTGTTTATATACTCTACAAACAGTCCCCCTTCTTTGGTCTGAGGATCGAACTGGGTAATTTTATATTCCCAAAATTCGTGTACTCTAACCATTGTGTAGCCCATTTCTAGCGCTAGTCGAACCTCGTCCACTATCCATGTGCCTGTAATAGTCCTGTCAGAGTCGGTGTGTAAACAATCCCCTTGGTTCATCTCGTTTGCACAAGAGGAGCATAAACAAAACATTAATTTTGATTGTGTCTTGTATGGGAGAACGGGTGATACAAATTTCTAGGAGGCAAAATAGTGCATTTAATTACGCCCTCTCGGTCTACCACGTCGACGGGGCAATCGTCGGCGACAAAAATATTTATAGGGTGACCTACAGGAAATTTAAAATATTTGCATACCCAGGGATATAAACTGCAGACATCAAGATAGCCTATTTTTTCGTCGGGGTTTGTCTTGTAGTGTAATGTCATAGACTCACAACGTCCACCGTACAGTGCGTCACGTGGATTGAGTGGGGCAGTTTGAATCATAGGGTGATTGCTTAGCTCTAAATCTAGTTGGGGGTCTTCACTCAGTATTTTGTCAAAGTCACACTCTTTCATAGTTGTAACAGTGTACCCTGCGGCTCTAAATGCTCGATCTCTCAACAGCGTGCACTCGTATCGCTCGGTGAGAGTCTCTTTCGTCCCTGTTATAGTCGCATCACGGTTTGAAAGACATGTACACCCGTGGAAGAAACAACCGTCAAACTCAAAAATCTCTCTCGTCTCGTCACAGTAGCCGTCCACTTTCCTACCCAAAATTTCTATCTCACGTCCGTTGAAGGCGTGCCGAATATTGGGTCGGGTTTTCTCCAGATAGACTAACCATTTTATGGCTTTCATAGATTGTCTGTCACCGCACCTGTAACCCCCCTTGGGCAGTATGGCTATCGTATCGGGGCTAAGAACAGTTTTCTAAATAATCTATTGCACGCCGACGAGATTGTGATAGATTCTCTAAAAACGTCTGTCGCGCCTATATTTAGAAATAAATGACGAAATGTACGACAACCCTTGCGTAATACATTTACGTCATCCACACAATAGGCCTCCAGCTCTGCCTTATTATTAAATATATACCCCTGCCGCAGTTTGTCAGCGTGCCACACCATAAAGTCATTTCGCTCATCCGGTTTCATATAATCCGCACCGAACATTTCGGGACCGGGCATCTCACCGATATAATTTAAATTCTTTTCTGTATTAAACAAATAGGGGTAGTGTCCTTTTTTACAGTCTAGTCCAAACGCTTTCGGGATCTGTCTCAGTGGCATGGGGAGGAAACATAGGCTGTCTTTAAATTGTATGTGGTCCATTGTCATGCAGAGTATTTTAGTTCCGTCCGCGATAATTTTAGGGGTGCAGTTTAGTGATAGAAATCTATTCAGGATAAATATAGTATCAAACCCCTTCCCATTATGCGCAACGCAAACAATTTTATTGGCAAACGGCCTCGGTTGTCTCAGGTAGTCGATGAAGCCGTCTACCGGATTTTCCCAAAAGGAATGAGATCGTTTCCCGCATTGCTCACAATCCTCGTCCATATTATCGTTAAATTCACATTTTACACAATAGTGCTGTGCGTGCAAAAAATTTGGTTCGTGCAAAAAACAATTGTCGGTTATAGCTCTATCTTGTGTAGTCTCGAAATCATAAAATACCATTAGGTAATTATCATCTAGCTCCTTCCTACTCAACACCTGCATATAACAACGATGCGGGTTCTCTTTATTCTGTTTGCACGTTGCGCAGTATGATTTAAAACATTCGTGATTTCTCCCCTTTGTTTTATCACAGGGAATACACACCTGTCTTAAATCACAAACTGTTTTTTTACAGCGAATTTTATTCAATTTATGACTAGTGAAACAAGCGGCAGACCTAAATATTCTGTTACATTCATTGCAATACACTTGTTTTTCGCTTTCATACAAACATGGAGGTATGGACATGCATTTGGGGCAAGTGTTCTTACATGAATGTCTCGCACCTCTTTCAAAACCGGTATTACATCCGTCGCAGAAATACCGAACGGAAAATGCCGCAGCCATGTTGATTATTACGTTAAAGTGATGTGTAACGTCATCGTACAGTAGGTTAATGTACCTAGTAGAAGACGACACCCCCTCATACCACAATCCGTTGAGCGTCGAGAGGGTATTATACACGCGCAATTTATATTCGTCCCCAAAATAACGTTGAAATTTATCGAGATGTTCGCGCCCCCCTCCCCGCGATAAATCTACACGCGCTTTTGCGAGAAGCTCATCTACAGCATTTTTAATTTTCCGCCCGTTAGTATACGATTTATAATTAATATCATTAGTGATTTTGGCTATCGCTATTACTATAGTGTGAGCCAAACAATTCGTCAATGATTTAACAACGACAATGCTCGTTTTATGGTGACTCAGATAATCATTTGGAAGTCATCTTCGTTTTAGTGCTCTACCGTTCCCCCTCATCATTTTGATATGATTCGCTTTAATCCTCAACACATCGGCTATACCGAATCTGGCATTACTTTGAATAACTTTTGTTAATGTATTCATAATAGTGGTCACATCAATTTGATCACATCTACGGTAAGAAACGCCGACCGTTTATCGAGGTTATTCTCCGTGTTCGTGATCGTGAGTCCAATTAAATCGTAAGGCACCGTACCTCTGAGCAAGTATGCTAATAGACTAGAGAAACACGTCATTAGATAATGCATTGGACTCACGTTCGAAATCAATGGATTGAAACGAACTAAAACATTCCTGCCTAAGGTGTTGAACCGACTGTAAGTTCGTTCTGTCTCCGTTATTATTGTAAATGAGTCATTAGTGTTTGTAATCCCTCCCGCATAATCAAAAATGTGTTGCCGTTGTCTGTTAATGTCCGAGGTAGAGGGTGTGGCATTGTCAATAGATTCGTTTGACACTAAAAAAAAAGGAAATAAATTTAAATAATTAATTGTTAGTTTAAATAATAAATTTGAGAAACAACAAAAAAATTAATTGTTAGAAAAGAGAAACACATAAAAATATTTAAAATATTAGTTTAACTATTAAATTAATTGTTAGAATAAAATAAAAACAATTAAATTCTGAAAAAGGGGAACAACCGTAAAAAAATTAATTTTTAGAATCAATTTAGAAAAGAGAAACACATATTTTAAATAATAGTTTAACTATTATATTTTAGTTTTAATTATAAATTGAGAAACAACCATAAAAAAAATAATTAATTGCTAGTTTAAAATAAAAACAATTAAATTTAGAAAAGATATTTAAAATAAAAATATAAAATATTAGTTTAACTAATAAATTAAACACTAGAGAATAGATGGTAAAATTTATCTTACTTTTAGCAGAAAACACGAGCGCTAGGTAGTTGATGCTGATTCACGTGACAACTTCTTTTCACTCGATAAGATGGCGATGAAATGATAACTTTCTATAGTTAAATTCTCTTTTTATAGATCGCAACTCCGTCAGATGTGTGTGTGTGTGTGTGTGTTGTGTCCTTTCTACACACCTGTGTGCTGATTTCGCTCCTTTAAATGTAGTTAACCTTTCAGAAGCGACCTGAATATTTAATTAGAAAGTAAAACCGTTTTCCTTGATCTTTTGCGAGTCGATGCCTGCACCTGCTAGCGAGATTTAAGTTGAATAGTAGATGATGTTCACCTTGAGAGTTAGAATTATCACGATAAATAGCGTGTGTATTTAAGTCGTTAGAATTCATAAAATGGAATCAGTCGAAGACACGAGTTTAAACGTCCCCCTTCAGTCATTTAAACGTCGACATATTGAGCGTCAATCTAGACATATTTTCAAAAGTAGATCTTATTTTGACAACGTGGTGCTTGTAAATGTGGTGAAGAACATTTTATATCGCTTTTAGGTGATATATCAATTTTGGAAGAGTACTCTGACGGAGATAGATGCGTAGAGCTGGGAACAACATATTGTTTTAATAATTACACGTGTGTGTTAGAGATTCTAAAAGAGTCCTGCATCGAACGCACTATACACTATTGTAATTCTGAGTGCTTTTCTCACTTTAAAAAGTCATACGCGTGTGGGTCGAAAACGTTATTGCAAATTTGTAAGTGACTGGTATCGCATACACTTAGAGTCCATCCATAATTGGGAAGACACGGCTTTAGACTTTGATCTACCCATCACTTCTGAGACCAACCTAAAAGCTAGGAGGGGTGATCTGAGTGCAGACAAAACATCTACACCAGAGTAAATCAAGGTAATTTATATTTTTTTATTTATTAAAATTTTCTGTCTAATTATTATTTCTATAATATGATTGTTTGAATTTTTTTTTCAAGGTATGGACAAGTTTATAGAGGACTTCAACTCAGCCAAGACTGACATTCAATATATTTCTCTGAGAAGTTTAGCGGAGAATACAAAATTAGACATTATATCTTTTGACGAAAGAACGACTAGGTTCGGGAGGGCTATTTATGTAAAAGCCTATTTAAATGATAATACCGTAAGTTTTTTTTTACCAAAAAAATTTTCCAAAATTTGTACTTTGGATTATATTGACCTTGTTAATAAATCAAAGTTTGTATTAATTTATAAGGGAATTGAAGATGACAATTCTATCAAGCTTAATATTGTACCACCCGGTTAATAGTTTTAATCTTTGGTAATACTGATTCAAATTTTAAAATAAAGTAATAAACATGTTTACAAATATAGTCTATTTATAAATATCATTATACTATACATTTAGACTGATTTTCTACGTATCACTATAACAAATTTATGAAATTAGAAATTAAAAAATTAAAATAGTATGTATTCTTTGATTATAATATCAGACTAACATATCTATGAAATTAAAAATTAAAATAACTTGTATTTCTCTCTCATTTATATTATATATTTGTGCATATAACAGTGTATAATTAAATATGATTCAAACGTCCTACTATCTATGAAATCAGAAATTATAATAAATTTTAATCATGTATGTTGTTTAATAAAATAATCCTCTGTGTAGTTATAAATTGTTATATTATTGTATTCTAAAAAAATAAAGTAATAAACATGTTTACAAATCTAGTCTATTTATAAATATCATTATACTAAACATTTAGACTGATTTTATACGTATCACTATAACAGATTTATGAAATTAGAAATTAAAACATTAAAATAGTATGTATTCTTTGATTATAATATGCGACTAATTTTATGTATCAGTATAACATATCTATGAAATTAGAAAATTAAAATAAATTTTAATAAAGACATCCTCTGTCTAGTTATTATTTTTTATAAGAATGTATTCTCAATATAAAGTTTTCATAGCCGATAAAGTTGTCTGCAAATATACTATATTTATTTCAATTATTTTAATTTGATATATCATTAAACTAAACATTTAAACTGATAACATTCAGAGGTGGATTTTCTACAAATCATTTTATTGATTATTGTATTTAAAAACATATCTACAAGATATTAAAATAGATTTTAATCAGGTATTCTGTTAATTTTTGTAAGAATGTATTCTCAAAATAAAGTTTTCATAACTGAAAATGTCTATTTATTTCAATTGTTTTAAATATCATTAAACATTTAAAACTGATTACACAAAGAGGTAGATTTTCTACAAATCATATTTAAAATAAAATGTATATTACCTTCAAAACTGTATATTAAAATAAAATGTAGCTTACCTTCATAACTGTGTATTAAGATGGAGCTGGTCCTGTTCACCTTCAAACTTCAATTGTATGAACGAAATGATTTTGGCCCGCTTTTAAAGCGATCAGAGCCAACCTTTTAATTAGGTCCTCATTTAAAAAAAAAACCCGTTTGAAAGTTTGAAAGTGGAGTTATTCAATGCGTGCAAAAACAAGCTTGTTTTTAGTTAGCTATACAGTGAATACGAACTCATCTGAGAGGGAAATTTTCCAACTGTTTAATTGATATATTTTAGTCATAAAACAGAATGAGTAGAGAATTGTTAGTTACACTATATACATGAAAATGTCACTCACTTTACATAAGATTTCTAAATTTGGTGTCGTTGTTAAACATACCAACCAAATGAATATGATGTTGGGTTCATATATTACTTCTCTATCCGGGTGCTAGCGCAATGAAACAAGTTTCTTTCAACCTACTTTTGGATTGAAGACTAGCAAATACATACATTGTACGTTGAGACTTATTTATTAACACATAAAATTATAATTTTATTTAATTCAATTTTTTCAATCTTTGGTAATACTGGTTTAAAAATTGAAATAAACTAATATCTGTTCATATTTGGTGTATTCATATAACAATTATATGTGTAATCTGTAGATGTGTTTATGTAAAAGTCTATTTAAAAGATAATATCGTAGGCTTTGGAGTATTTCATATTGTCCTTATAAATCAGAATAACAACTAAAACACTATTTATAATTTTACTCTGTAACTAATATCTGTTCATAATGGTTTTATGTATTCGTATAACAATTATATGTGAGATCTGTGTATTTTTTATAATTAAATGAGAAAAAACTTGTATTTTTTTTTTTCATTTTCTAGTAATATTTTCCTCTCATTTAAATTATATATTAGTAATATAACTTTGTCAGTGTATAATTAGGTATAAAGTCATTATTAATTTTAATCATGTATGTTGTTTAATAAATTCGTCCTCTGTTAAGTTATTAATTTTTAAATTTTTCACAGATGGTACACATGTTAAAATCTAGTCTATTTATTTCAATTATTTTAATTTGATATATAAATAACTAGACATTTAAACTGATTACAATTCATATACACTTAAAACTTGCCGGCGACAGGAATGATCTTGTCGTTGACATTTAAAAACTAACCTCTTCCTTTTTTAAAAAACTGGTTTTATTTTAACCAGATGGATTTCACACTGAATACAAACTCAGTTGAGAGTAAAATTTTCCAAACGTTTAAATGTTATATTTTAGTCATAAAACATATAGAATAGAGAGTATTGTTACTTACGTCATATACATGAAAACAACACTTGATATTCATTCAAATCTGATGTGACGTACAGATGCGGAACGCGTCACCATCAAACATGTTCAAATATATCAATTATTTGATATATAAATAACTAAAAAAAATTAAAACAAATTACAATTTATTTACACTTGAAAAACTTGTCCACGATAGAAATGGCGCTGACGTCACACTATATCTCTAGCTACCTCGACGTCAGTCATATTATAAGTGACGTAAAAAAAATCCACACCTACGGGGCGTCCAGAACCGACGTCAGACGCAAGCCTGACCACACTTATATTATTTGAAACGTCACAGGCTGACGTCACAACGGCTGACCAATAGTAATATTATTTGAAACGTCACAGGAACGGGATGACGTCACAATACTATCACTATATCCCTAGCATACCTACCGCCAGAACAACAGGCTGACGTCAGGGCTGACCTTACTCAATAAAACGTCACTATCTTAGTCTCATACGTCATATTTTGAATAATTAGCGATGGGCTCAAGCTGGGCTTTTACTACTGGAGCCTCTCTCTTACATTCACTCAGTGAGGTGTTTTCTTAGGAATATCACATGTCAGAAAAAAAAAAACAGTAGATATGTTTCCTTCGCTTCATAATAAAAGTGTAGAGGGAATTATTTTTGTAAGAGCAAAAAACTTAAATTTATTAGAAGAAAAGATTTCAAGATACTTTCCTTCCATAAATACAGACAATTATGGCTGGTTACGAGATCCACTTGGCACGATTAATACATAGAGTGGTGAATTGTTGTTACAATAAGAACAACAATTGGCTACCTTGTCAATGAATCTTATTCTAAAAATGAAATACTCTAAAACAACCTTTAGGAATTTTTGTATTTTTATTCAAGCTCTCTCCACAGGGGCACTGAATTTTTTTTTACGGTTTTCAACATAACATTTATATGAGCTCGGTGTCTCAACATTAACCAACATAAAAATCAAAAAGCTTTAAAGACTATATTAGTACGAATAAAGAAATGAGGTTTTTTATATCACATATATAATAGACCTTATATTGCTGGACTCTGCAAAAGACGACAAGCTTAAGTATCACGCTAAAAGAAGTTATATTTATATAAAATATAAGTCCATGGATATTTTTATTGTTAGTTTTATGATCCTAATGCTTTTTGTGTTCCGCTGCAACCCCCCTTTCCTATACTAGGGTGAGGATGACTGGAAAATCAGGTAAAATGGCCTAATTTTAACAAAATATCTTTATTTGTCATAAACAATGAAAAGGTACACATTATAGAATATCAACAAAAAATAGAGCGCGAAGCGCGTCTTCCTTCCTAACGAGAAATAGTTCCATTTAGATTACGGAGACCTTAACTCAACAATGCAACAATGCGCGACGAACATAATTAAACATATCAGACAATAATCTTAACTGACATATATCAAAGTCTATGGTCCTAGGTTCGAAGAACGTCCAATCCAATAAGGTGATGTTTAAAGTTTAAGATATTCAAAAGTCCCGCGTAACACATAGACGTTAGGCGCTCACAACCACCAACTAATATCATAATGTTATACAATAATAACGACCAACAGTGGACCAAGTCCCAATCTAGCCTATTAGTGTCCTGGCTCCTAATACATTGTAATCTACCCAGACGACAGCTAATCCTAAGCATAACTCATGAATAAATACTAGATGGGTGGTAAGCCCAAGACGCGGAGTTTTACTCTGCACATTCAATAGTATGTAAATATACCAACAAAGCCAGTAGGTGTAATTAAATAGGGCTGGAGACCAAAAAGACGGCAGAAAGGCGACGACATTTTGACAACAGCGAGAAGCGTATGACGTAGTAAGGTTAAATATTCAAATTAAGATTTTAAGTGCGGAACAATAATTTAGACTGTTTTCCCCCAATACGCCAAAATATAATTAAGATACAAACAATAATAATAATGATAATCCCCTGACCTACGTCACCGTTCTCACCTCGATAATCTGGAGGTGTAATAAGTGACCACCAGCGCACCACTATATATACAAAGTTAAAGTTGACAGAGAGGGGAAGGATGCCAGGAGAGGGAAGGAAGGAGAAGCGAGAGAGAACGGGACGAAGAGATGGATCGAGCAACGTGTCGAATAGCCTAGAAGCTTCATGTGGCGAAACCAGGAACTATCTTCTTTTGTTTCTGGCCAGTCTCGGGTTTGACGCTTAGTGGCGCCCGTTGAACGCTTCGTTAGTCTATCGGGCGGTCGGTTGGAGAGAGGAGGTTGGTGCTAGTGCCACGTGTTGCAGCTCGTCTAAGAGGTTCAGTGAGTGTCCCCCATTCGATTAAGCCATAACTCGTAACTTGTTACATCTGACTTGTAACTTGTTACACCACAAATGTTTATTATGATAAAAAGTGTTCCATAACTTCCAAAATGTTAAGAGCCACTGTAACAATTCAAATCAATGGCTTGCCATGTATAGTGGGTTATAGTGATCCAATCCAGGTTTCTGATCTACGTTTCCACTTTATTCTGCTTGAGATCGACGACTTCCAAATTCTCTGTTAAAGTTTCGAACACATCCACGACTAGTGTGTCGATCAAAATGTTGCAATATCTGGCGACGGGCGTTGACCACATATTCCTTCGTTCTACAAACACATCGATGAGGTCCCACACAACTCACAGAGATGTAACTAGGATGAGGCGAGATTGTTGACGAGTATAAAGTATTGTTTCTCACTTCTGGCAACCCCATGGTTCCCACAAATGCGTCTCAGACAGATTTCATGATTATTCACACTTATAATCTGAGGAGGTTGGGTACTGTAGAAAAACTTTTAAATGACCTACTTTTAGTTGCTCAGCTCTTATCACCCTATGCAGCTAAACATCACACAGCTCCCTCATATTTATATAGTTATACAAAGGGAATTCTTGACACTCATTTCAACGATTACTTGTTTGTCATTGACAACGTCCAGTAGAAAGAGTGTGTTTAAAATAAAGTTTAAGACAAGTGGCTTCGTAGTTTTTTATTTATTTTTCGCGTTAAAGCTTCTTCGGGTATTTGTTGACTTTCCATTATGAATTTGACGAGGTTTATAAGAGGTGTTATTGCTACAACGACATCCAGCTGACTAACTAACATGACAGGTGACTTACCATTGCGATGCTCTTTTATAGCCGTTGCTAATGGTGGAAGTAGACAAGCCGCACACTGATTAGACGCAGCCTCTTGAGGGACGTCAATACGCTGACGTCCTGAAACAAGCATAGTAATGCCTCAATACTCTTGGCATTATGGTTATATTATTTGTGATTGAGAAAATAACCAGGAATATTTTGGGCACGATACAGAAGGTATGCCAGACCACATACATCCTAGACAATGCCTTGTAATTTAGGCTGTGTTGTGTGTCTATAGGGACACATTTTTACATATTCATTCCAAATATTACTTTATACATGGACATTGACCATGGTTGTTAAAATACTCTCCCACGCCGTTAATGTCAGTAAAGATTGCAACCTAATTGAATCCATGTTTGGCATGCGGGTTTATGTTGACTATGAGGGTGGTATAATGAAGTAGGGAAACACCCAAACGTACAGAACAGACTCACAGGTTTGTTTTCAGGGACTGCCTTATGGTGTGCGTGTCCATTTTAAATCATCCATTTTAGAAGTCCTCAAATGATAGCGGCCGAACAGGAATTCCATAGAGAGCTATGTGCTATACAAGTGGCATGACCCAATTTAAGTATTCTCAAAGAATAACATCCTCAGATCAAGGTGTTTAATTTCTAACCACTTGATGTTTATGCACGCACAGTGGCATGGGATCTGAGAAATTCGAGCCGTTTGTGATCAATATCACCACTTTTCAAAAAATTACCAATAGTTTGGTGACGATATAGTTTGTTTGCGTTTTAGCAGTAGAGGAAATTTCGCTTAAATAGACCATCAAAATCGGCCATCAAATTCCTGTCCTTGTCAATGGTGATAATGTCAAACTCTTCGTACAATATATAGTTTATGGTCAATATGAGTGCCCGGGGTAAGTTCACCTTGATGCTTAGGGATCCATGCCCCATCCAATTCATTTGAGATATAATGTAGATGGATAGATTCGATGGTAGATTGGAAGCCATGAGATATTAACTCTTATCGTAGGTTTCTAATGTGATGTTAACATCCTCGTTCATGAATGGATTCCTAGTCCAGAAAACAATGTGTGGTAGGACATAACAAAATTGCCATTGGTGAAATCCAGTTGTAATGGTTTGGACAGCTTATGTTCCCCATTTATGTAGAGCCATAAATTATTTCCGCTGTAGGTTTGATGATTGAAATGATTTTCTGGTGATACATCATTTGGGTAGCTGTCCCATAAATACTATGTCCAACTATTTCCCCTTTACGCCCAGAGGAAAGGTTAGCGTTTTGACTTCTACTCAGGTAATGGGATACTAGCAAGACTGGCGTTTAATGCTTTGGCATGAACCAAAAGTAGAGACGGTGTTACTTTGATACGTCGCAATAAAGAACTGGGTAGTTTCAGGGGTGGCTATGAGGTTGAACATGTATCTTGAATGAACCAACTTGACCCTGAGTTTGATTCCATTCAAACTATATTTTTCTTGGCTAAACGAGTCACCCTGTAGACAACTTAAAAGTTCCGTCCTACGTTTTGCAGAGAACCTACAATGAACCACATATCACTTTTTGTAGGTGTGGTCAACCTCTTCAAACATGTTGGGGGTGTCTGCGTGCCACAAACCACAGGTCAGATATGTTCCTTTGGATTCACTGTTGTAATTGAGCAGTCTGAATGTACGAACTATAATCATTTGTTGTGTTTCTGGGGAGTGAAAGGAGATTTTTGTTTAAAAACACATCCACTTGGATAAAGATCGAGTGCAACCATCTGTTTATGGAGGAGTTTAATCCTCCTTCATGAAAGTACCACCATCATCTTTGATAATTTTAGCCTAGTGGTCTGTGAAAGATCAATATAGTATTTGCCTTGACCGGTGATGGCGAGAAACGAGGCAAGCTTACACTGGATACTTGGCTTTTTTCTAGATAGGATTTTATATGCAGGACGGAAGATATATTCAGTTCACTGTTGTTGCTCTCGCATGAATGGTGGAGTAGAAAATTATTTTCTAATGAAAATATATACAGTATCGTTGACACTTTTACATTGGGCAGTGACAGAACAGTAACGTATCCACATACAACGCTCTTTATAACTTTATTGGGCTTCAGAGTTTCGATCTTTTGCTTTGCCTTCCGTTTCAGATTATGTCCAAACTTCCTGCCATGTTGTCATAAGTCATCCCTAAATGGAAGCAACTGATTGGCCACGTCAGAGATTACGTAAAACAGTTCACTGAGGACATTTTATATTACATGCCCTCATTGATAGAGAGCATTGTAGTAGATAGTAGATATTCCAGTTTCCTCCTTATTGACGTAATATTTGGTTAAGAGGCGTTTATGTTGTGCAGTGTTTGAAATGAAGTTTCGCTCAAAATTTCCAAACTCGATTGGTACAGGCTTACCAGTGTATGTTCTTGTATTGAGTTACAGGCTATCAATTTCCTGTCTAAGTACGGGCACATATTGCAAGGAAGTGTAGGTATTGGTCTTAGGTAAGCCGTAGACATATTTGGAGCTATTGACACCAACAATAGAAGAGGTGGTGCCAAGATGTCCCACTGGCTAGTGCTCGACAATATCTATGATGATAAACTCTTGGGAGGATCAGCCCAGTAGAATATTGGCAGCACATTGTTACTTTAGCGACTTAGATTAGATTAGTATGAGGTTAGTACCAAAGCTGAATACTCACTTGAATAGATCATAATCTGTATATTTTGGGAGTATGGACAGTGTTCACCTTTTTATTGAGATTTGCATACTTGAATGTAACGGGGGTGTTTTTTATTAATTCCCCTACAGTGTTTTTAGCCTTGACCAAATCATGATAGTGCTGTAGTTCACAAATGTGATGTGATCCTTTAATTGATACTTCACCCTATTAGAGTTCACCCGATTGTATCATATAATGTTTTGACCTTCAAGTACGCTGGCGACAGAGTGAAAGTACTCGAAATTGGCTAGAGCAACTTCCCACTGTCCATCGACTTGAGATGATAAGGGAGTTTCGTGATGAAATTTGTGAAGGTATTGTTTGTGAAATATCCCATAGAACTATTTCTTGGTAGGGTGAAGTAAGTCTGATCCTTCATGGTAGGGCACTGACGTAACTGGCTGGATGTACGAATTAAGCTTGGTTGGGTAGCCTTTATACTGTACCTACTCTTTCTTTCTGGCATCCTTGCCCTTGGCGGAGACATAGACGCTGCAAATCCCACTCGTCGAACGTTTTCTTCCCCTCCTCATCGTCAAGGTCAGTTAAGATACACGATGGGTTGGCTCAACACAATGCTGACGATTTCGAAAAGCTTTTCGCTCCATTTGCTCTCAAAGACATTTTCAAATAATATTTTGTATTGTTTAGACTTTTGATTTTGGTTTACTACGTTGATTTGGGTGAGTATTTCCTTAGAGATTATTTATGACTTGAGACACATTGTCCTCT
This sequence comes from Timema cristinae, assembly GCA_039000515.1. Lineage (NCBI taxonomy): Eukaryota > Metazoa > Arthropoda > Insecta > Phasmatodea > Timematidae > Timema > Timema cristinae. The sequence continues at coordinate 2,003,531 of JBCFYV010000024.1, forward strand.
GAAACGTCGGCAGGCACAATCTTGATACTGGAATGACCAATTTTATTGTACTATTACTTATTTGTGTCTCATTCATACTCTTTTTGTGATTATTCTTTGGCTAACAGAAACTGATTGATTGTATATGTCATACCAATCATTGAATAATTTTGAAAATACTTACAGCTGTAAGTACATCTATGGTAAATTTACTTCTTTCAAAATCATACATAAGTGCGTTTGCTAGTCCTTGGGCTTGACTTTGACATCATCCCCTCCTTTGGCTTACCCTGATGATGCCACACAGTTTTGTATGTTCGTAGTACTATGGCAAACCACTAGTGTAACGTTAGTTGACGCAACTCAATTGTTTCAAAATTAAGGGTTATCAGTGAGTTTAATATTAATATCTTATTATTTCTCACACAAGCGAGTTTGGAGCACCTCTCGAGATATGCCTTAGACTAGGAGCTTCAAACTCGGTTGAACAAAGAATCACATTGAACATTGAAAATAGTGAGGGGAGCCACATTTCAACAAAAAATAAAATTACTATATTAATTACTCTAAGTAAAAGGAATTTCGTCTCCGTACATTTTTTTTTTTCAAAAAGGAAATATAAGGATCCATACATAAAACAATATAAAACAAAACCTACGTTTTTAACCAAAAATTTGCAGCCTTCTATTTGAACCGATGGTATTAATGTCGGGCTTTGAATCTATGAAAAAATAAATTTCATTTTAGACAAGTTTGTGTCCTTAAGCCGAGAGATTACGCAAATGCGGAAACTTTTCCTCGAAATATAACCTTCTTAATCCCTAAACCCATCTACGTAATTAGTACGTAAGCGTATACCCTGAATAAATAGTAATACGTAATACGAGTTACAAAAATAAAAGTTTGTGGGGTGCACAGAATCATGGATATGATAACATGCGGGCTGTGAGTTTGATATGCATGATTAGTAGGGGCGGATTTTGCCCTAAATGCCTTTTTAATACCTATGCTTTGAAAAGTAGGCTTTTGAGGTATAAGTTTATTTTCGATGATTGCGAAGATAATGTGATAACTTTTATAGTGCCTATTTCGCTGTTTAGTGCCTATTTTACAAATCAGAGCCTTAGGGCCTTTTTCTATCTCTCTCTTCCTCCCACCCTCTTTTTTTCTTTCTAAATATTTGCGGCTGCCCCACATCCCCCCTCCTCCTTCACTCCTTAGGTTACTCCACGTGGATACTCGTGATAGGTAGGAAAAACCCATGTTAACGATACCGATAAAACCCAAGAGCAATTTTCTGTGTACTTATGCTCTGCAATGATAGCTGTAAATATTCCTTGGAAGAAGCTGGAGAATCCAGATTTCAATGCTTTTCTCAACAAATATACCAACATGGAGATACCAGACGAATCAACTCTTAAGAAACACTACTTGCATTCAACCTATATATCTGTAAGTTTTTACAATTGCAGTTTTTTCTTTCTGACATTAAAAAATATTAACTGAATTGTATTGATTTAAACTATTTACAGTAAACATTCTTTTTATTTCGTTTAAGTTAGTTGAGAAAATCCGAGAAGATATTGGAGAATCATACATCTGGGCTACTGTTGATGAAACCACTGACTGCTGTGGAAGATATGTTGCAAATGTTGTTGTTGGAAAACTAGACTTTACGGGTCCTGGGAAATCTCACTCGGTTGTTTAAAAGATGCTTGAGGCAACCAACAGCTCGACAATTGCCATAGTTGTTCGTGATGCTTTGTATATAATTGTAACGATGTTACAACCAATAACAACATCTAACGCATACCACCCAGTAACATGGGATTACAACACTCACCACCACCGGCTTGGCTTCTCTCCGTCTGATAGAGCACTAGCACACTAAGACATCCTCTCCCGTGGGTTGAACAATTTCGACTGAAACGAGACGCTGGTCAACGCCTCGCTCGTCATCGAAGCCCGGCCCACAACAAACAAGGACTTAACTTGACCAAGATCGTTTCCGGTTCTGCCATCTGGGAGGTTCTGTAAACTTCGAGTGGTTACTGGACGGCCCGTAAGCTTCGAGAGCGCTAGTCTTCTCCCTTCCTTTTGTTCTTTGTTTCCACACTGCTTTCCCCCTCCTCTGGGAACATGTGTAGGCTGTATTCAATATATAATGGCTAGTATTGTTTACCTCGTCACTCATTGTACCACTGGCTTGCACAAAGGTGAGGGCGCCGATATAAACTAGGGCTAGGAAACTTTAGTCAAAATTCTGTTCTGATATAAATAATGGGGAGGGATTCTTTTCAAAATTGTTGTTTGGGCTTACTTTATCTTAATCATGCTTGCTAGATGGATTTTCTAGTGGGGTTTAACGCGGATGAACCACGAGTCAATAATATTTGTTTTTAAGGGGAATTCATGATTTGCGTTAGTACTCTTTGTGTACTTGTGGTGCGCTCTCATCTTCACTTAGTTCTGTTAAGTGATTACACTAGTATTTTTAACAAGTCTCAGGGACGTTATTAGAACAATGTATGCGCGTATTAATTGCGTAGATTATTGTATATATATATATATATATATATATATATATATATATATATATATTGAAATCAAATTAGGTTATCATGTTAGGTTGTATAGGCTCTAACGGCGGGTTTCGAAACATATTTATACACTTGAAAGTAAATGATAAAATTAAATTATCCATTGTTACTTAGGTGTAGAAATCAACGGCAATTGTTGAGACTTATATATTATCTTTGTGTCTGCTTTGACAGAATACATTATTTATTGTAAATTTTATGGGTTCTCAATTTCATATATATATATAATTTGACGATAATTGCTATCTTATGTATATATTATTAAAATTAAGCTTTTTGGATTTTCATTCGCTTTTCAGCGGTCAACTTGAATCTAGAGTTTAACTTTAACTATTTCCCCTTTGGGGGATATATATATTATTGTACCGTGGAGAGACTAACCCGGCACAAACTACATATCTTACTCACCCTATTCAACGGACCGGCTGGATTCTCGTACAACGACAATGATCACGCCACATCAACAACACATCAACAAACATCGAACTCTGTGTGAGAAAGTGACAGTTAACGCGCTCTAGTGCTTTTGTGAACTGATACATCTATCAAAAGCGCTCATGCGCGAAAAGACTGTTAGAAGAAAGGCTCTCTGTCTCCCGCGGCCCGAAGTGACTCCCGCCCCCCTTGACTGTGTGTCTGTCCAACCAGCACTATGCACACGCGCTTGGGCAGATATAGACTTCATGATTGGATTATAGTGACCGCATTATGATGTAATTCTCTCCTTCCCTTGTTTCCTCCACTGAGTAATGTCAGATATAAGCTTATGTTTTGCTAAGGAAGTCACTCTTTGGTGCCTGATAGACGTTAGGCTCACATGGGCGATATGTAGGGCCCTAGGACTAATACAACGTAAGTCTGCCTTGGATGACAGGAAATTAATCTTCGACCACGTTATTATAATATTCAGGTAAGGGTTGTAATCTTGGTGCAGTTATGCCATATTATTATAATATTCAGGTTAGGGTTAAAGTAGGGTTGTAATCTTGGTGCAGATATGCCATGTTATTATAACAATCAGGTTAGAGTTGTAATCTTGGTGCAGATATGGATATATTATTATAACATTCAGGTTAGGGTTGTAACCTTGGTGCAGTATGCCATATTATTATAATATCAGGTTAGGTTGTAATCTTGTGCAGATATGCATGTTATTATAACAATCAGATTAGGGTTGTAACCTTGGTGCTGAATATGCCATATTATTATAATATTCAGGGTTAGGTTGTAATCTTGGTGCAGATATGCCATGTTATTATAACAATCAGTTAGGGTTGTAACCTTGGTGCAGATATGCCATATTATTATAATATTCAGGTTAGGGTTGTAATCTTGGTGCAGATATGCCATGTTATTATAACAATCAGGTTAGGGTTGTAACCTTGGTGCAGTTATGCCATATTATTATAATATTCAGGTTAGGGTTGTAATCTTGGTGCAGATATGCCATGTTATTATAACAATCAGGTTAGGGTTGTAACCTTGGTGCAGATATGCCATATTATTATAATATTCAGGTTAGGGTTGTAATCTTGGTGCAGATATGCCATGTTATTATAACAATCAGGTTAGGGTTGTAACCTTGGTGCAGATATGCCATATTATTATAATATTCAGTTAGGGTTGTAACCTTGGTGCAGATATGCCATATTATTATAATATCAGGTTAGGGTTGTAATCTTGGTGCAGATATGCCATGTTATTATAATATTCAGGTTAGGGTTGTAACCTTGGTGCAGATATGCCATATTATTATAATATTCAGGTTAGGGTTGTAACCTTGGTGCAGTTAGCCATATTATTATAATATTCAGGTTAGGGTTGTAATCTTGGTGCAGATATGCCATTATTATAAAATCAGGTTAGGGTTGTAACCTTGGTGTAGTTATGCCATATTATTATAATATTCAGGTTAGGGTTGTAACCTTGGTGCAGATATGCCATATTATTGTAATATTCAGGTTAGGGTTGTAACCTTGGTGCAGTTATGCCATATTATTATAATATTCAGGTTAGGGTTGTAACCTTGGTGCAGATATGCCATATTATTATAATATTCAGGTTAGGGTTGTAATCTTGGTGCAGATATGCCATTTATTATAACATTCAGGTTAGGGTTGTAACCTTGGTGCAGATATGCCATATTATTGTAATATTCAGGTAAGGGTTGTAACCTTGGTGCAGTTATGCCATATTATTATAAATTCAGGTTAGGGTTGTAATCTTGGTGCAGATATGCCATGTTATTATAACAATCAGGTTAGGGTTGTAATCTTGGTGCAGATATGCCATATTATTATAATATTCAGGTTAGGGTTGTAATCTTGGTGCAGATATGCCATATTATTATAAAATCAGGTTAGGGTTGTAACCTTGGTGCAGATATGCCATATTATTATAATATTCAGGTTAGGGTTGTAATCTTGGTGCAGTATGACATATTATTATAATATTCAGGTTAGGGTTGTAACCTTGGTGCAGATATGCCATATTATTATAATATTCAGGTTAGGGTTGTAATCTTGGTGCAGATATGCCATGTTATTATAACAATCAGGTTAGGATTGTAACCTTGGTGCAGATATGCCATATTATTATAATATTCAGGTTAGGGTTGTAATCTTGGTGCAGATATGCCATGTTATTATAACAATCAGGTTAGGGTTGTAACCTTGGTGCAGATATGCCATATTATTATAATATTCAGGTTAGGGTTGTAATCTTGGTGCAGATATGCCATGTTATTATAACAATCAGGTTAGGGTTGTAACCTTGGTGCAGATATGCCATGTTATTATAACAATCAGGTTAGGGTTGTAACCTTGGAGCAGATATGCCATATTATTATAAATATTCAGGTTAGGGTTGAAACCTTGGTGCAGTATGCCATATTATTATAATATTCAGGTTAGGGTTGTAACCTTGGTGCAGATATGCCATATTATTATAATATTCAGGATAGGGTTTAAACCTTGGTGCAGATATGCCATATTATTATAATATTCAGGTTAAGGTTGTAATCTTGGTGCAGATATGCCATGTTATTATAACATTCAGGTTAGGGTTGTAATCTTGGTGCAGATATGCCATGTTATTATAATATTCAGGTTAGGGTTGTAATCTTGGTGCAGATATGCCATGTTATTATAACAATCAGGTTAGGGTTGTAATCTTTGTGCAGATATGCCATGTTATTATAACAATCAGGTTAGGGTTGTAACCTTGGTGCAGTTATGCCATTTATTATAATATTCAGGTTAGTGTTGTAATCTTGGTGCAGATATGCCATGTTATTATAACATCAGTTAGGTTGTAATCTTGGTGCAGATAGCCATGTTATTATAATATTCAGGTTAGGGTTGTAATCTTGGTGCAGATATGCCATGTTATTATAACAATCAGGTTAGGGTTGTAATCTTGGTGCAGATATGCCATGTTATTATAACAATCAGGTTAGGGTTGTAATCTTGGTGCAGATATGCCATTTATTATAATATTCAGGTTAGGGTTGTAACCTTGGTGCAGATATGCCATGTTATTATAATATTCAGGTTAGGGTTGTAACCTTGGTGCAGATATGCCATGTTATTATAATATTCAGGTTAGGGTTGTAACCTTGGTGCAGATATGCCATGTTATTATAATATTCAGGTTAGGGTTGTAACCTTGGTGCAGTTATGCCATATTATTATAATATTCAGATTAGGGTTGTAATCTTGGTGCAGATATGCCATTTATTATAACAATCAGGTTAGGGTTGTAATCTTGGTGCAGATATGCCATGTTATTAAATATTCAGGTTAGGTTGTAATCTTGGTGCAGATATGCCATGTTATTATAACAATCAGGTTAGGGTTGTGATCTTGGTGCAGATATGCCATGTTATTATAACAATCAGGTTAGGGTTGTAACCTTGGTGCAGATATGCCATGTTATTATAACAATCAGGTTAGGGTTGTAACCTTGGTGCAGTTATGCCATATTATTATAAAATTCAGGTTAGGTTGTAATCTTGGTGCAGATATGCCATGTTATTATAACAATCAGTTAGGGTTGTAATCTTGGTGCAGATATGCCATATTATTAATAATTCAGGTTAGGGTTGTAATCTTGGTGCAGATATGCCATGTTATTATAACAATCAGGTTAGGTTGTAATCTTGGTGCAGATATGCCATGTTATTATAAAAATCAGTTAGGGTTGTAACCTTGGTGCTAGACGTGCCTACTTATTGTAATATTCAGGTTAGGGTTGTATTCTTGGTGCAGATATGCCATATTATTATAATATTCAGGTTAGGGTTGTAACCTTGGTGCAGTTATGCCATAATATATTATAATATTCAGGTTAGGGTTGTAATCTTGGTGCAGATATGCCATGTTATTATAACAATCAGTTAGGGTTGTAACCTTGGTGCTGACGTGCCTACTTATTGTAATATTCAGGTTAGGTTGTATTCTTGGTGCAGATATGCCATATTATATAATATTCAGGTTAGGGTTGTAACCTTGTGCAGTATGCCATATTATTATAATATCAGGTTAGGGTTGTAATCTTGGTGCAGATATGCCATGTTATTATAACAATCAGGTTAGGGTTGTAATCTTGGTGCAGATATGCCATGTTATTATAATATTCAGGTTAGGGTTGTAATCTTGGTGCAGATATGCCATGTTATTATAACAATCAGGTTAGGGTTGTGATCTTGTGCAGATATGCCATGTTATTATAACAATCAGGTTAGGGTTGTAACCTTGGTGCAGATATGCCATGTTATTATAACAATCAGGTTAGGGTTGTAACCTTGGTGCAGTTATGCCATATTATTATAAAATTCAGGTTAGGGTTGTAATCTTGGTGCAGATATGCCATGTTATTATAACAATCATGTTAGGGTTGTAATCTTGGTGCAGATATGCCATGTTATTATAACAATCAGGTTAGGGTTGTAACCTTGGTGCAGATATGCCATATTATTATAATATTCAGGTTAGGGTTGTAACCTTGGTGCAGATATGCCATGTTATTATAACAATCAGGTTAGGGTTGTAACCTGGTGCAGATATGCCATATTATTATAATATTCAGGTTAGGGTTGAAACCTTGGTGCAGTATGCCATATTATTATAATATTCAGTTAGGTTGTAACCTTGGTGCAGATATGCCATATTATTATAATATCAGGATAGGGTTGTAACCTTGTAAAGATATGCCATATTATTATAATATTCAGGTTAGGGTTGTAATCTTGGTGCAGATATGCCATGTTATTATAACAATCAGGTTAGGGTTGTAACCTTGGTGCAGTTATGCCATACTATTATAATATTCAGGTTAGGGTTGTAATCTTGGTGCAGATATGCCATGTTATTATAATATTCAGGTAGGGTTGTAACCTTGGTGCAGATATGCCATGTTATTATAACAATCAGGTTAGGGTTGTAACCTTGTGCAGTTATCCATATTATTATAATATTCAGTTAGTTTTGTAATCTTGGTGCAGATATGCCATTTATTATAACAATCAGTTAGGTTGTAATCTTGGTGCAGATATGCCATGTTATTATAATATTCAGGTTAGGTTGTAATCTTGGTGCATATATGCCATGTTATTATAACATCAGGTTAGGGTTGTAATCTTGGTGCAGATATGCCATGTTATTATAACAATCAGGTTAGGGTTGTAATCTTTGTGCAGATATGCCATATTATTATAATATTCAGGTCAGGGTTGTAACCTTGGTGCAGATATGCCATGTATTATAATATTCAGGTTAGGGTTGTAACCTTGGTTCAGATATGCCATGTTATTAATATTCAGGTTAGGTTGTAACCTTGGTGCAGATATGCCATGTTATTATAATATTCAGGTTAGGGTTGTAACCTTGGTGCAGTTATGCCATATTATTATAATATTCAGGTTAGGGTTGTAATCTTGGGCAGATATGCCATGTTATTATAACAATCAGGTTAGGGTTGTAATCTTGTGCAGAATGCCATGTTATTATAATATTCAGGTTAGGGTTGTAATCTTGGTGCAGATATGCCATGTTATTATAACAATCAGGTTGGGTTGTAATCTTTGTGCAGATATGCCATGTTATTATACAATCAGTTAGGGTTGTAACCTTGGTGCAGATATGCCATGTTATTATAACAATCAGGTTAGGGTTGTAACCTTGGTGCAGTTATGCCATATTATTATAATATTCAGGTTAGGGTTGTAATCTTGGTGCAGATAGCCATGTTATTATAACAATCAGGTTAGGTTGTAATCTTGGTGCAGATATGCCATGTTATTATAATATTCAGGTTAGGGTTGTAATCTTGTGCAGATATGCCTTGTCATTATAACAATCAGTTAGGTTGTAACCTTGGTGCAGTTATGCCATATTATTATAATATTCAGGTTAGGGTTGTAATCTTGGTGCAGATAGCCATGTTATTATAACAATCAGGTTAGGTTTTAATCTTGGTGCAGATATGCCATATTATTATAATATTCAGTTAGGTTGTAATCTTGGTGCAGATATGCATGTTATTATAACAATCAGTTAGGTTGTAATCTTGGTGCAGATATGCCATGTATTATAAAAATCAGGTTAGGGTTGTAACCTTGGTGCTGACGTGCCTACTTATTGTAATATTCAGGTTAGGGTTGTATTCTTGGTGCAGATATGCCATATTATTATAATATTCAGGTTTGGGTTGTAACCTTGGTGCAGTTATGCCATATTATTATAATATTCAGTTAGGGTTGTAATCTTGGTGCAGATATGCCATGTTATTATAACAATCAGGTTAGGGTTGTAACCTTGGTGCTGACGTGCCTACTTATTGTAATATCAGGTTAGGGTTGTATTCTTGGTGCAGAATTCCATATTATTATAATATTCAGTTTAGGGTTGTAACCTTGGTGCAGTTATGCCATATTATTAAATATTCAGGTTAGGGTTGTAATCTTGGTGCAGGTATGCCATGTTATTATAACAATCAGTTAGGGTTGTAACCTTGGTGCTGACGTGCCTACTTATTGTAATATTCAGGTTAGGGTTGTATTCTTGGTGAAGATATGCCATATTATTATAATATTCAGGTAATGGTTTAAACCTTGTTGCAGTTATGCCATATATTATAATATCAGGTTAGGTTGTAATCTTGGTGCAGATATGCCATGTTATTAATAACAATCAGGTTAGGGTTGTAACCTTGGTGGTGACGTGCCTACTTATTGTAATATTCAGGTTAGGGTTGTATTCTTGGTGCAGATATGCCATATTATTATAATATTCAGGTTAGGGTTGTAATCTTGGTGCAGATATGCCATATTATTGTAATATTCAGGTTAGGGTTGTAACCTTGGTGCAGTTATGCCATATTATTATAATATTCAGGTTAGGGTTGTAATCTTGGCGCTGATATGCCATATTATTATAACATTCAGGTTAGGGTTGTAACCTTGGTGCTGACGTGCCTACTTATTGTAATATTCAGGTTAGGGTTGTATTCTTGGTGCAGTTATGCCATATTATTATAATATTCAGGTTAGGGTTGTAACCTTGGTGCAGATATGCCATATTATTATAATATTCAGGTTAGGGTTGTAATCTTGGTGCAGATATGCCATGTTATTATAACAATCAGGTTTGGATTGTAACCTTGGTGCAGATATGCCATATTATTATAATATTCAGGTTAGGGTTGTAATCTTGGTGCAGATATGCCATGTTATTATAACAATCAGGTTAGGGTTGTAACCTTGGTGCAGATATGCCATATTATTATAATATTCAGGTTAGGGTTGTAATCTTGGTGCAGATATGCCATGTTATTATAACAATCAGGTTAGGGTTGTTACCTTGGTGCAGATATGCCATGTTATTATAACAATCAGGTTAGGGTTGTAACCTTGGTGCAGATATGCCATATTATTATAATATTCAGGTTAGGGTTGTAATCTTGGTGCAGATATGCCATGTTATTATAACAATCAGGTTAGGGTTGTAATCTTGGTGCAGATATGCCATGTTATTATAACAATCAGGTTAGGGTTGTAATCTTGGTGCAGATATGCCATATTATTATAATATTCAGGTTAGGGTTGTAATCTTGGTGCAGATATGCCATGTTATTAATAACAATCAGGTTAGTGTTGTAATCTTGGTGCAGATATGCCATGTTATTATAACAATCAGGTTAGGGTTGTAATCTTGGTGCAGATATGCCATGTTATTATAACAATCAGGTTAGGGTTGTAATCTTGGTGCAGATATGCCATATTATTATAATATTCAGGTTAGGGTTGTAATCTTGGTGCAGATATGCCATGTTATTATAACAATCAGGTTAGGGTTGTAATCTTGGTGCAGATATGCCATGTTATTATAACAATCAGGTTAGGGTTGTAATCTTGGTGCACATATGCCATGTTATTATAACAATCAGGTTAGGGTTGTAATCTTGGTGCAGATATGCCATGTTATTATAACAATCAGGTTAGGGTTGTAATCTTGGTGCAGATATGCCATGTTATTATAACAATCAGGTTAGGGTTGTAATCTTGGTGCAGATATGCCATGTTATTATAACAATCAGGTTAGGGTTGTAATCTTGGTGCAGATATGCCATGTTATTATAACAATCAGGTTAGGGTTGTAACCTTGGTGCAGATATGCCATATTATTATAATATTCAGGTTAGGGTTGTAACCTTGGTGCAGATATGCCATGTTATTATAACAATCAGGTTAGGGTTGTAATCTTGGCGCAGATATGCCATGTTATTATAACAATCAGGTTAGGGTTGTTTCTTGGTGCAGATATGCCATATTATTATAATATTCAGGTTAGGGTTGTAATCTTGGTGCAGATATGCCATGTTATTATAACAATCAGGTTAGTGTTGTAATCTTGGTGCAGATATGCCATGTTATTATAACAATCAGGTTAGGGTTGTAATCTTGGTGCAGATATGCCATGTTATTATAACAATCAGGTTAGGGTTGTAACCCTTGGTGCAGATATGACATATTATTATAATATTCAGGTTAGGGTTGTAATCTTGGTGCAGATATGCCATGTTATTATAACAATCAGGTTAGGGTTGTAATCTTGGTGCAGATATGCCATGTTATTATAACAATCAGGTTAGGGTTGTAATCTTGGTGCAGATATGCCATGTTATTATAACAATCAGGTTAGGGTTGTAACCTTGGTGCAGATATGCCATATTATTATAATATTCAGGTTAGGGTTGTAACCTTGGTGCAGATATGCCATATTATTATAATATTCAGGTTAGGGTTGTAACCTTGGTGCAGTTATGCCATATTATTATAATATTCAGGTTAGGGTTGTAACCTTGGTGCAGATATGCCATTTTATTATAATATTCTGGTTAGGGTTGTAATCTTGGTGCAGATATGCCATGTTATTATAACAATCAGGTTAGGGTTGTAACCTTGGTGCAGATATGCCATGTTATTATAATATTCTGGTTAGGGTTGTAATCTTGGTGCAGATATGCCATATTATTATAATATTCAGGTTAGGGTTGTAATCTCTGTGCAGATATGCCATGTTATTATAATATTCAGGTTAGGGTTGTAACCTTGGTGCAGTAATGCCATATTATTATAATATTCAGGTTAGGGTTGTAACCTTGGTGCAGATATGCCATGTTATTATAATATTCAGGTTAGGGTTGTAATCTTGGTGCAGATATGCCATGTTATTATAACAATCAGGTTAGGGTTGTAACCTTGGTGCAGATATGCCATGTTATTATAACAATCAGGTTAGGGTTGTAACCTTGGTGCTGACGTGCCTACTTATTGTAATATTCAGGTTAGGGTTGTAATCTTGGTGCAGATATGCCATATTATTATAATATTCAGGTTAGGGTTGTAATCTTGGTGCAGATATGCCATGTTATTATAACAATCAGGTTAGGGTTGTAACCTTGGTGCTGACGTGCCTACTTATTGTAATATTCTGGTTAGGGTTGTAATCTTGGTGCAGATATGCCATATTATTATAATATTCAGGTTAGGGTTGTAATCTCTGTGCAGATATGCCATGTTATTATAATATTCAGGTTAGGGTTGTAATCTTGGTGCAGATATGCAATATTATTGTAATATTCAGGTTAGGGTTGTAACCTTGGTGCTGACGTGCCTACTTATTGTAATATTCAGGTTAGGGTTGTAATCTTGGTGCAGTTATGCCATATTATTATAATATTCAGGTTAGGGTTGTAATCTTGGCGCTGATGTGCCAAATTATTATAATATTCAGGTTAGGGTTGTAATCTTGGTGCTGACGTGCCTACTTATTGTAATATTCAGGTTAGGGTTGTATTCTTGGTGCAAAGGCCAGGGAAACTATTTGTTAGATGCCATTATTAGTTTGATTGTTTATATGGAAAATACAGTTAGCGATCAGTCAGATGGCTGTAATTCCTGGTTGTTGTTATTACAATCTTGCGGGATTTAGTAAATATTGGTTGGTATTTAAGGTTATCTCTCATACAGAATTAATGCTCCTTTTTTATGCTCTCAGTCTAGTAGGACATTTTTGCATATTAGTTTGTTTATAAACGGCAAGTGATAAATTTCATTTATCTTATATCCCTATGTTTCTTTACATGTGGTTTAATGAGGTGTATAGATAAATCTATAAAAAATAAGAACCTAAGAATATGTTAATGGTTTCAGGCGTTAGCCAGCTAACTGTTGTAAACTCGGGTTTGGGAAATATATCTAACATTGTAATCTTTTGCGATAGCTAGCGTGAGGTTAAATTTACCTATTGTTGACATTGTAATAATGTATAGACGGGGATGCTGGTCGTTTACTATTCCTCGTTTAGTCTGGTCTTAGACATTGTTATGTTAGTTGAATTGGAGAAGTGATGAGTCTCCCATGTTTATCAGAGTATGTTTAATATATGGTTCTATGTAAATTACCACTTCAATAAATTAGCCGTTGGACAATATTTGTTACCTGCACTTCGTTCTTGTTTATACATAATTTTATTTACTGAATCTTCCCATGGGTATAGTTGATACATCTCAGGTGAGACAGGGAATAATTGGGCTTGTAGCGAATATCCAAACAAAACCCTTGTGATTATTCTTCATATTTGTAACTATGGCGACTGGGTGTTGTGGTGCTTAGTTAGGGACTTTGATGGTACTGCTAACAGACTGTACCCACACACCCGGTACGCTTGATTATGTATATTTACGATGGCTAAGTTTGAATCATCTTGGATTGATGTTTATTGCCAGACTACTAATTGGCTCACTAAACGATTTTATGAAATATATGATGGATCTTCATTACTTTTATATTTGACTAATTTCAAATAAATCTATGTTTTCTCTTGTGATCCCTTGGTTGTTCTTTACACACGCTTCCTGGCTATTTTGAGGGTGTGACATAATGTAATTGCACAAAATATACTGTGTTAATTTAATGATTCGCAGTGTTAGTCCTGTAAAAATTATAATTATAAATAAGTTAATTTGTTTATATTAGGTGTCCTGTGACCATCAGAAAACAACGAAAGGTTTTTGGTGTTGCTGACAGACAGTGCGGCCTACATGTTGAAAGCGGCTGTGAGCTTAAAAGTATAATACACCAAGTTAATTCACGTGACTTGTCTGGCGCATGCTGTTCATAGGGTTGCATAAAATATTAGATCACGTTTTCCAAATGTTAACGCTATTATTTCCAAAGTCAAGAAAGTGTTTTTGAAGGCTCCATCACGAATCTTCTCATTTAAGGCCGCCCTGACCAACACACCTTTGCCACCACAACCAGTGTTAACGCGTTGTACTATGCAGATTACCTGGGTGACATTCAAAAGGTATTATACAATACACTATCTTTAGGTGCGTTTCCAAATTAAAATTTCTGTGAGCAATTACCACTAGTTTTATTGCTTCCACCTGTCCATCCACATTATTGGAAAAAATAATTAATTTAATGGTTATACTTGTAGAACACAATCTATTGAAAGAATGGTGAGTTTTGCTATACCAACCGTTTTGCTTGTAGGTAGTCCAAACATTTGACGAGGAACAAGCTGTCGCCATTACAGAAGCAAATGCCGCCATCTCCTGCTCAAGTGTCAGTGCGGATCTGGCATATGTAAAAAGCAATTTCGGAAATCTTCCTGGAGCAATCACAGCTTTAGAGGCGTTGGATTTGCTTCTTGTGAACGCTGTGAAGATAATGTGGGGAATAGAATAAAACCTGAATCAGGTTTCTGGCTCAGTTGGCACAGCCATCGTCGACAAATTTAACAGAGTATTGCAGCGAAACCCTGAGTGGAAAGTGATGGCAAGTATTGCAGACATCTTGGAAGGATAAACTACATCACTCCCAGGAGTCAAGCTTAGCCCAGTTGAAATAGCTTGTCTGAAGTTTTGCCCAATAACTTCATGTGAAGTCGAGAGAAGTTTCTCACAGTGTAAAAACATTTTGTCAGACAACAGAACAAAATTTACACCTGAAAATCTTGAGAAGTATTTGATAACTCTAATAGTAATTAATTTGTGTTTATGGAAAGTGTTTGCTGGATTTTAAGAGTGAATAATAAAATTTTTGAGTGTTTTGGTGCCTTTTTTTTTACTTTATAATGCCTATTTATGTTCCTATTTTTGTGATTTTTAGTGCCTATTTGCCTACATTTAAAAAAAATTTTAGTGCCTATAAATCCGCCCCATAATTATTAGTAATGCATGCATATCAAACTCACAGTGTTTATACTGTTCAACATTGCCTTACACCGACTGGTTTTAGAGTGGTACCGGGGGTTAGGCTTTTAGGGGGGAGCTAAAATACCCTGAAAGTAATATTATTTATGTACTTTTGTATTCTTCATTAACATATAATAGTATAGCGTGTGTGTGTGTGTGTGTGTGTGTGCGCGTGTGTGTGCGCGCGCATACAAATAATATTCTGAGCTTCACCCATAGTCCTACTTTCTTGTAGTATTTTGATAGGAAAAAATACCTTACAAAATATGTTCATTCATACGAAAATCAGAGTAGGCCTGTGGAAATTGTTCTACATAGCTTAGTACTATTTATATATCTCTACTGTGGCTACTTGTTTTTGTTTTCAGACTACCTTATATAATGTTGAGGATAAACTCAGTTTGGCGAACAAGGTGATGGAGATGGGTATTTACGGTCATCTGGTTATAACCCCAGAGATCCATCGCTTCGCCATTGAACGAAATGGAACGAGCAACTCTTTAGACCAACTCAAATTAATGTTCAAAATGCTTAAGGTAAGGTTAAAAGTTATATCAATATTATTTTATTTCTGTAGGGATGTAGCTACTATACTTGTCCTGATGTTGTAATTAGAAGAATACAAGAGTGGATTACTTGTAAAAGACTATTCCTAAGTATCCATTTGTAATGAGCGAGTTTGATCTAGTCGTGTGTATTAATTGTACAGTTTATTTTAGTAGTCAGTTTAGAGTAGACCAGGTTACTATTCTTGATCTTACCTGCACCAATGAAAGTATTCGCTGCTTACGAACCATTGCTCGGTCGGGTATTCCTACCATAGAGACTGTTTTGCCTGCCATTATAAAGTAGGCTGCCTCACTATCACTTGGTGTTGAGGTGGTGTACGGACACATCAGGTAGACGATTATGTGGGGGCGGGGGGGAAATAAACATTAAGCGTTTTAAAACTAATAGAGCATGAAGAGTATGTTCATTATAGGTTTTACCTGGATGACAGTTCAAAAATCATGTGTCTAGGTATTGGGTTGCCAACACTTGTAAAAGTGTAAAAATCATTTAAACTTGAGTTTTCTTTCAGTGTTTCATAGCTTTTAATAATTTCATTTTATCCCATTCAAAACAATATTTTAAACATAACTTAAAATATTTATCCTCCGCTTTGGGATGTTATCTATGTTGTGTAATATAGTGCATCATATTTACTTGGAAAAGAAAAATTACCTTTCTTATATATATATATATATATATATATATATATATATATATATATATAATAAACTATTTTATGATTATTTTATAGTATTTCAAAATATTTAACTAAATAAAATATGTATATCCACTACGTGGGTGCATCATTGTAAATAATTTTTTTCTATCACGTTCAATCACATGGTTTAAATTCGACGCTCGCCATTTTTAAGCTTATACGTTTTGTGAAAGTGATGTGAATAGTAATTATTTAAGTGCAATAAAACGATAAATAAGCTTTGCGTCAGGTCTTGAATAGATATATAAATCATAATGGCCTAAATTACTGTGGTTAACTATCACATTCATACAGTACCAAAAGTTTTCATTAAGAGCGTCGAAACAATTGTATTTAGAACTGATAAATAAATATTTAGGACAAACTGTTGACGATACCAGCATATCTGTATCTAACATTTTCTGCGTATAGAGGTAGTATTAAGAAAGTTCCATGCGCTTTAGATACTTTAAATCAACCCGCAATATGAGCATCTGCCCAAACATACATTTAGATTAATGCTGTCAACACTTTTACGAGCCACTAAACTATAAAGATTTTGGGTACGAAGAACAGATTATTGAATTAAGCTGAAGTATTTCACCAGAAAGCAGTGACTGGGGACTTTATTCCACCGTGCAATTGCAGGAAACAGTGTGATATTTATTAGCACTTGCAAAAAAAACTGAACTGTACACAACTATGTGTTTGTATTGCCGAAGACTGTACAAAAGTATCAGTATGTGTTACATTTGATTGGCAGATACCATTACAATTTGTGCATTGAACAAAGTGCATAGATGTAATTCTTATATTTCTTTATTGAACAATCCATACTCATTCATTACTATAAAAATTTATTTATTTCATTATTTCAAATTATAAGCAAATGTTTCAATGAGAAATGCTTCAACTGGAAATAATTGGTGGAAAGATTAATATCCCCACCACGAGAATAATGTGCGCTAGAAAAATTGGAACTTTTCCTTTAAGTGATAAATATTTATTGACAAAATGAGTAATTCCACTTGAAGTATAAAACATTTTTTTATAAGTACAGTATAATGATTTTTTTAAAGTGTACAGGATAACGAGAAGAGATATACAAAATTATATAATAACACGTTTTAAAGAATATTTTATGAACTTCCTGGTAAAAAAAATAGGATGAATAGTTAAATAAATAAATTCGGATGAACAGTTACTGAAATAATTACGTCAATGGTCCTGGTCCGTCCACCATCTTTAATGGCGGCAAAGCCAGCTAGCCAGACCACAAGAGTTGGTGGCAACCTGTGTTTTTACATCTTTACTGGCGGTCCAAGGGAAGCTAGCCAGACCACAAGAGTTGGTGGCAACCTGTGTTTTTACATGTTTACTGGCGGTCCAAGGGAAGCTAGCCAGACCACAAGAGTTGGTGGCAACCTGTGTTTTTACATGTTTACTGGCGGTCCAAGGGAAGCTAGCCAGACCACAAGAGTTGGTGGCAACCTGTGTTTTTACATCTTTACTGGCGGTCCAAGGGAAGCTAGCCAGACAACAAGAGTTGGTGGCAACCTGTGTTTTTACATCTTTACTGGCGGTCCAAGGGAAGCTAGCCAGACCACAAGAGTTGGTGGCAACCTGTGTTTTTACATCTTTACTGGCGGTCCAAGGGAAGCTAGCCAGACAACAAGAGTTGGTGGCAACCTGTGTTTTTACATGTTTACTGGCGGTCCAAGGGAAGCTAGCCAGACAACAAGAGTTGGTGGCAACCTGTGTTTTTACATGTTTACTGGCGGTCCAAGGGAAGCTAGCCAGACCACAAGAGTTGGTGGCAACCTGTGTTTTTACATCTTTACTGGCGGTCCAAGGGAAGCTAGCCAGACCACAAGAGTTGGTGGCAACCTGTGTTTTTACATGTTTACTGGCGGTCCAAGGGAAGCTAGCCAGACAACAAGAGTTGGTGGCAACCTGTGTTTTTACATCTTTACTGGCGGTCCAAGGGAAGCTAGCCAGACCACAAGAGTTGGTGGCAACCTGTGTTTTTACATCTTTACTGGCGGTCCAAGGGAAGCTAGCCAGACCACAAGAGTTGGTGGCAACCTGTGTTTTTACATGTTTACTGGCGGTCCAAGGGAAGCTAGCCAGACAACAAGAGTTGGTGGCAACCTGTGTTTTTACATGTTTACTGGCGGTCCAAGGGAAGCTAGCCAGACAACAAGAGTTGGTGGCAACCTGTGTTTTTACATGTTTACTGGCGGTCCAAGGGAAGCTAGCCAGACCACAAGAGTTGGTGGCAACCTGTGTTTTTACATGTTTACTGGCGGTCCAAGGGAAGCTAGCCAGACCACAAGAGTTGGTGGCAACCTGTGTTTTTACATCTTTACTGGCGGTCCAAGGGAAGCTAGCCAGACCACAAGAGTTGGTGGCAACCTGTGTTTTTACATGTTTACTGGCGGTCCAAGGGAAGCTAGCCAGACAACAAGAGTTGGTGGCAACCTGTGTTTTTACATGTTTACTGGCGGTCCAAGGGAAGCTAGCCAGACAACAAGAGTTGGTGGCAACCTGTGTTTTTACATGTTTACTGGCGGTCCAAGGGAAGCTAGCCAGACAACAAGAGTTGGTGGCAACCTGTGTTTTTACATGTTTACTGGCGGTCCAAGGGAAACTAGCCAGACAACAAGAGTTGGTGGCAACCTGTGTTTTTACATCTTTACTTTCTTTATTCTTTATCCTTTATTCTGCCCCAGTATCTATTACATAAAAAGGGGCGTTCTTTAATATCATCTTTGCCTTGTCCCTTAATTTACTAATCCTCCTTTTTTTTAAACACTAATATATATAGATATTAGCACCTAACCTAATGTCCTAAATTATCATACTTTTCCTCCTTCTAATTGGTCCGCCCCGTGTATTTTACGCCCCCAGTACCCCCCACCGCCATCCAGCCCCACGGCCACCTGGGACCATGTTTTCAGAGCCATGGCCCTGGGCGGCGACGATGAGCATCCCCCTATCCGCTACGTGGGGAGACGCCCTATCGGAGTTCTCACTCCACCTACCTTCTACCTGAAACCACTACCTCGGACATAATCTAACATAAATCTATGATTACTAGCTAATACACATTAAAACACTACTCTTAAAACTAATTAATCCTAACAACGTCTCCACTCCGGGCTGTAGTACTCTCCCAACTGCCCCAGTCCTTCCTCTCCGACCGATGGGGAGGAGCCCTGAATTCGGCCGTTCATCCACGCCAGCCTCGAGCAGGGGGGAGTCCTTCCACCAACTCACACCCTTCAT
Organism: Timema cristinae; assembly: GCA_039000515.1. Lineage (NCBI taxonomy): Eukaryota > Metazoa > Arthropoda > Insecta > Phasmatodea > Timematidae > Timema > Timema cristinae. The sequence goes on from JBCFYV010000024.1 coordinate 2,023,412, forward strand.
CCCACTTGCCCAACCGGAATTGCAACCCTCACCGATTCATCAGCAATTTACACTGCTGGCATCTGGCGAGGGCCACCCTCAGTTGGTGCTCCGGATAGCCAGGAGCCATCCTCAGTCCATCCTACCAGCCCTCCATTCATCCTTCACACATTCACTCATCCCTCTTACTCAGTTCCTATCCCTGTCCAGTTATCCCCAATTATTTAAGATATCGTCCTCCCTACTGGTAGTCACCCCTGTAAGTTCCCTAATTGTCTCGTTCAGGTCGTCTCACTGTCTTCCAACTCTCCTTCTCGCCTCCAGCTCACCCACATATGTCTCCTTCTCTCTCTTGGATACTTCGTCCGCTATCTTGTCGAGGAAGCGCCATCTTTCCACGTCTCTTAAAATATTAAACACGGCTCCAGCCTGTATTGGCACCTGCCATTCTACCCTCAGGACCGCCGACGAAACACATTGTAGTACTACGTGTTCCGGCGTCGTCACCTCTCCACAATACCACCTATCTGTTTCTGCCAGTCCCAATCTATGCAGGGTGGCTCTGTATGGGCCATGTCCAGTAAGGAAGTGCACCATTCCCACGGACGGTTCGAAGTGTCTCATCAACAGTCTTTCTCTTACACTGGAAAGATCCGATAGACACTCCTGCCAGTGTCACTTGCATCCCACTCATCCAGGAGCGCCTCATGGATCTCTTCCCTTGTTGTTACTCCTTCCCTCGTCAGCTCCTCGACCTTGCCTCTTGCTCCCTTCTTAAGCCAATACAGAGCCGCCCTTCGTCTGACGTCCAGGTCCAGAGGCCAAACCCCTAGGGCTACACTTAACGAGTTGGTTGCCACAGTCCTGTATGCCCCGCATAGCATGAGGAGCACCTCCCTTTGCAAACTCCTAACCTTTCTCCTCTGTAAAGCTTGCCTATGGGCCCATACACCGGCTCCATATCCCACTACGGAGACTAGCAGCGCCTGATGATAAATTCTTACACATCTCATCGGTAACTTAAATCTTCTAGTTCCTATACTTATGATCTTATTCATTACTCTGAGACCTCTGCTGCATGCATTCTCCACGTGCGATATGAAGTTCCTCCTCTCATCCAGCGTGACCCCCAGATACCTTGTAGTTCTACTCCGTCTCAAGGTCATCCCGTCAATCCTTATTATTGGGTTTCTTCGCAAGACCCCCCTGAATAGCACATACGTCGTCTTCGCTGGCACCAGACTCAATTTCACCCGCCTACACCCTGAACTAAGTCCCGCAAGTACGGCACCGCTCTTGGCTTCCAGCTCCGATCTTGACCTGGCCTCCGCTATCACCAGCAAATCGTCAGTGAAAGCGACCACTCCGGCTGCTCCAGGTAGGGCCTCCAGCTCCAGCAACCTAGGCTCTAGTCCTATTTCCCAAAAAATCGGCCCGCAGACCGACCCTTGGGGACACCCCTTCATTAACTTTTTTGTTATCACTGCTCCTGGACATCTCAGGTTGGCGTATCTATCTCTACAGTAATCCCTTAGGACTCCATAGAGATCCTTTGGGCATTCTATCTCCCTAAGCCTTGCAAATAACGCTGGCCACAATAGGTTATCGAATGCTCCCAATATTTCCACGAACATCCCCACTACATACTTCTCCCTACACCCCTAAACCAGGTTAACAGCCTCGCAGATAGCGTCCTCTCGATCTACCTCTCCTAAAACCATACTGTTTCCCATGCATACATACTTCCCTCCTATGTGCCATCAGCCTGTCACATATAAGCTTCTCCTGTACCTTTCCGCACACGTTCAGCAAGCATATGGGCCTGTATGACTTCGGGAGCTGTGGATCCCTCTCGTCCCCCTTACTGAGAATAACTACATCACTCTGTTTCCACACATTGGGTACTTTCCCCTGAGCAGTGCACTCGTTCAACAGTTCAGCGAGAAAGGGCGATACCTGTTCCCTGATCTCCTGAAGGACCTCGACCCTAATACCATCAGGTACAGACGCCTTCTTCTTTCTCAATCCGGCTATGTACCTGGCGATATCCTCCTGAGTTGCCGGAGCTACTCTCGTCTCGTTATCGTATGGTCCCACCATCTCCCTCCTCAACTTCTTATGTCTCTCGTCATCCCGTTCGTCATAATCCGGAAGCAGAGTGCCCAGCAATAACTCCGCCGACTCCTGACAGCCTACTGTCATGCCCCCCCCCCTGGCCTCCTAAGCATCGATATCATTGCTGGGGGCCTCTTACCAGTTGCCATCTGAAACGGTATTCCCCAGGCATTATTTCTCAGTTCCTCCTGAACATAATGCTCCCAGCCTTCCCTCTTTGCTCGGGCCAACTCCGATTCATACTCTCCCTTCCTCCTATACAGCCCCAACAAGTACTCTCTGCTCACCGGGTCCTCCTCCCTCTGGTATCTACGGCGCGCTCTTCTTGCCGCTCCTCTGTATCGTCCGAGCCTATCATTCCAGAAACCTTGTGCTTTCCTATTCTTCCCCTTAAAAATTGGGATGGCAACTCTCGTGGCTTTTTGTATGGCCCTCGTTAACTCCTTCGCCTTTTCATTCACATTTCCACCTTTCCTTATGGATTCCGGCAGGACCATCTCTCGCCTAAGCTTACCCCAGTCGCCTTCCTTAGATTATATTTCACTCTGAGAGCTCCTTCGTTCAACATTCTTTCTCCTATCACTTCAAACGTGATAAGGTTGTGGTCACTTACCGTCATCCCGTCCAGTACTCTCCAGTTCTCAATCATTTCTGCTGCTTATTGACTACATAAGGTCACATCTATGTTTGACCTGGACCCAGTAGCCCCCACATATGTCGGCGGATTGCCAAACATATTCATCACCTCAAGATGGTTCGCTTCGATCATCTCCACCAGTTTTTCGCCTCTTCCATACGCTCTCCCACCCCCTCTTTCCCCGTCAGCTCTCCTTATGTCGTCGCTGAACCACAGAGGTGATCTGGCATTTACATCCGCCGCCACTACTACGGGTTTCCCCTTGAAGGTCCCTACTATCTCCTCCAGCTGTTCGAGGTATGGCTCTATCGCCTCCCTGTACTGAAAGTACATATTGACGAGGATGAACATTCCTGTGTTTGTTCTTACTTCAACACAAGTTACCTTTTCGTTGCAAAACTGACCCACCTTCTTTATCGTGATATCCCTATTCAACACCACTATTAAACTCATTGAACGCTCTCCCCCATATACTAGCCTCGCTGTTGGTGGTAGCTGTGAGACAACGATGTTACTACCCCTCGTCATATATGGTTCCTGCAAGGCAAGAATGTCCAGACCCAACTCTTCCGCCACTACCTTGACTTCATCCATCACCATCCTACTCCGCATAGCGTTTAGTTGTCCAATGTTTATTTCTTGAACGTGCTCACCCATCAGGGATTGTGCGTAAACACGTAGCACTGAAAGGAAGCTAGTCAGACAACAAGAGTAGGTGGCAACCTGTGTTTTTACATTTTTTAAGATGCCATGAATACAAATTAAAAGAGAAACTGTGTCTGAAAGGTTTTGCATACTCATGCGCCATTAAGGCCTCATTTCGACTTGCCTACCATAATGCACTAAATATGTTTTCTCAATTTGATATTAGTTTAAAATAACACATGACTCTAAAATCAAAATTACTACTAATCAGACAAAATTACTAAAGTTGTTTCATAATAACATGGTTAAAAGAACATTTAACACCTATTACTAAAATTATCAAGAATTGAGACACATATAAAACCACCGAGTCCACCATATTACTTTTATCTGATCCCTGGAACTTAAGAGTAGCTTGACCACTATATATTAGAACTTGGTCTAAAAATGTATTTATTTGACTGGTCTTCAATCCATCTTAAGTCCCATCTACCCGTAAGGTGCGTGATACTCCGCAAGAGATCGACTCCACACTACAGATTGCACTGTCTCCAGAGTCCATTCCATACCACGCCATAGAAGTTGACTTTAAGATACACTATATAAGGACTAGTCGATAAGGACTGCTAGAACTACCTATCACTGCAAAGTAAAGGTGTATGCACATCGAAATAAAAGCACAAATGACATTACCATGGCAATTAGATGTTTTAAATATATTAGCTGTGACTGCACTTAGCCTACCTCTCAATTAATGTAGCCTAGCCTGGATTTTTTATCAAAATATATTTTGTAGTTTCTTGAGTTAATAATTGTTGTTCAGCTGGGTTATCTGCTACATGCCCTCTGCTTTCGCCTAGCTACAGGACTTTTTTTTTGAAGATTTTATTTTGATGTTGTTTCCAATTTTGTTATTGGTTGGAACGGTTATATGAGTGAGGATATGGACTGTGTATATGCGATTTCCATTTCTAAGGATCTAAGGATCTATGGACTACAGGATGTCGAACTCACGGGCTATGTAGATGGGGCCTCTAATAGGCTCACAATCTTATAGTTTGACACTCCCGTGAAAATGAAATGATATGGAGAAAGAAAGATTGATAATACAAACATTTTATATTAAAAACAACAGTGGGCTTCTTATTAATATTTTATGAGAGCTATGATGATAAGTGACTATTAAAAGTAGTTAATTAATGCTTAATGTGTAAACAAACGCCATTTTCTTTGGTGTCAATATATTAGTGGAAGTCCTTGTCGCTTTATGTGTGTGTGTTTGCACGTTCTATGCTTATGACTAAAGTGTGTCCACGTTCTATGCTTATGACTAAAGCGTGTCTACGATCTATGCTTATGACTAAAGTGTGTCAACGCTCTATGCTTATGACCAAGCGTGTCCGCGCTCTACGTATCGCGGCTTGTTACAAATGTTTGTGATTGAGACGATACCAAACCTAGGTTTTGTAATATTTTTATCACCAAACTAAATAACTTGATTTCAATTAATGATCTGAGAATTGTGCACTAATTTTAAAATAGAATGATCCCTTGAGGCCTTATTAAAGAAAATACTAGTTACGGCTGAATTACAAGTAGCCTATAAAATTATGTATTGGTCAAATTACATTCACCTTCTGGAAACTACCAGTAGAGTTATAATTCATACAGTAGTTGTTTTCTCCTAAGCTATTTTACTCACTGCCATATACCAAGCTTTGGTTTTAATCTATACTTATAAAATAACATGTCCTGACTGACTGACTGACTGATTCATCATCGCCGAGCGCAAACTATCATGGCTACAAGCATGAAATTCGGACTGTATATTCATTTTGTTATGTAGGCACCCACTAAGAAAGGATTTTAGAAAATTCCACCCCAAAGGGGTCAAAATAGGGGATGATAATATGTATGATAATATGTATGAAAGTCTGTCATTTTGAAAGTTACATAAACAAAATTTTGTATTTCGGTTATTGACGTAAAACAAATAAATACGTGTTTCAGGAATTTTGGAAATTTTATTTAATAAGGGATGAAAAAGGGGTGAAAGTTTGTATCGGACTTGCATTATTTTTGATCTGAGGTCAAGTTATGGTCATCAACGTAACGTAATATTTTAAATAAATCTGTAAATACATATGTATATTTTCGTATTTGTATATAATCAACATCCACGCGAGCAAAGCCGCGGCAACAGCTATCTAGTATTTTTATTTTTGTATGATTCTTGATCTGTTCCAATACATTGATTAACATAAATATTCCCCATTGGAAACCGTGTATTTAACCATTTATCTCATTTTAATAAAATATTTGTTAGTTAATAATCTGTTTTCTTAACTCAAACTGGCGGGGTGTGGTCCCTCTGGTACTCCAGTCTTACATTCCACCCTTTATGTCAGAGTTTAGCAAGCGTAGTTTTATTGTGACTGGATATTAACAATTTGTTGGAATCAAATGATTAACTAGTAGTGTGTATGGCCACCTAGTATTCAACGCTGATTGGCTGGATCTGGTCACGTGACCATTCCCCCCGCTCTCTGATTGGCTATTGGCTTTCCTCTCTCCCTTTAATATGTGTTTCTATGGGTTTTCCCCAATTATTTCCGCTAGTTTGGCAGCTCGACAAGACAGGAATAGTTCACTGCCTTGCATTATGTCACAACCCTCCCCTTCTATATGGCAATGGGTTTTCCCTAATGACTGGCGTCAGTTTGGTGGCTTGACGTGACGAGACAGGAATAGAACATGACCTTGAAACCTTGACCTTGAAACCTTGACCTTGAAACCATGAGCTAGTACATGTGGTCATTGACCCTGCAACACTCCCCCATTCCTCAGAAATGGGGTTTCACTGATGACTGGTGCCAGTTTGGCAGCTCAACAAGTCGAGTCAAGAAAAGACTAGATCGTGACCGTGAAACCGTAAGCTAGTACAAAAAGTCATTGACTCTGTTCATATTTGGTGCCAGTTTGACGGCTCGAAAAGTCAAGACTCGTTTCTACGTGTAGGAACATACAGGCTTTGCGTGAATAAAAGATTATATTAAAAAATATATTTATTAAACATTAAAGGTTTTACAGACATACATTAAAGGTTTTACAGACATATATTAAAGGTTTCACAAATATAAATAATATTTATTATACAGTTTTACATGAATGATGCATATATTCGTTCATACGTTTTTCTACACTGTCTCTTAGATGCCTTATTAAAATTGATTTTAGTTCACAATCAAGCAAGTAATAGTCCAAACCGACGATTTGGCGTATATAGTAGGTGGCACTGGCAAGGTCCAGGTTTTTGATGTACGTTTCCATTGTCGGCTGTTCGAGGTAAATGAAATCCTCTGATTCTGTTAGGGTGTCGCATACATCCACGACGAGTGTGTCGATCAAATTGTTGCAATATTGTTCGATGGGTGTCGAACACATATCCCGTAGATTGACGGCGACGTCGATGAGGTCCCACACCTCACAAAGACGCACCCAGCTAGGTGCTAGATAGGAGACCCGTTTGAATCCGGCGTCTTGTTTCTCGCTGATGATGACCATACCGTCACCGCAAATGCGTCTCAGAGAGATTTCATGATTAGTCAGACTAATCTTCTGAGGAAGTTGCGTGTTACTGAAAAACTTTTATATGACTGACTTTTAGTTGCCCAATTCTTGCCACTATATACGGTTAAACACCACACAGTTCCCTCCGCATTTTTCTAGCGGAACATAAGGCGTAAAGTTGTTGTCGGCGCTCATGCTGACGATGACTCATTTGTCTTCGACAACATGCAGCGGGAACAAAGTGTTGAAAATATTTGTGATGGCAAGTGGCTTCACCGGATTCGCTTTGCAGGTGCAAACGCCTTGACCTTTCATGATGTTTGTTCGCTTCGATTACTGTCATTGTTATGGCAGGTACGCCATTGGGACGTCCCAGTTATAGAAGAATGCTGATTGGACGCAGACTCTTGAGGGGCAGCAGGACTCTACAGTCACCACATTAGCGTCATTGCCTGTATGATTGGTGGGTGAGAATAGGGTTAGGAATGTTTTCATTGGAATGTTCTGGGTGCGATAAAGAAAGAACATGAGACAGTAATGGCCGCAAACAGCTGAGGTGCTGCTTTGAAGCTGTATCGTGTTATAAGACGTGCAGGAAGTGTTTTTGCGTATAAGGCCAGATGTGACTTTACAAGGGATAGAAATATATAACTGTCAAAATATTTTCCCACGCCGTTATTGACGATAAAGATGGCGATCCAATGCGTCCCAAGCTTGGTGTGTGGATCAGTGTTGATGAGGCGAGCGGCAGGTCACGCTATTTTTGCGGGTAATTGATCAGCAGGGCAAACACCCGACCGTACAGAACGGAACCATGGGTTTGTTTACAGCGCACATCTTATGGTGTACGCGTCCATCTTCAATCATCCAATCTCGGAGTACCCAAACGATGGAGGCCGAATAAAAATTCCATACAGAACTACAGTGTCAGAAAAAAGTTTAAGACCACCCATTAAAAACACAATTTCTCCACATTTCAATATTTTTATTTTCTCAGAATATTACAAAAAAATAGTTTTAGTTGCATTATAATGTTTAGTTATCAATAGGACCCCCTCTGGCCTTGTAGCATGCTTTGATCCTGTCAGGCATGGAGTGGATCAGCTTCCTACATTCTTCACGCGTCACTTTTTGCCATAGGCTTTGGACTGCCAATCTCAGTTCTGCTCCGTTTTTGGGCTTCTGCTTTGCCAATCGATATGCCATGGTGTTCCATAGATTTTCAATTGGGTTGAGGTCTGGACTACGGGGTGGCCAGGGAAGCAGTTCAATGTCCTGGCCATCAAACCATGTCCTTGTTGCCTTGGACCGGTGGCATGGGCGTTGTCCTGCTGGTAGATGTAATTTTCCTCAAGGAGTCTATTTGCTGAAGGAATCATAGTTTCCTGCATAGTTTCACAATATTTGTAAGCACCATTCACAACCTTACAGTCTCCAGGCCCCTCTGAAGTGATGCAACCCCAGATCATGATTGCATCGCCACCTTGTTGGACTGCAGGGGCGACACATGCCGGCAGAAATTTTTCTGTTCTTGTCCTGCGAACCCTAACCTTACGTCGAGGAAATAGTTCAAAGCGGCACTCATCTGAAAAAATTACTCTCTCCCAAGCTTCTTTAAGCCATCCTAAACGTTCCTTGCAAAACTGAAGTCGTTGTTTTTTGTGTTTCTCATTTAACAGAGGTTTGCGGATTGCAAAATAGGAACCTAGGCCTGCTTCATTTAAACGGTTGCACACAGTTCGCTCAGTTATGTTAATATTATCACAGGACGACTTCAGTTCCCTGAGAAGATCACTGCAGCTAGCATTTCTATCTTTTTTACAAAGCTGCAGCATCCTACGGTCTTGTATTAGAGATGTTTTCCTCGGACAGCCTGCCCTAGGCCGGTTGGTGATGGTTCCAAACTCATTATATCGCCTGATTGTTTGTTGCACACATGTTTTAGACACTCCAACAATATCAACAATTTGTCTTTGTGACTTTCCAGCCTTCATTAAACCAATGATTAGCCACTTAATTTGGTCTGATACTGATTTTTTACCTATCTTGGCCGACAAACACAAAATGCATACAATAACCTCAAAGTAATCACATTAAAATCATCTGATTGGAGGGAAATGATGAAACAGATGTGCCAACCCACTTCCATAGAGATAAGAAATAACATAATGCTAGGATTAATTAAAAATAAGTAATTTTAAATGTAGTTATTAAAAATCTTAAAAAGTCATGATTTTTTCTCTTGATTTAAAAAAAATTAGGCCACTTTAAAGTTAAAGTACTAATTAGGTAAAAAAAAATAAAGTTTTAAATTTTTAAGCTTTGTGTCAAAACTTTTTAGAGACCAAAAACCATAGCTCTCTGTCCACCCATTTTTTAACTATAAATTTTTCTTTTTTTAAAAATGTGGATTTTTTGGTTGTTTTTGGTTGTGTGCCTTTAAATTAAAAAAAATCTTAACTTCTGAACCACTTGAGCTACAGTAATTTTATTGTCACCAAAATCTTTCACTTTTAATGTATATTCTCATAAAATTAAGAGAGAGTTAATAAAGAAAAAAGTTTAAGACCAGTAAATAAATTAGTTAGTATTTTTAGTATTGAGAGGGTGGTCTTAAACTTTTTTCCGACACTGTATGTGCTATGCATATGGTGCGGCCCAATTTAAGTGTTTTCAAATACGAACAACTTCTGTCGTACAGATCTATGACGGGCATAGGCGTGTATATGATTAGAAACTTAATCTTTTCTGCCCCGTTGACGTAGACAGTTACTGTACGCGTTGTGGTGGGGGAGATGAGGGATTCGAGCAGGCTGTAATCCATATCACCCCTATCCCAGAGAATACCGTGTAATTTGTTGACGATATAGTTGGCTTGCTTTTTAGCGGTGACTGAAAGTTCCTCGATAACGTATTGGGTTTTTAACATCCAATGTTGAGGTAATGTAACACATACAGATAAAACACTCAATTCCTTGATGATAAACTCTTTGCTGTCGTTGATGAAGCAATGGAAATCCCCAATGACGTCCATGATTTAAATTATGAGTGTAAGGGGCGGGAAGCCGTTTATATTAACTTCCATAATCGCCCACGACGTTTCTGTTCAGGTCGATGGTGATGATGTTGGCAAACTCCCCGTACATGATACAGTTGACGGTTTCGGTGAGAGATCTGGTGATGCTCACTTCGATACTCAGAGAGCCAAACCTCGTCAAATTCCAATGCGATGTCATGTGGGTGGAGAGATTAGGGGTGAGATCGAAAGCCATGAGATTATATCTCTTAGGGAAGGCTTCCCGTGTGATGTTGCTACCTTCTTTCATTAAATGGATACCCGTTCCAGAAAACAGTGTGGTAGGACATGACATAGTTGCCGTTTGAAAAATAGGGCTGTAGCGGTTTTGACGGCACTTGTTCTCTTTCCCCCTACAGCGAGAAATGGTTCATGTCATAGGTTTGGAAGTTGATCGGGTTATTGGTGGTGTCCTCGTTGAACGCAGCGTTTGATACAAATTCCACGATGCATCGTTTGAGTATCCGTCTGGTGAATACGTTGTCCAGTGATTTCTCTTGCACACCTGTAGGAATAATGAGTGTTCTTGTTCCACGCGGATGATGGGATACTTTGCGGGAATGACATATAATGCCTTGGAATGTGCCAACAGTATAGACGGTGCTACTTTGACACGTCGTAATAGAAAGCTGGCTTCAGCGATGTGATTATTAAAGTGAGTGAGCTTAGGGACGGCCATAAACTAAACCCGTCCCTACAACAGACCAACTTGACTTTGAGTTCAGTTCCATTCAAAAGGTATTTCTCTTGGATAAACACATCACCGTATAGATACCTCAAAAGAACCACTGTCTTACTTTTTTCGGTGATAATGCAATGGGTCTCAAATTTCTTGTTGTGGGCGTTATCCTCCTCAAATGTTCCGGGGTTCTCTGCGAACCACAGACCACAAGTCAAATGTGTTCTTTTTCTTCGCTGTTCTAATTGAGCAGCGTCTCATTGTACGATCTATAAGCATAAGTTTTGCTGGGCGATGAGACTAGTTTTTGGTTTAAAAACACATTCATCCGTGTGAATAGTGAGTGCAACCAGTATACGGGTTTCCCCTGTTGCCTATACTTCCCCACTTGCCAATAGAGCCATTGACAAGTAGAGGAAGCTTTGGCTGATTTGTTATGTGAGTTACAGGTTGTTTTCACAGACCCTTATCCTCGTTGCATGAACTTAACATTACATGACTTGGTACCTTTGAATTAATTGTACAATATACACGGTTATCATTGTCTGTTGCCCGACTCAGGATATCCACCTTGACAGAAACGCCAAACTAGGTCACCTGAGAAAGGGCTGATTTGTTTTGTGAGTTACAGGCAGCAGTTGCTAGCCCTTATCCTCATGGAGTGAGGGTGAAACAGTGAAGGGGTGAAACTAAATACTTGATGAAAGGTGGAATTGATTGTGAGGTTGTGAATGATTATCTGAAAAAGAATACATGTTTGATTAGTCTATAACACACTTTATGTATGTGGAATTGATTGTAAAGTTGTGAGTGATTTTTATATATTTTTTAATCTGTTACTTTCTCCTATATCTCTATACTCCAGCCTGTTTTGCTCTTGGTCATCGCGTGAAGGTGATCAGTTCTTGTTCTTAGGTCCGTTCCAGTTATGAGTCTGAGTATTTTGTTCTGTACTGTTTGTAGCTTGTTGATGTGGGTCTTTGCTACGTAGCCCCATCCTACGCAGCCTTAGAGGATAATGGTGGGCTGAATTATACATTTGTAGATGGTTAACTTTGCTGGTTGACTGAGTTGATGTCCTTTGAGGAGTGGGTAGAGCTGGATGAATATTGCAGTCGCAGTTTTCTTAGTTTTGTCTATGTGTTTTCTCCAGGTAAGTTTTCTATCAATAGTTATTCCGAGGTATTTGGATTCGTTCTGAAATGGTATTTCCTCTTGGAAGAGGTTGAAGTTTTCAGGTGGTAATTGTCTTCTCCTGGTTACTACCAGAGCTGTGGACTTTGCGGTATTAACTTTTACCCTCCATTTTGCGAGCCAGGTCTCAAGTGTTTTGAGGAATCTTTGAAGTGATAATGATGTGTAGTATATGTTTCTATCTCTGGTATAAATTAGCGTGTTATCTGCGAACATTATTACTATCATTTTAGGATGTGTCGGGATGTCTGCAACATATATATTGAATAGATAGGGTGCCATAACCGATCCTTGCAGTACCCCTGATTTTACATGCACCCTTTCAGAAAGCGAGCCCTCAATAGAGACTTGAAAGTCTCTGTCTTCTAGGTAACTGTTTATAAGTCTGAAGTCTCCTAGTGGAAAGTTGTACTGTATCATTTTGTGTAGTAGACCATAGTGCCACACTTATTCAAAGGCCTTTTCAACATCCAGGAATATTGCGGGCAGGTATTCTCTTCTGTTGAAACTTTCAGTGGCATCCTCAATGAAGATGAGTACAGGATGAATTGTGGAGTGAGTTTTTTGAAGCCAAATTGCAGATCGGGTGTTGTTTTGTTGGTTTTTGTGTGTTGTTCTAGTCTCTTTAGTATTAGAGATTCAACAAATTTACCAGTTGTATTGAGTAGGCTGAGTGGTCGTCTGTTCTGTGGGAATATGCCAATTTTGCCTGGTTTTGGTATGCTTATTACTTTGAGTGAGTAGAGCTATTGCGTTGTGTGGTAAGTTTTTTAACGTCTCGTTTTTGATACCGTCTATTCCTGGAGACTTATTTGGTCGGAGAGCTTTAATAGTGTCTTGGAGTTCCTCTTCCGTTATTGGGGCTGGTGTGTCAGTTATTGGTCCTGTCTATGTAGGCGTTTACCTTCTGATGACGTCTTTGTTGAACTCTACTTCCTGCACTAGGTTAGGATGAAATTGTTGTTCTAGGGCTACCACTATTGCGTTGGCCTTGTCTATGCTGGTATAGGCCGTCCCTTGTTGCCCATGGATGGCTGGAGTGCCCGCTTTTTTTGCAGTCCCTTTTAATTTTTTTTTTGTTAAAGTCCATGTGTTTTGTAAGATAGTTGCAGTGTCCGTTACAAAATTATTCCATTTGGTTCTTCTGATGTTATTGACAGTCCTTTTCACCTGTGCTTTGAGTCGGTTGTATCTACTTCTCTCTTGCAGTGTTCGTAACCTCTGCCAGTCTCTGCGTGCTTCCCTTTTTTGGGCTATCAGGAAGTTAAGTTCAGGCTAATCAGTCCTTATGTTTTGTTGTTTCCGTGAGGTCACGGTGTGTAATTTATAAGATTCTTGAATTGTCATTATGAGTATGTCTATGGTCGGGTCTATGTCTTCTTCTGTTTCGATTTCTAAAGTTCTTGGAATGGTTTCTTGGAGGTCGGATTATAATTTAGTCCAGTCCGTTGTCTTTATATTTGGTTTGTGCCAGCTGGTTTGGTGTTCTGTGTTAACGTCCCATTCACAGAGTACTGGGTTGTGGTCAGAGTCTAGTTCTTGAAGTACTGTTAAGGATTCGGGTGTTATTTTAAAGTTTGTTAGTATTAGGTCTAGAACGTCTGGTCGGTGATTCCGGAGCTAATACGTTGTAGTCTGTCTCAGTTACATGTTCCTCTAATATTTTTCAATTTCTCTTGGTTGTCCAGCTGTTCCATATAGTGTTTTTACTGTTTAGGTCTCCCCCTATTAGGAAGTAGTTGTCTGTCGTTACGCTGTCAAGGTCGGTTTTAAGAAGAATCTTTGATGGGGGGTTGTAAGCGGCCACAAAGTTGATATGACCGGTTTTGGTTTTGACTGTTACAGTTGTAGCCTCGAGGTTTTCTTAGTCATGAATGTTTGTTCTGTAGTGCGGTAGAAAATCTTTTGTGAGAACAGCTGTACCACCACCACCCTCCCCCTTCCGTGGTCTCTGTCCGTTCTGTATATGTTATATCCTGAGATGTTGAGTCGTTAAGTGTGTTTCGCCTATGAGTGTCAGGTCAATTCCGTAGGTTTGTAGTAGTTCTTCGAATTCATGGTTCTGTTGCAGGATTCGGTTGGCATTCCAAATGAGGATTCTGAGTGTATTTTTTTCTATAGTTTGTGGTCTAGTCATCGCTGGAACCGAAGTAAAAGTCGGTCACTGCTTCAATGATAACCATGAGTTTGGTCATCTTGTCTTGTGTCTGATTAATTTTTGTTAAATAAGTTTTAAGGTGCTTTAGGAATCCGCATATATTCAGTTCTTTGAGGATCGTAAGTATTTCTCTAAAGTCGAATGGGGTATTTTGTTCTTGTTCTTTCTGTTTTTGTGGACCGTCTCGTTTGCTTAGTAAGATGTCTCTATATGAGCGTGATGAATTGGTAGTGTTTGTTGTTGACGTAGTCTTGGTTGATAGTGGAGGGAAGTCATTTTTTTCTGTTGAGGTGAATGGTTTGGTTTCTGTTTTTTGTCTCTGCTCTATTATTTTTCTATAATTTTGATACTCAGGGCAGTTCGATTAATTCGCGGTGTGATTTCCTCGGCAATTTGCACATTTAGCTGGGGTTGTGGCGTCTTTCTTTGGGCAGTTTGAGGTCAAATGGGGAGCCAGGCATTTGACGCACCTTGGGCTATTGGAACAGTTGTTCTTGGAATGACCAAATTTTTGGCATCTATGGCACTCTAATATGTAGTTTTGAGATTGCACGTAGTGTTCTATTTTGACTCTGGTGTTGTTTATATAATTTTCCTGGAATATTTTGATATTTTCATCGGTTATTGTGAGTGTGCAGATAAACATTGGTAAAAGTTTGATACTGTCTTGTGAGTTTATTTTATGATTGGGTCCTTGATTTGAATTGTCTGACATTTGTCGTTGTGTAGCCCATTGCATGAAGATCATCTTTAATTTCGTCTGTAGGCATATTGGGTGGAAGCCCTTTGATCACTATTTTTAAGGGTTTGTCCCTTGGAAGAGTAAATGCGTGATATTCTTGACCTGTTTGTTAAAGGTATGCTTGGAGAGTTTTGAAGTCTTCAAGGGATGATGTGTGTACTTTTAGTCCGTCTTTGATGTAGAATATCTTGAAAGTCCCCGTCATGTTTTCCTTCATTGTCTTTGCTATCTTAGAGTAGTTCTCACTCCCTGCTACTACTAAGGGTGGGATTCTTTGTTTAGCTTTTTTGTCTTCGGAACTGTTTTCCCTAACGTCTTCCTTTGTCATTTCTACAGTTTCCATGGGCTCCTCTTGGTCGGATAGTGCCTCAAATTGGTTTTTCACCTTAATTGATTTTGAGGGTTTGTCTTCTTTTTGTTTGAACAGTAGTTTTCGTTTTAGTATAGTTGCGTCGAGGAAGTCATTACCTTCTGAATCTTCGTCTGTAATTTCAACATTAATGTCCTCTTCTAGGTGTCTAGATAAGTCCACGTCCAGTTTCACGCATTCGTGCTCAGACGTCATGTCCAATTCTTTATCTTTTGTTGTTGGCCCTGAAAAGGGCCGCCAACGGTTTGGTCAGTTTTGGTATTAGTGTGATTTTAGATTTGTCACTTGGTAATGCAGTTGTTTGTGGTATGACCACTGGTAGAAAACTCATCTCCCAGCCGATGTCCGATGAGAATTGATGAATATTTCCCCAGAATAAACGTTCGCAAAATAACTCAACTATCCACTGACCTGTACTAAAACCTCGTAGATAGATCCGTACCATTCAGTGTCACTTATTGAACTCCCGTAAAACCGTAAAACTCGTCCGTTGAGTGCAACCAGTTGTTGACGGGAGCGATTTTATCCACCTCAGTGAAAGCGCCACAGTGACTACCCAGTGATTACAAAGTGACTATTGACAGTGGTTATTTAGACGGGATGATTTTCAAATGGCTCACATGAGCCCTCCTGGAAAATTCTTGTCTTCTATGTCTGTCAGATGGACAGTAACGGGGGTGAGAAAATCATCGATCCACCATGGACCACTCCACTTCTGACATAATTTAGCTAAGATCCTCTCAATAGCAGAGCTTTGTGGGAGTTTCTTGCATAGGATGGTATCACCAATCACAAAGGGGACAGGGACCCTGACTTTATTATAGCTCGTGACTACCTTATGTTGGGCCTTCTTCAAGTTATCCAGAGCTATACTACACCTCTCCGCATGGGGAATTTCATTATTCTAATCCAATACCGTATAGGGTTAATGTCCCAAATAGACAACAGGGGGTGGTTCAATTATCTACCCCCATAAAAAGAGGACAGGGAGGAACCAATAGTGTCATGATACGCCGAGTTGAAAGCCAGGTTGAGAAATTCAATTTCTTGGTCCCTCTTATTCTGAGCCTGATGGTGAATGATAGTGAGGGCAATAACTAGGTTCCTATTGAACCGTTCGACTTGATTTGGGGCAGGGTGGTATGGGCTCGTAATAATGTGCTGGATCCCCCACCCAAAACACATGTCCCTAAAAACAACCGACTTGAAGCAAGGACCATTATCACTAACAATGATCCGGGGGAACCCGAATAATGTCCATTAACATCTACACAGCGCATTTACAGTGTTGGTCGCCTTCATGTCCTGAAGGAGCATCAAGAACACAAATTCAGAAAATTCATCAACAAGCACCAGTATACAAGAGTTTCCCTGTGAAAAACGGGTGATAGGACCTATATAATCTACAAAGACTTTCTCTCAAGGACGTTGAGCGACATCGGCCGAATGAAGCCCAAAGCGGGAGTTCTGAGCAGGTTTAGCCTTTTGACAGTCATCACAATGGCTAACCCAAGAGTTAACATTATAATATAAGCCAGG
The DNA here is from genome assembly GCA_039000515.1 of Timema cristinae. Taxonomy (NCBI): domain Eukaryota; kingdom Metazoa; phylum Arthropoda; class Insecta; order Phasmatodea; family Timematidae; genus Timema; species Timema cristinae. The sequence goes on from JBCFYV010000024.1 coordinate 2,040,116, forward strand.
CCAAAAAAAAAACCTTGATAAATTTTGCGGACGGTTTTCAGAACACCCAAAGGACCTCCAAAAGCGGAGTTGTGAAATATATCAACAACATGGAGCGAATAACAAGGGGAACTACGATCTTTCTACCCTTTCCTCTGTTATTATAGACAAATAATAAACCTTTAAACACGCCAAAGGATCCAACCTTCTCACCTCTCTGAATCGTCTCCACAGTGCCACTACACCTAAAAGTTGCGGTCTTGTCTCTTCTAGTACAATAGTTCAGGTAGCGGAAATCCCCTACCTCACCTCACCCCCCTTTCATTGAACAAAACTTTGCAAACATTGGGGAGGGTTGGAACCAAATATACAATACCAGTGCTTCTACAGTGTTTAAAAGTAAATGATACACAGACTTGTAAATGCATCTGTAAATGAAATATTAAATATTTTGTGACCAGCTTCTGCGCTCACAATTATTAAGATTCACTTTTTCATTAGAATGGACTGCAGTCATTTAGATAAGAGAAATCTATTAACTTAATTTAATTAATAAAAATCAACATGACATGTTTAGGATGTGTACATATATATCTAACTAAACTTTAAATAAATTAATTAATCTATTTGAATGTGTAACAAAAAAAAATTGTCAGGGAGAGTATCTCGACTTTGATACATCATTTTCTTTTTTTTATAATAGTGCGACCATAATGCAACTTAACTAAAAAAAATGCAATGCTTTAGTTGTTATTAAATGGTATATAGTGTAATCAATGCAGAATTAAGAGTTAAAGGAGACGAATTAAATAGTAAGGAAATTCTCTTTTGACTGGTATACAAAATCCGTACAAAAACCGTTTTGTTTCTAAATTGAACTATTCCTTCTAAAGGGTCCAAGGGCAGATCCAGTACTTCCGTTAGGGGGGGGGGGGGAGAGGGCCTGGGAACCCTCACGGAACCAGGCGGAGGATCATTTAACAATATTACCAACTAAAATGTAAAAAGATGAAATAACTGAAATCTGGTTGTTGAGCTATTATGTGACAGTAGAACAAGTACTTCGCTTCGTTGGTCATGTGATTTAAATTAGGTAAGCGTTTTCTTTCTTCCAAAGATATACAGTAATTGATTTTGTTTTTAATTACTATTTTTTATACTAAATAATTTTTTCATGAGATCCGACCCTGAAAGGGTTCTTAAATTAAATAGATATATTGGATATATATATATATACCATGATTTTTGTATTTAAAAAAAGGTCATCTGAAATACTTTTTTTTCTAACAAGAATTCTATTATAAGAAATATAAATGGCCGCTTATACGAAATTCCTACGAATTTAAATGTACATAAATAATTTTTTGGATGAATTTTAACACTGCCTTAAATATATTATAAATATGTATATTAAAATTATTTATAATACTATTTTGTGAGAGTAAGAGAGTCAATAAAATTGATGGGACGGCCACTCATTCTGCTTTAACGACCGCTACTACCTTTCATAAGTTAAGATACTATTTTGAGAAATCTTCATATAATTTATAAAGAATTTTTCAGAACAAAAAATGTATAATTACTTAAAGTTAGTTTAAACAATAGAGTCATCTTATTGGGTAACTTATTGAAATAACACATAAAGTTACTACTCTGCCACGTCAAGGTTAGATTAAATTTGTTTAAACAAATTCTTAAAAGTTATATGCCATGAACATAGCTATAGTACAATGGCAGTATTTAAATATATATTAACTTTTTTTGGGCTGTAAACATTGAATAAACATAACTATATTTTTATGTTTAGATCGTAATCAAACGTGGCATTTAGCTTAACTTTTGAATGTATTAAAAATAGTTTTAGTAAATGTTGCAACTGTCTTATAATGAATGTCCTTCGTACAGTTTATTTTAGATGTACCAAGATATTTAGACACTAGAAAGTAGACTTGAGCCTGTTCCTATCTACGACCCAACTATTATTATTGAGAACAGAGGTTATATATTTGCGCAGAAAAAATGTATTCATTATATTGTTTTATCAGTCGTAGGTTATATCTTGATTAGATATAAACCTCTGAAATATAAAAGAATATATGTTTTGTTCACAAAGGCTTATTTGAAATGTATATATTATATATCATAAAATTGTATTTCTCTTTTATATAAGTGATATAACTTATTATATCCAGGTGCATTGCACTGGGGAGAGGGTGTTGGGGGTGTCACCCCTCCAATGTTGGTTTAAAGCCTGGAAGCTGTGAATTTTGTGAGATTTGAGGTCTTTAGTTGGAAAATTCTAGGATTACTCTCTACATCATTAATTTATATTATGTAAGTCCTTAACCACAGACTTTTACAGACAAATTTAAAATTTCCCAACTGTTGATTTCTACTCTACAAAAAATCCCAACTTCAAAAATAATCAAACATGGAAAGGAGATTCCTTATGTAGTAGATTTTAGAAATCTTAGTTAATCAAGTAGTCTAGTAGCGCCGTTATCAGTAGGCAACCGGCGTTAGTGTTTACCTAATTCGGTATGGAAACGAATCATAAGGGAACATGAGCTGTTGTACAGACAATGCCTTAATTAAGGCTTTATTACATTTTTAAGGCAAAAATGCAGGAAATGTTACGCAACATTTTATTGATTTCAGTTATATAACATATACTTTCTGGTTTTGTAGGAATTTTATGAAAAATTAAAGTCTTTAAGTATATACATTAGTCTACTTAGACAAACATACAATACAGGAACAATGACGGAATCCTTCCAGTCATTAGGATTGTTCGCAATCCAGCACACACATTGAACAACTCACACAATCTGGCAAGTAATCCCATGTCCCCACACATCAGATTTCATTTGTGATCCCATCTTTGCCCTCAGCTTTGCCATTCATCAACATTTTCATAGCTTTTATCACCAAACCCTTAATTCTTTTACTCAGAACATGTTCGCTATTTTCTGATACTTTCTCTAAGTTTTCACCATGCAATTGCTCAAAATATTCCGGCATTTCTCTCTTATACTGGTTTAATCCCATATTATCTCACTGCGTTCATTCTGAATGCCATAGGTATTTCCTTCCACTCCTTGCTTAGATCTTTTTACCAACTTTCTGAACAACTTTATTTCCTTCATTACCATTTTGCATCCTTTCTCTTTATAATCGCATTTTCTCTATACTAGCCCTTACTACGTTCTTTGTTTTCATCTTTTTTCTTTGTATATGTCCCACAACTTATCGCGTTCTATTTCATTCTAACAGCTTATTTATTTTATCTCAAAGATTTTTCCATATATTTATATATATTTGAAACTTTAGAGTTGTGATTGAAATTTAAAACAAATAAAACTAAAGTTGTCAACGTTATTACATATTTGAAATAATGAGTCAACCGACTATTAAAATTTATATTATAAGTAATTATTTTAGCAAAAATAACTCACACCCTCCGTCCCAACTTAAATCATTTCGAACCATAACCAGGCGGAATAACACCGTCAATTCATCTGCCTCATCTCATAACAATATCACAATATTATACTTATCTATATTAATCATCATACAAATAACACTCTGCGTCGCATTAGCACCACTATACTGGTAATTTTATTTTTCATATTGGTAGCTTTATATATATATTGTTGATCATCTAACTAAAAATTATTCCATATAAACACGTAAAATTTCACAAATTTTCTAATGGTATGAAGTAAAATCAATCATCTTTAATACAAATAAGGTATTAAAATGATTAGCTATTTGATAATTCGTATATCACATTATAGTTTCTCTTAACTTCTTCCATTTCTAATGTTTATTTTTTTAAATCCATAACTTTATAACGTATTTAAAAAAAATTGAAATAACATTGTGTATCATTTGCTACGAAACAAGAAGAAACAAAATGAAGAGGAATAAAACACCCCATTTCACCGTCCAGCGCCTCTCGACAATGATTCATCAACACAACAAAACACACATCCAAGCAAGACCACGGCGCGTAATAACCTGACCGAGCCCACGCAGGTTCAGTGGTGGCCGCTAGAGGTCGCGGGACAGTGGGAACATTCAGAGAGACGTTGAGAAGTGAAGTAAAGCCAGTTCTAGTCCATCGGAGAATAATCTCAAACAATGGAGTTCGTTCTCAGAGCTATGTTTGTCACGCTATCTCCTCCTTAGTGACCCAATAATGTTCCTCCCTCCCATATCTCCTCCTTAGTGACCCAATAATGTTCCTCCCTCTCACGTATCTCCTCCTTTTGCCCAAATATATATCTTCACTCGTCCCCTACTCTCTTTTGACCCAATAATATACCTCTTTCCCTGTATCTCCTCTTTGTGACAATAATGTTCTCCCTTCTTGTCACTTCTCCTTCCATTTCTTGGTGTTTTCTGTATATTGATAACTTCGGTTAATGGAGCGACATGTCGGCACTCTTTGTACTTGACTGTTAATAGGAAGTACGTAGCCTTGGCTGTGGATACTCTTGTACTTAGACTGTTAATAGGGAGTAGGAAGCCTTGGCTGTGGATATCTTGTACTTAACTGTTAATAGGGGAGTACGTAGCCTTGGCTGTGGATATTCTTGTACTAGTACTGTTAATAGGGGAGTAGAGCCTTGGCTGTGGATACTCTTGTACTTGACTGTTAATAGGGGAGTACGTAGCCTTGGCTGTGGATATCTTGTACTTTACTGTTAATAGGGGAGTACGTAGCTTGGCTGTGGATACTCTTGTACTTTACTGTTAATAGGGAGTACGTAGCCTTGGCTGTGGATATTTTGTACTTACTGTTAATAGGGAGTACGTAGCCTTGGCTGTGGATACTTTGTACTTGACTGTTAATAGAGGAAGTACGTAGCCTTGGCTGTGGATACTCTTGTACTTGACTGTTAATAGGGGAGTACGTAAGCCTTGGCTGTGGATACTCTTGTACTTGACTGTTAATAAAGAAGTACGTAGCCTTGGCTGTGGATACTCTTGTACTAGACTGTTAATAGAGAAGTACGTAGCCTTGACTGTGGATACTTTTTGTACTTACTGTTAATAGGGGAGTAGAAGCCTTGGCTGTGGATACTCTTGTACTGACTGTTAATAGGGGAAGTACGTAGCCTTGGCTGTGGATACTCTTGTACTTACTGTTAATAGGGGAGTACGTAGCCTTGGCTGTGGATACTCTTGTACTTGACTGTTAATAGGGGAAGTACGTAGCCTTGGCTGTGGATACTCTTGTACTTGACTGTTAATAGGGAAGTACGTAGCCTTGGCTGTGGATACTCTTGTACTTAAATGTTAATAGAGAAGTACGTAGCCTTGGCTGTGGATACTTCTTGTACTTTACTGTTAATAGGGAGTAGAAGCCTTGGCTGTGGATACTCTTGTACTTAACTGTTAATAGGGGAGTAGGAAGCCTTGGCTGTGGATACTCTTGTACTTTACTGTTAATAGGGGAGTAGTAGCCTTGGCTGTGGATACTCTTGTACTTTACTGTTAATAGGGGAGTAGGAAGCCATGCTGTGGATACTCTTGTACTTTACTGTTAATAGGGGAGTACGTAGCCTTGGCTGTGGATACTCTTGTACTTTACTATTAATAGGGAAGTACGTAGCCTTGGCTGTGGATACTCTTGTACTTGACTGTTAATAGAGAAGTACGTAGCCTTGGCTGTGGATACTCTTGTACTTTACTGTTAATAGGGGAGTAGTAGCCTTGGCTGTGGATACTCTTGTACTTACTGTTAATAGGGGAGTAGGAAGCCTTGGCTGTGGATACTCTTGTACTTTACTGTTAATAGGGGAGTAGGAAGCCTTGGCTGTGGATACTCTTGTACTTTACTGTTAATAGGGGAGTAGGAAACCTTGGCTGTGGATACTCTTGTACTTTACTGTTAATAGGGGAGTACGTAGCCTTGGCTGTGGATACTCTTGTACTTTACTGTTAATAGAGAAGTACGTAGCCTTGGCTGTGGATACTCTTGTACTTTACTGTTAATAGGGGAGTACGTAGCCTTGGCTGTGGATACTCTTGTACTTACTGTTAATAGGGGAGTAGTAGCCTTGGCTGTGGATACTCTTGTACTTTACTGTTAATAGGGGAGTAGTAGCCTTGGCTGTGGATACTCTTGTACTTTACTGTTAATAGGAAGTACGTAGCCTTGGCTGTGGATACTCTTGTACTTACTGTTAATAGAGAAGTACGTAGCCTTGGCTGTGGATACTCTTGTACTTGACTGTTAATAGGGAGTACGTAGCCTTGGCTGTGGATACTCTTGTACTTGACTGTTAATAGGGAGTACGTAGCCTTGGCTGTGGATACTCTTGTACTTTACTGTTAATAGGGGAGTAGACGTAGCCTTGGCTGTGGATACTCTTGTACTTGACTGTTAATAGAGAAGTACGTAGCCTTGGCTGTGGATACTCTTGTACTTACTGTTAATAGGGGTAGTACGTAGCCTTGGCTGTGGATACTCTTGTACTTGACTGTTAATAGAGAAGTACGTAGCCTTGGCTGTGGATACTCTTGTACTTTATCTGTTAATAGGGAGTAGAAGCCTTGGCTTGGATACTCTTGTACTTTACTGTTAATAGAGAAGTAGGATAGCCTTGGCTGTGGATACTCTTGTACTTTACTGTTAATAGGGGAGTAGATAGCCTTGGCTGTGGATACTCTTGTACTTTACTGTTAATAGGGGAGTACGTAGCCTTGGCTGTGGATACTCTTGTACTTGACTGTTAAGGGAGTACGTAGCCTTGGCTGTGGATACTCTTGTACTTGACTGTTAATAGGGAGTACGTAGCCTTGGCTGTGGATATTTAATAATGTAAGGAAAAATTGAGCATTTCGGACTTATATTATTTAGAGGACGACCATCACTCAATGATAGATTCTTTAAGTATGTTTTTTACTTTACTTAGGCACTCTGTTTAATTGAGTTAAAGATGGTTTCAATTGGTTTTCTAGACTTAATAATGGTGAAAATCATCAACTGTCGTTGTCAATAAAAAGTATAAATATAAGGAGAAGGAATAAAAAGAGATATAACTTAATATCAATTATATATACTCCTTACCAAATAAACATGAGCTTTATTAGAAATGTTACATTAGAGTCTAATTTTAGATCTTGGAACCTATGCTCAATGGCAAGTTAGATAACAAAAGACTGAGAATATAAACGCTTCTTTGTGAGTAATGTAGGTTGATGTATTTTAAGCCACTAAATATTTTGTTTCAAATACTCTTATTTATATGGCTTGAGTAATAATTATTTCACATAACTAACAATTCTAATAAATATTTTAATAGTTATTCAAATAATCATTACAAGTGATTGGTTCCTACAATTTTTATGACTTATTTGCGTTAAGAACATCCCAAAAATGTACAATAGGTTCAAAGATATACACAAATTTGTCAACAAAAGTTTAACCTAACTTGTGCTTTGAGCGTTCTCCATTATTGGTTATTGTTACATAGGCTATTGACAAATTTGTAAATTCACTTTTTAAAAGCTCTCAAACTTAATATTAAATAAAACAAACTCAAAAAGGCAGTATTAGCGTAATTTAAGTTAAAGTTTTCGTGGTTTTAAAATAACAAAATCATAAAGGCAATGATGACATAATTTCAATTTCAATTTTCACGGTTTTAAAACAAACTCATAAACACAATAGTAGCGTATTTTAAATTTAATTTTTCACGATTTTAAAGCAAATCATAGAAAAAATGACGAATGCAAATGAATTGAGATTTTAAATATCAAACACTAAAGAAAACAACAACGTATTTTTCGACAGTAGCGCTAATGCGTTTGGCAGTGCAGTTAACATTGTTTCTCCTTAACCCTATAAAGATCCCACACCCTGGTCATTATCATAGTTAACAAAATCAAATGTCAAATTTAAAAAAAATTAAATATTTTTAATATAATATGGCTATACTTGATTATGTATCCAGATAGGATGTTAATAGTGAACAAATTAATAGTGTATTGGTGACCTGGTGGTTTAGGGCTAAAGTGTCGGACTTCTGTGTTGGGGTCCGGGGTTCAATCCTCGGTCCCGGCACAGATTTATCTGATTACCAAACCCTTCCTTCACCTCTGACAAGACATCTTGAGAATGTGGGGAATGCCAGGCCTCCACCGTGGTTCGGATTCCAAGTTAAACTGTAGGTCCTCCATTTCATCTCACAATCACCCTACCATTACATATTAGTATAAGTGCGTGTAACCCGAATGGGTAGTAAGACGCGGTGCTAATAATAATAATAATAATAATAATAATAATAATAGTGTATTTATTATTATAGCCAAGTGCGAATTTGAGGGGGAAACATTTTGCATGTGCCCCCTTAGGTAGAATATTTGATATTTTTTTTAGACTAATAGAAGTAGAGGGTGAGGAATGGGGTTTTTACTTTGCATCTTATTGCTATGATGTAGGAGAGTAGGGGCGGGCACTGGGCAAGGCAAGTGGCAATAAGGATGTGTGTGAAGGAAAAATATGACTACCAGCGCACGCAAATGTTTTTCATTTGAATATGTCTGTGCCCCCCCCCCCCCCTTTCCCTTTTACAATTTTTAAATACATGCTTGATTATAAATTAAAAAGAAACTCAAAAAATAAAATATTTTGAATATCGTAGAGACAATCAGAGTAATATCGTCTGAGAACAAACGATAGTTACTCAGTGACACGCTAATATCGTCTGAGAACAAACGATAGTTACTCAGTGACACGCTAATATCGTCTGAGAACAAACGATAGTTACTCAGTGACACGCTAATATCGTCTGAGAACAAACGATAGTTACTCAGTGACACGCTAATATCGTCTGAGAACAAACGATAGTTACTCAGTGACACGCTAATATCGTCTGAGAACAAACGATAGTTACTCAGTGACACGCTAATATCGTCTGAGAACAAACGATAGTTACTCAGTGACACGCTAATATCGTCTGAGAACAAACGATAGTTACTCAGAGACACGCAACCCATCTGGTTGAGGAAAAGGGATCAAATAACTACCGTCCTCCCCAACTGACTATACAAAAAATAAACTACCTTAGAATGTTCATGGAGAGGGAAAAGACAGGAATACCATATTTAAAAAAATGTAAATGACAAGAAAATGTGGCCACCAAAGTGGGTTTCAAGAATATTGATACCTTTATGGTGGCATGGGTTTGTCCTTATACCTGCCTAGAAAGTGCACATATTCTGTCACACTGATCAGTTGTGTAGCTCATTCTTTTAGCTTTGGAAAGTTCTAAACACCAGTTTAGAAATATAAAATATTTAACACTAATTGTTATACTTGGAGTGACCCCTTATTATTTTATTTTACTCTCTGGTGGAGAGTTTTTCAACTAGGGATATTTCTCACTGCACGGTTTATATATAACCTCTCTAATCACAAAACCTAAGAGACAAGAGGTGAGGGGACATCAGGGGTGGCCGCCCCGGGTGCTGATCTGAAGGGGGCGTCAACGAGACATATTTTTTTTATAAGTGTAAAAATGTGAAGTTAATTTAAACACTTTGGTAAAAAGGTGTATAAAATTTAACCTTAACTATAATTTAATGATAAACTGGTGATCAGAGAAAACCCTAATTAGATGTAATGTAGAATCATCCAAACGCTAGTAATGATATGGAATTATGTATACCAATAATTTATTATTTAAATTTATATTCAAAATTACGATATTTAATATTCGAGCGGGTAGTAAGATTTATTTGTGTAGAACTGTCGAGTTGTAAGGTGTGGTGAAATCCTTCTACGTCTCTATTTAAAAAGACAACGCACTTTCCGTGGAAAGAGACGCACCTGGATGACCTCACCCCTTTTCTTCTAGGAAGCTTCGAGAAGGAAATGTCGCTTGATATACCCCTTGAAATGCGCACATCTCCTCACTGTTGGTGATCCTTCCTTCTCGACAAGAACACGTATAGCTAAGATTCATTTAACGCAATAGTCGGGCTTTTATCAAAATATAAAATGCGTGTGATATCTAGCTAAAAAGTAAATAGTTCATTCATTTAAAATTAAAATAAAAGAATATAAAAAAAGAAATACCAGAACACTTAATTTATAAAATAATACCATTAATTATGCAATAATATCACCCTTACGATGGCGTATAGACATTTCTTATCAGGCTAGCGTATTAATTATTACACGCTGGATGTGCTAGTATTTGGCTTGGATGACGACAGTACAGTTGATCAGATTATAACATATTTGAGAGGCGTGGACAGTGTAGGCTGATGACGACAGTACAGTTGATCAGATTATAACATATTTGAGAGGCGTGGACAGTGTAGGGTGATGACGACAGTACAGCTCCAAGCCAAAGAGAAAACACCATTGTGGCCTTGAGTAGGCTTTGGAGGGCTAGAGTTGCGGATTAGTGAGACCATGCTTTACTATAGCCTAGTCCTAGTGTGCATCAATGTTACATTTATGAAGCATAATTGTGTGTTGTAGTGGTTGATTAACAGTGAGAAGAGTATGAAAGATGCCCAAAGGTTGACAAAGAACTTAGAACTGGACCCATCAACCTTCACAACAGCTACTTCTCTTTATGAGAAGATTTCTCTTCAACTTGAAATTATTAATAAGGTATGTAAAAATACAGGATTAATATAAACCAAACATTTTATTAAATTTGATACTTTGCCGTTGTTATTAGGAAACAAAAATATGTTTTAGCTCATTCTGAAGGTGATTTGACAGTAAAAATGTCAGTGCACAATTTTAACAAGTGTGGGCCCTATTGCTATAAGCTATACATAGTCAGTGACGGCTCGTGTATATGAGCACATGCACACGTCAACACCCAATGTCTTGATTACACTTATATATCATTTTATATTTGAATAATTAAATAGTCTATCTAAATCCATGTGATAATTTATCAACCTAAATAATCCTATTTTTTAATATTGTGACTAGCGCTCTTTCTTCTGTACTATTGGCAACTGTGCCATGTGCTAATGAAGGTATTGTATGCAATTAGGCAGCACTTTGTGAGAGCTAGACTCATTTGTTACATTTGAAGCGCTAAAGCGCCTGCGCATGACAGAATTACGTATTTCTTATGGAGATTTAACCTGGCAAATCTGCGGAGATAACGTTGCTGTGAACGTTTGAATGTTTTGACCAGCTCTCTCCTTCATCAGAACCGTCGAGAGTCAAACCGAGACGTTTGTGACCTTCACTAGTACATAATTGTTCTGTAGAGACTCTAGAGTAGTTAACAAAGCAGTTTGGATAAATCATTTTAAGTAACTGTCTTTATTTTGGTTAGAAATTCAGAAGTGAATTTTGAAAATATATATAAAGATACTTTGTTTAAACCTTGTGTCGCCATGTATAGCATATACTTTTTACATAGCTATATTATTAAATGCGTATTAGTATATTAAAAGTGTAAATAGACATAACATTGGAGGTTTTTTGTTTGTAATATTTCTTTGAAGATGAATACGCTAAACTATATTCTAAATAATCATAAATTAATTTATCAGAATAGTGTACTAATTAAAAGGGTGGGATCTGTTGAACAAAATTTAATTAAAATATTTGCTAAAAAATATTCTTGTTCGTGTGGCTGTCATTAGATAAATTCTTTGTATTATTTTACCTTTTCTTCTGTTTTGTGAAGAGCTAAATACATTAACAATGAATGAATATTCAGACAATCTCATATAGTATGTTAGTAATCGAGAAAATTTAAAAACACAAGAATGCACATTTCCACAAGAAAGTTATTATGGTCATTGTTAGGTCAGGTATGCCTTATGCACTCTTTGTTTGAGCTCAAGAATAGCGAGCGCACCTACCTGGCCTGGTTCTCTACTCTCTATGTAGTGAACCCTTGCACCGTCCTGTGATGACGTAATCAAAATGGCTGCCATCTGACACTACCGTACAACTTTCACCCAGTTATGTTACAAGAATCATTTAATCAATCAAAATGAAATTTTAAGTGGTACTTGTTTACTTATTGAAAAACATAAATCATCCAGACTCCCAGAAGACCTTGCAATGACAAGTGACGTCATCTGAATTGCTGGCAACTTAACAGAATATACCCTAATTATAGTTCACTTACCACGGTATTAAATTTTAAAAGTAAATTAAATTTCCTAAAAAATATATAGGAAAACTATTTAAATGTGATATTTGTCCATACATAATCATGAAATTACGTAAGTCATTAATATAACACATGAAATGAAGAATATTCTAAATGAACGTTCTAAATTGGATGATAGCAACTCCTGTAGCAATGTCCTTCACAGGAATATAGAGGTGTACATTGAAATTCACTTCTAACACAAGCAGCGACTCTAGTACTCGCAGGCGACTAGTCCTGTGCAGTACGTGGCCACGTCTAGTATAGTTGTCCATATAGGTCAATACGTCAAGTCATAACTTTTTTTTTCATCCCCAGGCTCATGGGTCTAACAGTATAGGGTTAGATGTAAGATCATTTTTTCCCGATATTAGACTGCAAGTTTACACGTCTCAAGATTGTCAACAATGCATCAGAGGTTGGTGGGATTTGGTCGATTCCTCAGATATATTGGGTAAAAAGTATTCGTCTAGTCTCATTAACATCTTCTACAGTAGATGTATTATGATAAATAAACACCACAAAACGCCGAAGCACAGAGAATGCAAGAATGCTAGGCGTAAGTGTTGTTGGGATATCTAAATATTGTTTAAAATCATCATCAACGTTCCGAAATGACATACATATCCTCCAAGTGAACCATCCTCAAGGGGAGGATGCTCAAATAATATAAATAGTAATATAAAAAAGGGGACAACAATAGAAGTGAGTGCTATGGAGTTCAAGGCTTTGAATGTTTTACCCAAAACATTCCAATACCGAAGCTCGCAACTCAAACCTGTTGCTGGGTTATTCAAAAGGGGCCGTCTACCTCTATTATTATTATTATTATTATTAGCACCGCGTCTTACTACCCGTTCGGGTTATACGCACTTACGCTAATGTGTAATGGTAGGGTGATTGTGAGATGAAATGAAGGACCTACAGTTTAACGTGGAATCCGAACCACGGTGGAGTCCTGGCATTCCCCACATTCACAAGATGTCTTGTCAGAGGTGAAGGAAGGGTTTGGTAATCAGATAAATCTGTGCCGGTACCGAGGATTGAACCCCGGCCGCCAGCACAGAAGTCTGACACCTTACCCCTAGACCACCAGGTCACCAATGTCTACCTCTAGAAAGCAGTGAGATATTGCAACGTGCCTATCAGCTCACAATAAATTAATAGAAATATATTAGATATAATACCTAGGGTATGGAGAGGTATGTATAGAAAATATTAGTATAAGTCATGGTCAGTCGATATTTATTTGCAATCGCACAATTAGATATTTAACAGTTCTATTCAACGTTAACATTGTTATAGTGAAGATGTATATAAAAAATATAAACGAAATTCATATACCGCAACGAATTTTAGCCAAAGTTAAGGTGAAATATATATCAGATTAATTAAACGTTAACATAAGATATTGATAAAAGTATTAAATGTAAATTAGACTCATTAAAAGTTATGAACATAGCCAGACGGCATTACAACAAGAAAATTTAGTTAAACGTAGTTAATTCTAAGTCCATTTGATAGGGCGCCTTTCTTATATGCAAAAAATAACGACAAGATAATCTGTATTCAATTATTAAATATTCGTCCATGAGAACTAGCATGTTGCAAAACAACAACAAGAAATATAAATTCAAATATTAAATATCTCCCCATCAGAACTGGCATGTTGCAAAACAACAATAAAAAATCTAAATTCAAATATTAAATATCTGCCCATCAGAACTGGCATGTTGCAAAACAACAATAAAAAATCTAAATTCAAATATTAAATATCTGCCCATCAAAACTGGCATGTTGCAAAACAACAATAAAAAATCTAAATTCAAATATTTTATAGTTCACGTGAACATTATTTAAATATAGCTATTCAAGGAAACGATACCCATTAAACATACTTATCGATACAATCGATTAACTATAAATCAACTGGCGATAAGATGCCATCACCTAGCAACGAAGCGACATCTAAAGAACAATAAAGTAATTTTCTAATAGTCTGATTTATTTCTAAATTATTTCGAATCTTAGGAAAATAGGTCGAAAAGAAATTTTGGTAACATCTTACAGTTAAAAAAAAACAAGTTAAATTTGCCTAGAGTGAATTTAGACCTTACATTTTAAGTAGAAGAAAGCCGGAGCTTATCCTATCTCAGTTACGACTTAGGCCCAATTGTAAATTCTGTTGGCACAGGCGCCAGTATATATACCATAAAGCACAGAAGAGGGAGAGATGGTAAAATTAAGGGGAGGTCACATTCTAGATCACCAAGGAATACATAGTTTAGCGCATGCCAACACAGCTTCGGGAAGGTCCGTGGCCGTTCGGGAACATTATCGAAGGGGATATCTTCACTGCGCATGTCAAATCAACTCTAGATGTTCGTTGCACTCACGTCACATTTTACCCTGCCAGTGTTCTATTTTCCCGGTACCGCGAAGGTGCGTCCGACGGTTTTGTGTCGTTCTTCCACGCAGCCCCAGTCAGCAAGCAAACGGGGTAAGTCTCGTCTATTTTTGTTGTTTAGTGTCTTTCGTAAACCATCCGATGCTACACAAGCACTTTTCTACCAACATCTAAAAAGGAATAACCTGTGTCACATCCTGTGAAGCAATGAATAAATAGAACCAAGCTCGGTATTCCACGGGGAAGTTGGGTGTGTAATTCATTAACAGGAATATATTGTACATTCCTCCCAGTTCAGTACTCAATCCATAGCTCTTGTAGGTCAGAGATTTGGGAGAATGCTTGCATTGCTATCACTAACACATACAAATTAACTTTTTACAATAATCTTTTCGTGGCTGTTTTTTGAAGCATCCTATGCATGCAAGAGAAGATGAAGGCTGGCTGCTATTGAGAAACTTATTCCATCATCTGAAGTAATTACTATTTCTTTATATGTGCATAGCACATTTACCCCATCTATTTCCATTGCTGTCAAATAAGAGTCAAAACAGTTCTTCTCCTAGGTGTCTTCCCTCCAGGTTTTATAGCTATTCTCTTACCTAAGCCTCTCGACTGTATTGTGTTCCTCTTCATACTATCTTGCAGTATACTGACTGATTTAGGTTTAGAAATACATAAAAAAGTAGCATACAAAACTAAATCACAATGTATTAAGTGGTTCTTGTAATATAACTGGGTGAAATTTGTAAGGTAGTGTCAGATGGCAGCCATTTTGATTACGTCATCACAGATCACCGCAAAGGTTTCTGTGAGCGTCTCGCGCGCGGTTGATTTCGTTTCTTGAATATATAAAGAAGAACTGTACTAAATTTGGTGCTGGTATCCAGAAGTGAAATATTTCTACATTATTTGCCTATAACAGTGTTCACTAATAGGTTCGCTTGGGGGTAGGTAGCTCTAAACAGGTATGTGTTTGCACTGTACTTTACTTATCTAGGCTTAATATGTGTGTATGTGGATGTACATTTTTCATAGGCTTATTTATATTTATATATGCATGTGCTATGTTGATTTAACTAAACTTTATTTGGCCCATATTTTACTTTCTCTCTATCTTACAGGGAGAGAAAGTATGGTGATCGTCAAAAAAATCTAACTCAAGATTTTGATGAATCTTGACGTTTCATGACTCCCTGAATCCGAAAAAGTGGTATTTGAATTTCCGTCTGTCAGTACCTCCAACTAGAGCCTAAACTATTTTACCGATCGAGCTAAAACTTGGTATCTAGGGTTTTCTTAGGGTTGCCCAGAGGGGTTTTTGGATTTGGATATCTACCCCTAAAATTAAGGATAGTTTACTGAAGGTCAAAAAGACAAAAAGTCGATTTTCTCAAAATCGTCCCTAACGATTTTGATTAAATTTCATTAAAAACCTTAATAAATATTCCAATTTTTCTGTACGTATCAGCTATTTGATGTTGGCTCTTTGTTTAAATGTGATGCTCTTTTCTTCTAATTATGTTTCTACAACAATTATTGTTTACTTTCACTAAATCTTCTCTTACGATTGATATAACAAAGATAAAGTTTTGATTTGAATAGCTGTTCGGAGAAAACTATTATAATTAATTTGTATTAATTGTATATGATATTGTATATTTGTATTAATTTGTATATCGCTTCTAAAGTATTTAATTTTGTTTCACGGAAGTGCAAATGTGTATTTTTTTCCCAACAACTAAAGCATTGATCTATTTCTCGTTTAACTTAGGTTTGTTGAAGAAAACATCATTAATTAATAATGTGTTTCTTTTTATTATTATTATTATTATTATTATTTCGTTTCATTCATATTTTGATTGCTCCTACGCAGATAGAGTTTTTGTGTGGCTATCTGTATTAATAACGTTATTTTAATTAATTTGTATATATATTGCTTTTGGGTGTCATCTTAAAACCATTCGGTTTTTAACCGATTTCATTTTGTTCCAAGACAGTGCAAACGTGTAGTTTTGCTTCGATAATTTAAGTGTTTTAGTTATTTCTCCCTTAACTTAGTTTGTTTTGGGAAAAATTAACTCTTTGTTTATTTTATTATCTTATTTGGCTTATTTTTAATTTTTTCTAATAGTTCAAAGGTAAATTAAAAAGTCACCATATATAAAAATGATGTACTCTTGAGATTTTGAAAGGTGGTGGAAGAAAGGCAAAAGGAAGAAATTTTAATTTTAGTGTGAATAGAGAAGATCAATTTGGTAAACCTGATAAGGTAGTGATGGGGACAATTTGTCAAAACAACCCTGTGTTTGATGATTCAGTGCGCAACACACAGTGCACCAGCAACTGCATTGTGGCTCTCTGCACTGTCTGTCTATCTTACCCCTCTTCATCTTGGTCATCCACCAAAGGCAATCAGGTCCACATTTCCTCCCTCGATAACTTCCGTTCAAAATTTGGTTCTTCCCCCCCAGTGTATCTTTCCGCCGACGAACTCCTAGTTCCACATCTCTTGTGAGCTTGAGCCATTCCAAGGCATCTCTCCGCAGTCCTTCTCTGATGAAATAGTCACGTTTTTTGTTTCCTTCAATAATGGTGTTTGACTGCTAACAACCTATCAGTTGCCCTAATCAAAGAGGACTCGCAATATAGGGTGTTCGATTCTCACAGCAGAGGTAGCCTAGGGGAAGTAGTGCCTAATGGAGTTGCTGTTACTTGCTCTTTCACAACTGTCAACGACCTTGTAAACAAACTCATCCGCAATCTCTCAATTTGTTCGACTACAATATTTTCTATTATTGCTATAAGAGTAGATGTATTTTCCGAAATGCCAAGTGCAGAAGAGAGAATAAAAACAACCCAAGTAAATTTGGATCTGAAGGCAATGATTTGGAAGAAAATACCATAGTTCACAATACTCCCGTTTCTGAAAGGGAAACAAAGGATTCATATTTAGATATGGTTCGCTTCAAAAGGAGGGGTAGTAAGATTACACATTTCCATAAAATAAGAATCATTGAAGCTGCCAATAAAAAACTACCCCAAATAGCAGTAGGACTGGAAAGTGAGGAGCATATAGAAGACAGTATTATTGCTAACATTCCCGTTCCGAGCTGCCCTCTTGGAACGGATACAGAGAGAACCAAAGAATATAGAACGCTGTTGTCGGTATGAGTCAACTACCGGCGTGATATCCTCAGTTGGAAGAAAACTTGGAAAGGAGAAAGACAAAGAAAAAATTAGGACTAAAAGGTGCGTGAATGAGTACAGAAGTAAGGAGAAAGGAAAAGACGTCCAGAAGATAATAATATAGAAAGAGAGAGAGAGAAAGTCTGTGCGGTGCGCCGTACCATTTATTTTATGTTGGTATTGTCATGATAGTATCAAAGTAAATAAGTATCTATTTGTAAAATATTTTTGATTACAATTTTGATTTTGAGAATATCCTAGTTTTAGCGTCACCAGCCACCACTGTAATTAGTGAATCAATGATTTCAAATCATTAGCCTACATTTCACGAGCTACAAGGGGTCATACTTGCTATTTCAGGATTTGTGTGTACCATTGTTAAGGTAAAGTAATTAATGTATAGGGCTGAAAAAATATCATTGTCTAGTTAAACTAAACTTCACCCCAATTTATTAATTACTTTACCTTAAGAACAGTACATGAAAAGCCTAAAATAGCAAGTCCGACCCTCATAACCCATTAATTGTAATTATTTGAAATAATTTAATAACTATATATAGCTTAATTGTGCAATAAATATTGTATTGTCGAATTACCTTAAAATCAATAAGTCAAATAGTGTATTAAATGTCAAATTTCCAGAGAATATCTTAGTTTTTCTCTGCTCCAGATCTCAGACCTGCACTGCAATGTATCTGCTGCTAATGTTGCGACGGAGGTCATCATCTTGTGTATTCTGCTGGAAGGAAGCCAAGGTGAGGCATCAAACTATTAACCAATCTTACACCGCTCTGTCAAAATGTTGAACACAAAGTTTGAGTTAATATTGCTATTATTAATGAAAAGAAGTGTATGTATTGATATTTAAGGGGTAAATACATTATTAAAAGGGCATCTACTATATTTTTTACCCAAACTCTAGTGACATCGTTAAAGAAGTAGTAAATAAAATAGGTGAAAGAATAATGAGCTAGCTCAGATTTAGAATAAATACAATACTTTGGGTTCAAAACCAACATTTACATTTAACAACAACAAAATAATTATCTCGGGCAAAAGATTATATTTAAAAAATACATCAAATCGAGCACGAGATTCTGAATTCTTCCGGGTAATGTTGGGAAAAAATAATTACTAAATTGGACCTAGTCAACAATGGCCTCACCTTGTGTACAACAATACTATAGTCTCCAAGGTCGGTATACTAGTGAACTGCTAGCAGGTGAGACATAGCTAAATATGAGGTTACTCTTTGGATGATAACAATACAAAATACAATAGATGGTAGTAACTAACCTAATAAATAAATACACTGTACACCACAATGAAGGTGAATTAGAGAAAATATGTAATTTTGATAAAATTTAAACTTCAGATAGCCCTGATTAATATACGTCTTTTAAAGAACAAAGTTAAAAATTACTTCTTAGTTTTTGATCAAAATCATTATTATTAAGAGTGAAAGAATTGTTCTTGTTTTATTTGTATACATAATCAAATAAATAATATAAGTGCATTTACAGTCAGATGTGAGTTAATTTACCTACCAAAAAATATTAATGTAATAAATCGATTTGAAATCCTTTATATATATTAAAGGGATTTCAAATACATAGTCAATTTACTCAATGAGGTTATTAGGCGAACACAAAAACAATAAATATGAAATAGGGTCATTGCATTTCGTCGAAGCCATGACTCTAGCCAAAAGTTTAATTTCCAGAGTCAATTGTTAAAACAAAATAGCCTATAAATTTTAAGAGGAAAATGATAAGGTCGGCGATTAAAGTTAAAATAAATGTAATCCATGAATTTGAAGCAATAAATGTTTTTAAAAAATGAATAAAGTCTAGTATAATAGATGACAAAGGATGAATCAAAAGTAAAATTTCAGCTTGATATCGCCTTTGGCGTTGAAAATGTTAGTGGATCAGACAAACTCACTTAAAAGTCAAAATCATTGTCTGAAAGTTATTACAGCTGTACCAAGTCGTCTCAGCTTGTATCGTCGTTTGGAATACCTTTTGTGAAATTTTCCCTAATAAAACTTGTTATTCTCCCTTTACTTTAGTTTCGCTTGAAGTTAGACAAGTCTGTCTCGTTTGGGATACAAGACCCAGCTTCTTTTCACATCTACCGCCTCTCATCATTTATCGCCGAGGCCCCAAAAATATCGTTAATATAGCGGCATTAAAATAAGGTCGATATTTGAAATATGGAAATTAAAGTAAAAACAGAGAATATCCGGACAGAAAGAAATAATATCAAAAAGCTTGATATAAATTGAAACTTTTACTAAATGATACAATATCAGATATCTGACAGTGTGTAGGCATTAACAAAATATGGTCATTGTTTGTAAACAAACCCTCTTTCTTCTTATTTTTCTCGTGGGTTTTTAAAATTAAAAATGAACAGATTGGATGACGTATATGTGTCGTCACAGTCCCCACCACTCCCCTCTGCAATTAGTCAATTATTTCTCTCTTCGTGTTGTATCGGCCATCAAGAATCTCGTCGAAACACGTAAAAGACGTTAGAAATAAAATAACAGCTGATAAGTCTTGTTTTAAATGTGGGTAGAATATTTTGACTAAAACTAGGTAAATAAGAGTATTTCTTGTTGGTCTGATAAAGTATTGTTATAATTAATTACATGGCGTTTCCTTCGTCGCAATGCAATGTCCGTTGAAAACAATATGTTTGGAAATGAATAGAATGAGAATAAATTAAAAGGAGTATGGAATATAGCAGCATGGAATGCTAGTCTCATCAAAATAACTACACACTTAAGAATAAAGTAAATCTAAATCAAATATAAACCGACAAAATTAAAATTCTTACAACGTTATTATACAAAATAAGATCAAACGCAGTGAGCAGTTCTGTAGTCGATCAAGGGTGGAGCCCTGGTACTTACCTAACTGCCTGGGCTCGACCCAGGGACTCTGGGATACCAGGCCAAATAGAGTATTCAGACGGTCAAGGTATTTCAAGTACCACTTCCAACAAGGGGAGAGAATTGAATACATTCGCCATTGTAGCTATAACCCCCAAAATAATACTCCACGATCTGCCACTGATCAATGCTATCCTTATGAGAAGAGTGACCCGACTGCTCCATGAGAAGGGGCAATGTGGGAGAAAGTCACCCAAGTTCACAGTGAGGAGGATCAGTGCTATTCTTATGGGAGAAAGTGATCCTCCATCTAGAATGAGGACCTTATGGTATAAAGTGCGCTGAAACTGTCATTTTAACCACTACTGGTAGGTAGGTGTTCTAAAATAGGACTTTTCAAAGTGAGTCAGTGGTGGATCGGGTGATATTATTTTGGGGGTTAACCATTTTTTCTAGTTTTAGCATTGAACCTCCTCACTTTGAAGTTGGGTCAAGTTCTCCACCCTTGATACTCCCCATAGAGCCAGTGGGTCACTTTCTCTTATAAGAATAGCATTGATCAGTGGCGGATTGGGGAGTATTGTTTTGGGGGTTTTAGCATTGAACCTACTCATTGTGAAGTTGGGTGACTTTCTCCACCCTTGATCCTTCCCATAGAGCATAGGGTAACTTTTCTCATAAGGCTCCCGCCCTCGGGCTTGTGGTGAACCACTTGCCACCCGGCACGAACTCCTTACTGACCGGAGGAGCCCTCAGTCCCCGTGAGCGGAAACTTTCAACTCCCCCAAAAAGGATGGGCAGCACAAGCCTGCCGTTGACGGCGGATCCCCCGCCGCTCGCCGCCAACTTCTTCCTGACCAGGGCCGGTTGCTTACCGAGCCCGGGATTCTTCCTGGCCTCACCCGGTGGTCTTCTCCTGACCCCGATGCCAACACCTTTCTTCACCTTAACCGCAGGCTCCATCCAGACCGTAGACAAGCAGATGCCAAGTACGCTCAGAAAGCAAGGAACACGTAAGGGAGGCAGGACGACACCTTGCACACCCATCTATATTGTGTCCGAAGACCGAAGTCAAATGGCATGCTCTGCTGCACCATTAAGCAGAGCACGAGAGCAAATTCCAACACGTACTTACCAATTGGTCATACCAAGTGGTTATGGATCCTAAAACAGACGGAGTATCGAATTTCACAAAGATTATGAAAAAAATAACATATTATTAATATTGGTGAGGGAAAACAAATAGTATATTGGGAAACCGAATAAGGCTTTTTATAGTTACGTGCGGATACACTACTCTATGGGGGGCTGGGCGAGAGCCTCCCAAACCACTGTTGTCACATCTCGCTTATCCAAGCAGGGCTTTGGGAGGTCGATGGCACCCACCATGGTCGATGACGTAGTTCCCAAGCCCCTGGATAGGAGGATTGGTGGCTTCGGGAAGTCTGGCGTAGAAGGACTGCGCCAGTCCCCGGAAGTGGTCCTTGATGGTAGGCATATCCAGGTCGTGATACAAAGTCTCATTCTGGACATACCAAGGTGCGCCCACAATGATCCTCAGCCACACGCTCTGGATAGCCTGCATCCTCCTCATATATGTGTCCGCCAGGTGTCCCCAAGCGGGACACGCATATTCGAGGATCGGTCTGAGCAACTGCTTGTACAGCGTCAGACCGTTCCTTGTGGACAAGGTGCTACGCCTGTTAAGCAATGGGCCTAGGATTCCCAGCTTTTGCCTCGCCTTGTTGAGTCTCTCGTTACAGTGATGTCTCTAGGTCAGTCTGGTGCCCAGCGTAAGTCCGAGGTGCCTAACACTGTCCGCCCATCTGATCTGTTCTCCAAACAGTTGAAGTAGGACCGGCTGGTAGAACTTTATTATCCATGTGACGAGCACTGCTGCGCTCTTCTCCACGTTAATACTTGTCCTCCAGGTGGTCAGACACCCTTCCAACTGCGTCAGGTGCGTCAGGAGTCGCCTTTCCACCAGCTGCCCTCGCCACGACTCCGCTACTAGAGTCTTGTCATCCACATACAGTGCCAACTTGGTGCCTGGGGATTTTGGAATGTCGTTCTTATACAGACTGAAGAGCACCGGGCCCATCATGGAGCCCTGCGGCACTCCAGCCCAGGTGCTTCTGACTTGGGATGTGGCGTTCCCATAGATAGTGTAGAAGGTGCGGTGGGATAGATAAGATTGAACAACCTTAACTAGGTAGAAGGACAGGTTTAGGATAGTAGTTTGAAAAGGAGACTTTCATGCCAAACATGCTCGAAGGCTTTTGCCACGTATAGAAAGACAGCACAAGTTATACTGTTGATGATGAAGTTCCTCGTGACCTGCTCCACGAAACGGACCAGTTGATAAGACGTAGCGTGTCCCACCCGAAACTGCTCGTCCACCAAGATGCCCACCTCACGAACATATCGGATCAGTCTCATTAGTAGTAGTCTTTCGAACAACTTGCCTAGACAGTCGAGCAATTGTTAGGTTTGTAGGACGAAGCTAGGCCGGGTCCTTGCCCGTTTTATAAAAGCAGAGAACTTTGGCGTGCTTCCAGAGCTTGTGTAAGTGACTCAGGAATAGGACGGCGTTGAATTTAACTCTACGAGGAAGTTAATCGCCTCCAAGGGTAGCTTTCTGAGGACCGCGTTATTGATACCGTCGGGTCCGGGGGCCTTATTTAGTCTTAGAGCAGCTATCGCCCGTGAAATTTCTGTCACTTCCGTGGGTTCAGGTTCATACAAGTGTCTGTACGAGACCGCACCGATGACCTGAGCCACGTGCGCAACGTGCACCGGGTCTGACGGGTTGTCAGTTGGTACAAATTGCGGCCCTAAGTGCTCAGCGAGAGCATCGGCCTTCTCCTGGTAGGAGTTGGCCACCCCGTTGCGACACACAATAGGCGGCCTTGGTGCAGGGGCCCGCATCAAGTTCCTCGTCATTTGCCACAGGGACCTGTCCTGCACGCACAAGCTCTCAATCTTGTCCTACCAGAAACTGTTCCGATATTCTCGGACAATCTCCCGAACCACATGGACTTTGCGGCTCAAGTTGTCCTTGTCTACCGGGTGCCTCGAGGTTTGGCAAGCCTTCCCTAGCCGATTTTTCTCCCGGACGTGCCTGAGGATAGAATCGGGCAAGGAAACCTGTGGCGCCCTCTTAAGACGGTGCCTTGGTGTCGAAGCTTCGAGCGACCCCTTGATGGCGGAAGTTATGAGCTTCACACCGCGATCGATTTCTGCTGCTGTTCGAAAGGTAGGGGTGGGTCCCAACCTCTCTCTCAACACATTCGCAAACCTGTACCGGTCAGTGCGCTTAAGGATGGGATTTTCGGGAGGGTCTATAAAGGACACTGCGCGTCACAGGTTCACAAGAACAAGGTTATGATCCGAGTCTAGTTCAGCTAGAGACTTCAGCATTAACTGCCTTCTGATGCTTCTGGAAACAATGAAGTCTAGGACGTCCGGGAAACCAATGAGATTGAGAGGGAAGTGGTAGGGGTGGGAGGGCCAGAAGCCACCAACCAGGCCGTGTAGATATATGACATCGTGGAGCAATCTAACACGAGCGCACATAATCCTAGAGCTCCATGAAGGGTGCTTAGCATTGAAATCACCACCGATTAAAATTGGCGTGCTACCTCGAAGCAGCACATCCATGTCAGCACTTGTAGCATGGTCGAACCGGAGGTAGAGAGGGAAGTAGATGGAAATTAGACGCACTGGGCCGGTTGAGGTCACCTATTAGATAGCCGATGCTTCCATGTTTTGGAGGGGAGGAAGTGAGATGACGTGATGGTCAAGGCCCCACTGGACCAGGACCGCTGTCCTGCGTCTTCCCAAAGGTATGGTGGCTTTGGCAGGTGCCTCGGCCTGAGATGGAGAGGTATCTCTCATTGACAGGACACTGGCGAAAGACTACACCAGCGGCTTTGGTGTTGGAGCTGAAGTCACTGTCGCCCTCCTTCCCGCAACGTGCCCCGAGGGCTTCTGGCCTTCACTTAGCCCATCCGTCCCCCCTTCTTGAGCCTTGGAGGTACTCACATTCCCTGCGGCCCGCAAGGACCTGTACGAGGGACAGCCCCGCCACGCCGAAGAATGAGCTTCTAAGCAGTGCAGGCACTTCTGGAGAGATAGTCTTTCCTCCGGGAACCTGCCCCTCTCGTGGTCACCACGACAGAACCCACACCTGGGTTATCGCGGCAATCCCTCCGCACATGCCAAAACCGGAAACAGTTCTTACACTGAACCGGGCCACCCGGAGACTTTTACTTACCCACCCTGACGCGGAGCCCGCACAGGACTGATATGGAGTACAACCTTGCGGTGTGCTCCCCGGGCGTCAGAGAGACAGCGAAGTTCGGCAGCCGCTGACCTTTCTACGGTCTTCTGATCCCGCTTCCAATGGGAGAGAATTTGGGTGATGGATTTCATGGGGATGCCCATCTCCACTAACTCTTCCTGGATGTCGCCAGGGTTTGTCTGGGTCAGGAGTCCCGTCACCACGACCCTGACAATTCGCTCCCTTCCCAGCTCGTAGGACCAATGGTGGATCCTCTAGCTCGGCATGAACTTCTGGAGGGTGCATTAATCTTCCTCCAACCCCCACTGAAGATACATTTGGTCCCCCGGCTGCCTGAACGCCTCCAAAGGCTCTCGAACCTTGGACCGGATGGCCTTCGCCACCTCTGAGTGGTCCTCCACATCACACAATATGATGGAAGGGATCTTCCCCTTTGCTCTGCCAGCCGGCCCAGAGCCACTAGTAACAGGCTGGGGTGAGGCACGGCTTGCGTTGTAACCCATAGGTTTCCGCCACTTCTCACCTTTACTCAGCGCTGGTGCACCCTGTACCGGGCCACCGCTCACCTCGCTCTCATCACCAGAGCTGCTGCCTAAATGTTTAGGGTTTCCCCCCAGAGCTTCCTGGGGTGCCGGCCTTCCCCCTTCGGCGGGGTCTTACGGTCTGAAATCCTTCAGACTCATCATCGGACCCCTGGCTCGACTTATCATTAATCAACGGGAGGTCTAGTCAACACGTGCGAAGCTTGCGACCCAGTGTTCCGAGTCTGAAGAAAATTCAGCCGGGCCTTTCTTACCTACCGACACCCCTTGGTGGGAGGTGCCGGCGTTGACGCGGGTTTTTGGACCCTTGCATTAGCGCTTGCTTCGGTACCGCTTACAGAGGTATTTACTGGCGAAGAATGTCTAGGCTCCCCCTGGTCATGGTTTCCATTGGCACCGTTAGGTTTCCACCCATTGTGCTGGCGGAAGCTCTCGCCATTCTTCCTGGTTTGCGGGCTGTTGGCCTTAAAAAGAGCCTCCAGAACTTTTTGGCCATCAGTGGCACGCTCGCCTCCTGTAGTTGGAGGGGCCCCGCTGATTTCACCCTGGCTGACTGCGCCCACCTCGCCGGTAATTGGTGAAGTCACGCTGGCCATTATGTTGGCCCTAGAAAGGGCCGATTCACCACCCGAGGGTGACTCTTGCCGGGTGCGAGAAGCGGCAGGCTCACCTCTGGAATTTTGAGGGGCCCCGCTGCCTTCACCCACTAGGCTTTATCTTGCATCCACCTCCCCGGTAAATTGGGGGGTCACGCCAGCCTTGTTGGCCCTAGAAAGGGCCGATTTGTCACCCGAGGGTGAATCCCAGCCAGCGGCACGCTCAGCTCCGGGAACTGGAGTGGCCCCACTGGCTTCGGTAGTGACCGCAGGCTTGTTGGGCTTGTTGCTCCTCGAGAAGGCAGCTGCTACTGAAGCTCCCAGCTTAGGGCTTGTGGCGGACCACTTGCCACCCGGCACGAGCTCCTTCCTGACCGGAGGAGCCCTCAGTCCCCGTGAGCGGAAACTTTCAACTCCCCAGAAAGGATGAGCAGCACAAGCCTGCCGTTGACGGCGGATCCCCCGCCGCTCACCTCCAACTTCTTCCTGACCGGGGCCGGTCGCTTCCCGGACCCGGGATTCTTCCTCACCTCATCCTGCGGTCTTCTCCCGTCCCCTACGCCGACACCTTTCTTCACCTTAACCGCAGGCTCCATTCCGACCGTAGACTAGCAGATGCCAAGTACGCTCCGAAAGCAAAAACACGTAGAGGCAGGACGACACCTTGCACACCCATCTATAATGTGAAACAAGCAATGATGCTTATATAGTCACGGAACTGACCTATTCGGGACAGGTTAGCATCAGGAAATCTAAGGGGGAAAGGGGGGGGAGTTGCAATAATTGCACTGAATGACCACTAGCGCTCTTTGATGGTGTGGCGCCAAGAGAAAATTATCTGCCTCTTCTTGGAAGCTTGGCTTGTGAGTAAGACGTCGAATTGCTGGTGGTACTGGCATGGTCAGCTGGGGCAGATTTTCTGGAGATAGGGCGCTTTCCAGCAATACATATCCACAGTGAGTTAACACATGTCACATTATTTGAATATATAGGCACTTGTAATCATGTTGTTGAATATATTTATGGTATTTTTTTGTTTATATTGGACAGTCGGTTTAACATGCTACAACTTGAGTGGGTCATTTCATGGCGTGAATCTTACTGATGAGCTGTTACATCAATCTTTAAATTGATTGCAATTATTTTGAGCAGTATTATTTACAATTTAATAGTTAGATGTTTCATTTCCATTTGAAGCCATTGAATGAATATAAGACTCTGGCGTTTGTCAAGGATAATATTTAAAACTTTTTAGGAAATATGATATTGGCCTACTGAACTCGAGCTTGGGGTCAAATAGTATTGAAGTGACAAATGTCGAGGAGTCCATAGGAAAAAACCTTTGATCCGCTTCAGAACATAACTGAAAATAAATGTTTTGAATGAATTTATAGACTGCATTGACTGTGGAGAAAGAAGTATTCCAGAGTATCTTAAACATATGGCAAATTGCTTACTTGTAGTTCTTGTAGGCGTGGACTTGTATTTAGATAAGTGATATTAATAACTATTTTATTATGCTTTTATATTCTTATAGATCATGATGCATTGTTAGTTTTTATTAAATTAAATGGTCCAGCTTTAAAGAATGGGACTCTCTACCATAAGCTCAGACATTGTTTCTGTAACATCGGTCATTTTTGGAGACCAAATCGCGCCATGTCGTGTTCCTGAGCCTGTTAGAAAATGAACGCTAGAGATTGTTTTAACATTAGAACTAAGAACTAATTTTAAAACTATTAAAATATATTTTTGAACTTTAAACGTTAAATTGATAATCTACAGTTCCACTTATTGATTATAAAATTGCTTCAAATTAGGAGAATGACCACCACAGTGGTTTTTTTTTTCCAGAACTACACCACTGGCAATGATCATAAATGGGTCTGTTAAAATAAAAAATATATATACCAATAATTGTATTCTGTCCAATTTAGATATATAAAGGGCGTATGTTTGACTGATACACTTGGCAAGTTATGGGTTGGATGCCCCTTATCAGATACTTTTAAAATATATAATGGGTTGAAACAAGGAAATTATCTTTCCCCATTTCCCCATTACTTTTTAATCTATCCTTAGGGTAACGCAAGGGAGTAGGTAAGGGTTGATATTAAACAGTACAATGTAGCTATTCGGATACGAAGATGATTCAGCTTTGTGGGGTAGTAAGTAACAAGGAAGCTGTGGTCGAGAAATAGAGAAAATTTATTAGAAGCTAGTAAGGAAATGGGTTTAGAAGTGAACGCTGAAAAAACCAGGTATATGATAACAGAGAGAACACAGATATGGGATGATAGTTTAGATATTACTGCAAACAACATATCATTTGATAGAAATAATTTTAACTACAAATACAGATTTTTGGATTGGAATCAAGAAAAAGAATATAGTCAGAAAATTCATGCTATTACTTGGTCAGTATGTTTCCCCCTCTCTGAGTCCTCTTACTACCGACCATTGAAAATAATAAAAGGGAGAGAGTGAATCTAAGGAACAAGTTACAGGGATATTATGAGAAATATTTAAAAGCAACAATATGAGAAGTTTATTCACATTAATAACAAGAGCGCATATAACATTAGATGGTCTCATTATATATTAATGAGATATGTTGGAAATTAAACTCGGCGACAACAGCATTATGCCGCAGGTATATTTACAGAAAAGAAACTTGAAATCCAATCATTATCCTGACGGTTCAGCCTATATGAGACAACAATATTACGTTTGAAGTTAAATACGGTAAAAGATTATAAGGGCCTAATGGGCACCTTCAAATGGTTACAAAAGTTTCATTATTTACAGAAAACGAAAATATAAATTACGTTACTTTAACTTAGAAAACATTTTATACGGGAATTACATAACGCGAGAGTTTGACTAACAGACAACAGTCAAATCTCCGCGGGACTATCTGATCCTGACTCAGACTAGGAATCAAAACAATAATGTCATCAGTAAACAATACATCAAATGTCCTAAAGGGACATGCAAATGAAAATATATTTAAATCAGCAATAGTTAATTAACGTCACGATACCTCAAAAAGCTAAATTAAATAGTTACATTACTTTACGATAATTCAAAAGCAAACTAAATAAGAGATGATACCTCGATGATTAGAAAACATTAACACAACATCCACCATATCAAACATATTAACATTAACTCGTATAAAAATTAGAACAACTTTTAAGAGTGGATATTTACGAGAATGAATATTACTAGTAGACTCTAGCGCCCAGGTGGCGATATACCAATTTAAATAGTACGACCATAATACGAAGTTATTTTGAGAAATAGAAGATTAAAGATTTTATATACAAAATTATAAGAGTCGAAAATAAATATAAGTCCTAAACAAAAATCCCCATATTAACGATAGAGATACATATTACTAGTTTTATCCAGCCATTGTCCAGGTCGATGACAATGGTCCGTCGTCCATCACAGATGGGAAGATAGTCAATTTTGGCACAGATGTGTAGCCATTTTATAGAAGTTTCGTTGCAAGAAAGGGGGGTGGGAACGCAAAAACACACGTCAACGTAGTCTTCAAACCGTCACGTAGACCATTGTTTAAAAGCTCCATCGGACTATCAGCTAGTTTCTCCAACCATCCAATGTTTTATTGGTGGTCCTTCTTCCAACCACCAGAGGTCAGGTACGTAGTTATCCCTTGTTGCCCTCGAAGTTACACAGCTCATTATTCGACAATTGAAAACGGAGTGTCGGGACCTCTAGTTGACACATCGTATCTCGCTTGACCCACTCGTCGTTTTGGTACGCCAGATGTAGGCCAGCCTTGCAGGTTACTTGTGTAAGCAGATTCATTAGGTAAGTACACGAACAAACTATTAACATAGAATTAGATTTGGTAGTGAAATTTACTGTCCAGCATTATTTTATCATGTCTTATTAACCTACATGAACTACAACAGAGAAGATTACTATTATAGGGATCCTAATTGAGTTGTATTTATTGGAGCGGGTAGTATGATTTACTGCGATGCAAGCGTTTACGTCATCATGGGGTGGGGTCATATTGTAACATTCTACAACGTAATGTTACAAGTAGGCCATAAGTTGTTGACATCTAACATACTGTCCAGGAATGTAAAACTCAGAATACACAAAACAATAATTTTATCAGCTGTTTTCTATGAGTATGAAACACATGGTCTCTTAACTTATATGACGAAAATTATTTTAGAATATTCGAAAACAAGGTGCTCAGGAAAATGTTGGGTTCAAAAAGGTTTGCGGCTACTGGGGAGTGGAGGAGGTTACACAATCTTGAATTACATACACTGTACTCATCACAAGACATTGTTACGATAGTAAGTTCTGGTAGATTACGGTGGGCAGGACTCGTATACGAGAATGGGAGATTTAAAACCTTGTTCAGAGTACTGAATGGCAAACCCATTGGGAAGAGACCATTGTAAAGACCTAGACGCAGAGGAAAGGATCACGTTGGAATGGACCTGACAGAGATAAGGTATAATGAGGTAGACGGGATAGAGCTAGCTCAAGATAGGGAGAGGTGGTGTGTGTCAATGAAATGTTTGAGTCCCTAGTGCCATAGAGTAGTTAAGTAAGTAATCTAGATACGTTTCTTGACTTTACCCTGTATATCTACAACAAGGTGATTTTTATGTAAAAATAAATGTCAACATATAGCAATAAAATGGTCCAAAATTTGGATCCAAAAATTAAGAAAATATACAATTAGAATACTAGGCATATAGCTACAAATAAAATGGGACCTAACTAAATGTATACATTAAAAAATAGGATTATTAATTTGTATTTATAATTTAAAAATAAGGATTACTCTTAGTTATTATTAGTTATAAAAAAAGTTTTCTCTTAGAAAATGCACACAAATTATTTTGAATAGAAACTAGTAAAATTGCATTGAAAATTATTAATAAGTTAGAAATAGACTCCCTTTGGGAATAAGGCTCTGACCTCATTATCAATAGAAGTCAACCGCAATGTTATTCAAATTACTTATAATACTTTGCTATTGACATACCTCTGATATTTAACATAAATAATTACTTTTAGTGGATAGACATGTAAATATTTGATAGCTCATTGTGTCGAGTGATTAAATACAAAAATAACACTATTTATCTACGGTTCCTATAATACACACAAATTTGATCGATAAACTGAACAGGATGAGATACATGAATAACTAAATCTACTCTGCTACCAACTTTATAGGGCGAGTTGAAACATATATATTATATATAAAGAACTGAGAAGGAGTCCTAAGAATATGAATAAGGATAGAGAGGAAGAATATTGGGAGAAGAACAGTGGCGGCTCGTAGCTAAAATTAGTGGGGGTGCTGCTCCGGAAAAATTTTAGCCTTTGTTTTAAAACTGTGTAAAAGGAAAAAAAAAATTATAGAAAAATTATTCAGGAACTTGATAAAATCTTAGCAAAAAAAAAACCATTTTTACTTACTTTAACTTAAATTGTTACAGTTTAAGCTTGATCTATTCATTTAAAAATGAAATCCATTCTTCTTGTTTTAATTTGAGCAAAAAGTTCAATAATTTTCTCCTTGATCTCTGGATGACAATTGAGTAATTTTTTCTCCATCGAAAGTACTGCAAGCGCATTTAGTCTTTCTGTTAAATAAAAGAACCGAAAAAAATGAATCAAATTGAATAGCTGGAAGCAGAATAATAATCTAATTCTACACTCTTCTACACTTTATCATATTCAAAAATATGGTACATGGTTTTTAAGCACAATATACGCTGGGCAAAAAAAAAACTTCGTTCCACCATCACGCCAGAGCTGGCACTGCGAGAGCAACAGTGCTTTCTCTACCTGGCAGTCCCGCCTTCCTCCTCCCTCCTATGTGCGCATGCGCACAACAGTCTAACACCACGTCGCTGGCACTGTGAAGCGCACAGTTCAATACAAAGATTTTTGTATCTTTTTCATAAACTGGGGATGGCTACTGAAGGACTGACATTAAACTTAAGGAATATATATTGCACTACAAAAATAAATAAGGAATTAAATAAAAAAGAACTCATTATATTGAATGTTATCGATAATATCAAGTGGAAATAGGGGTGCTGCAGTTCTGCAGTGCCTATACACGATTCGCCACTGAAGAAGAAGAAATGAGTGAAGTGAATGTTTCGAGAAGCCAGCAAGGATTGGATACAAAATTGTACATAAATGCTGGAAAGAGACGTGGAAGGAAGTAAGAAGTAAGAAACAAGAGGAGAGAGAAAATACAGGAAGTCAAATTTAAAGATGAAGGCGGTAGAGTGTTGAAGACAGGAGATAAATAAAAGGAACTATAAAGTAGATATTTTGAGAAACTGTTCAAATTGTAAGAGAAAGGGGATAAGAGTGAAACAGAGGGGCAGGGAGAAATATTAGAAGAGGAGGAAAGATGCCCTATATGGAAACATGTGGAGGACTTATTAAAGAGGATGAAAAGAGGAAAAGCACCGGCTGTGAATGAATTGACTGTGGAAATGATAAGAGCTGTAAGTTAAATAGGTATACGATGGCTATACTGTCACCTCCCGCGTCGCATCAGTGGAGAAGGGCGTGGTCATAGAGCTATTGGCAATGGTCCCCTAAATTTAAGGTCGACCCCAAGAGAGTGTTTATTGTTGGCGCCCACCTTGTTGGCGATAGTGAGTCTGAACCTGAACTAGGAAATTCGTTCAGTCGCCAGATGTAGATATGAAGATCAACACTCCCCCTCGTAAGGTAGACCCGGACAAATAAGGGACCTCTCGGTAAGGGATAAACTGCTTGGAAGACAACGAGGTTCCCCATTAAACCCATAGGCCTTCATGGGTTTACCATGATCACATCTGCCATACCTGATAGTTCCTAATATAGATGAGAGTTATCCAAACCCCGGACAATGGGTACCTAGGGTCACTGTAGTAGTTAACAAAACAAATATTGTTCAATAAGCCAGAAGGGCTTACACAAAAGAATCAGGCTATATAAAAAATATTCCTTATCTCAATTTTAAATTCACACATTATTTTGATTATGGTATTTCCAATTAAATGTTTGGTTAAGCCTTCGTCTTAATTTCATTAGACAATAGATTCAGGTTATAAGCATGAATGGAATGTGTGAATCATATAATTATTTAAATAGTGAAAATATAAGTCGAAACATTAATAGGTTATTTTAAAAATAAATAGTAAACTACTTTACAAATTTATCACGGAAAACAATTTATTGACTTGACACATACTTCAGAAAATATAAACATTGGGAGCTGCGAGTGGCCACTGCAAAAAAAAATTAATTAATGTGAACATCTCAACTAAACCTAACGCTACTCTACAATAGACACAACAGTCACTGTCTAAAATAGTGCCATCTAAAGTCCATATTCAAATACCATCGTCTTTGCGAGAGAAAAAAAAACACAAATATAGCACTTAGTGGTCTATGCGAGTCCTGCGCGTAACCATACACTTCACGTGGAACTTCAGGGGTGTCCAGCTGGTCGGCCACTCGTGAGTGCCTCTGGTCACTAGCCCCGGGTATGCAACCAGTGAAGTAGTACCGCTGATGTGGTCCGTGGTTGACCGTACACAGTCCGGAAACCAAACTCCCGTCCCCAGACCCTACAAACCCCATAAATATGTAGAATGGATCCAACCAAAAATATAACCCCTCATTATAAAGCTCAATACAATTTAACAGTACCTTCCGAAGTTATAAATACCACTAACATTCAAAGCCCCCCCCCACATTCTAGGACTCAAAATTCTAAGTTACTGCTCCCAAAACTGTCTGTCTGGTAACATGAGTACACTAATAACAAAATATATTATTTACATAACTATAACCCCTCGCTGCATACAATAACATGTACATAAAATGTTCTGACTCATTATGTATTTATCATACCAGTAGTGCAATTAGACAAAAATCATAAGTGATCAATCTAACTAGTTGAAATAGATAGTACATAAGCTAAGGATTATTTAATACGAATGGGTCTACCTTACCCCTGCCACAAAACTTCGTTCCCCAAATCCTCCCAACGGAGACAGAGTGTCCTCACATCCAGGCGTTCACGTCCAACACACGTACACACCCGAGTCCATACCGCGGACAACTGACTCAAACTTTTCTCATATAACTCCACCACAGTTCACCGCTCAAGTTCGCTTGTAAGCCACGGATAGTTCATAGCGCTGTCGGATGTACTGTTGCGCCACATGGCGTAAGTAGGCACCGTTAACGTCCACGCACCCCAGGACGTGTCCGATTACTGTGGGCATGCTTCCACAATAAACAACTAATTTAGTTAGCGGGCCAGGCTAATTATCGGAGGAGAGATCCATGGGACGGGAAACGTTACAATACAGGGTGCTGAGAGTGGTTTGTAATGAGAACATGGTACCAGTACACTGGAAAAGGGAGTTACTTATTTTTAATAAAGGAGTCAGGAAGAGGTGTACAAACTATAGGGGGTAACGCTAATGTTCCACTCTAAAAAAATATGAGAATATACTGGAAAATAGAATAAGAAATAAAATTAAAGGAGGGTGGAGAGAGGAACAGCACAGATTTGGGAAACAGCGCTCTACAACAGACTTGATCTTCACAGTATGACCGGTGATTTAAAGAAGGTGTGAATGAGGGAAAGACTTGTTAATGGTATTTATGGATGTGGAGAAAGTATAAAATGATATCCTGGATAGAAATAAAGTTTGAAAAGCGATGGAGGAGGCTGAAGAGGAAAGAGGAGTTGCGATGAGAAAAAGCATGAATAAGGATACCAGGAGTTGTTCTAATACGGAGAGTAGAAGGACAGAGTGGTTCCAAATAAAAAATTGATTGAAGCAGAGGAGTGCCCTTTCACCATTACTATTTTTAATGGTAATGGAAATGGTCATGAACAAATTGGCAGGAAAACTTGGGGAGGAAAGAATGACAACCATGATGTTTGTTGATGACTTGATGGTATGGAGGGAAAAGGAAGAGGAAGTACAGGAACTACAGGAATTGAATTAGGAATTGAAAGAGTGTGGAATGAAATTTATCATGGCAAAGTGTGAAATGATGGTAATGACAAATAAGATAGTAAGGCCTAATAAAGCTATAAGGTTGGATGGAGTAGAGCTGAGAAAAGCACCGAATGTAAAATATCTTGGAAGCGTAATTGAAAAGAAAGGTGGAAGTAGAGAGGATGTATTAAGAAGAGAGAGTTGTTGAGAGGTGTGTAAAACACCTGCTATGGAGAAGAGAAGTGCCCT
This sequence comes from Timema cristinae, assembly GCA_039000515.1. Classification (NCBI taxonomy): domain Eukaryota; kingdom Metazoa; phylum Arthropoda; class Insecta; order Phasmatodea; family Timematidae; genus Timema; species Timema cristinae. The sequence goes on from JBCFYV010000024.1 coordinate 2,075,476, forward strand.
TTAAGTGTAAAGGAACTATTGTACACGGCATAAGTGGGAATACAACATGACAATTCATCAATTAAGCATATGTAGATTTTAAAAAGGCATACAATTTAGTTAAAATAAATCAATTTATATGACATTTTAGTTAAGTTTGAGATAGCCAGAATACTTATCAAGCTAATTGAGGTATGTTTAACTGATATATCTGGCAAAGCACGGATTGAATGTCACTTATCAGATACGTTAGGAATAAATAATGGATTGAAACAATTAGATGACCTTCTCCATTGGTTTTAATCCAGCCTTGGAGGATACACATTACATTGATTGGCAACCTTTGTGTTGATATTCATTGAAATCTCTTTTAATTACAATTATGTGCTGTATAGTTGGCAGCAAACAGTCCATCAATATCGTAGACGGCTGTGGTATATGAAAGCTCCTCATAATATTTAGTGTTCCTTCATGTAACCAAATACGTCCATCAAAAACTAAGCCTTAAAATTGAGGGGAAAATTTCCCTAGCCATGAGAAGATTACTGGATACTTAACTGGATAGATCATTGGTGTGATAAGCCAAAGGTCCCGGGTTCGATTCCATTGGATAAGACATCATTTTTCAACCATTTTAAATTAAAACTTGTAATTTTTTCAATTAAATACATGCCTTTTAGGAAACTCTTAAAATTTTTATGTTTGATATTTTTATCTATAATGACACAAGGCCATTTTACAGCTTAATATTTTAGTTTATTAGGAAGCTTTTCCAACCCGGAATCTTCTGAACCTTTTGGCGTATGCATTTTAAAACAAACAAAATAATAATAATCGACTTTAACGGTGAAGTTAAGGCTACTGCCTTTTCTTACACTTAACCAATACAATTAAACTTAAGTTTATTAAAATAATATATATAAAAACACACAAAAAGTATTAAAAACAAACTAGAGCTAAAATACACATGTATTACGTACCACGCTCGCACACGTGCACACACACACACCCACATACACACAAGGTGTGATTACGTCTCACCCCTCTCAATCTCAAGAATGAGCTTCCACACGCAACTTATTTGCGACTTTTCGCTTGAAACCATTCAATTCTAATTTCTTTACATCGTTGGTTGGGGTATTCCATGAACGAGAAGCTGAAACAGTGAAAGAATTTGAGTAATGATTGGAATTATGAAGAGGAATGAATAAAACTGAGTTTTCTTGTGATCGAGTGTTGAAATTATTATTAGGGTTGAGTAAGCGAATACGTGAAGAAAGGTATTGTGGGTAGTTGGTAGTCAATAGTTTCTTTATGATGGTCATCGAGTGTAGAGTTCGTCTTTCTTTAAGTCTTAGCCAAGCTAGTCTCTTATAGTATGGGGAAATATGATCACGTGACCGGAGGTCGAATATAAATCTAACACATGTGTTCTGGAGTCTTTGTAGTCTTGCCGCAAGGTCAGCTGTAAACTACATCACAATAGTCGAAAAGCGGGAGGATAAGGGATTGGATAGGAGTGGATTTAATATTCATTGGTATACATTTTTTCAGGCGCTTTAGTGAGTGTAAGGCAAAGAACACTTTTTTACATATTTGTTTCACATGATTATTCCATGTTAGGTTTTCAATTATAATTAGTTCCGCAACACAGAAAATGTTAAAAAGTTGGTTGTGTTTCTAATTGGTTTCACTTTACATACATTATCGCAAGTAAAAGTGGTCCAAAGACTAAATGCTTATTTTTATAAAATACCATTCGTCATTTATGCCACAGGAACTTTTGTCTACATTTTTCCCCCATTTAACCTTTCTTACGTGCTTTGGCGTCCTACTAGCTATGAGGTATACACATATATTAATAAGAGGGACGATTTTATATAAAATATGCATGCATTTGCGTGGAGGGGGAAACATAAATCAGCATCCCATTGGTATTCATGCCCTGACCTCTCCATCATCAACAAACCATACTAGACCAGACTGAGTTTTGTTTCAGATTTTGAATCCGAGCATTACAGCGACATTTCCTTGTTGCTGTCAACCAGTCAAGATGTCATTTCAGCTGATGTTCCAACAGCTCTTAAGGTAACACAACATTTCACAGTCATTATATGCTTGTATTTAATAGAGTATTAGCTAATTTAGGGATCAAATATGATTTGTAATAATACAATAACTACACAGAAATGTGTCCTTGTCGAATTTGTAATAAATTATTGTATTTAAGCCCATATACATTTACACATTACAAGAATCCCTTACTAGTAGTCTAACACGTCCCTATGGCTTGTTTGTTGCTTATTTTAAGATACTCTAACCAAATATTAATACATACATATACATACATACCTAATCATGCCATGCCCTCAAGGGTGTAGAAGAGGGTGCTGTAGACTTACGTATGTTGTTGATCAATTTCTTTTTCAAACGGACCGTTTTACTTAAACAAACAAATATACTTAGTTTTGAACTAAATATTTAAAGCTAGGTTTGGTCATTTGTACACAGCTACAGATTTTATATTTTAGATTTCTTTGGCACGCTTAGATGATAAATCGTCAAATATGTTTAAATAACATTGATCTTATAGAACTTTCTTTATATATGGAGTGTAGAGTTTTATCGCTAGATGTCTCTGATGACATCTCCAACAATCTTAAAGGCTCAACTATTGTAAGTGGGCTGGGGAAATAAGGGAAGGGAGACCTTTTGTGAATAATAGAGAAATAATAGCTCTTCTTTTCTCAACAGCGGGGTTGTGGGCTGCAACAAAACCGCCATTTAAAGAACCTTTATTAACCATTAAAATAGCAACTAAAGTTAAATGTATGTATTTATACAACAAGGCACGTGCTCTGGGGATGCTAAATTTTAAAATGTTGTCAATTTTGATCGATGGAAGCTAAATATCCTGACCATTTCTCAATATTAGTATATTCTCTAGAAGGTTATTTGAAGAGTAGACAGTGTTTAGGATGAGACCCTGCTGGTCATAGCGCACAATGTTGTACTTTTATCTTTTTATAACCAAGTCTAAATATTGCCATCTTTCTTTCGATGAAATAACAACACAGTTCATTTGTTCTCATAGTTATTTTATAATCAAACCCGAGAGAGAGGGTCATATGTTGCCTTCTCTTGTTATTTGTTAGCCTTCGATTGCAATTCGAAACGAATAGGATACATATTTGTTGTGATGTAGTTGTGTTGGTTAAATTATTAGTAGTTCATGTGACATTCTCCCGAAATTACATAAAGATAGGAAGGTGGAAGAAAGAGAAAGAGCTAACACTATCATTTCATTTAGATGGTCAGTGAATTTTTTGTAGTCGGCTCACAAAGGAGTGAAATTCCATCCATACACCTGAAACAACAAATAGTTTTTCAAATATTGTCAATCATTTTCTCTATTATGCAAACAGTTCTTAGCAGATTCCTACAAGTTTCACACTTTATTCATCAAATGATCCTAAAAAAAATGGTAGGTTAGTAATCTTAACATTAAATATTTTACTTTTTTAAATGTTTTTATAACAACATTTTAAATAAATATCAAATTGGAAAATATTATAGCCTTTCTTATAGATATGATGATCACTATTTTCATTGTGTGTTAATGAACTATCTAATATATATATTTTTATATATATCATATATATTTTTATATATATCATATATATTATATGTATTACTATAATATATAATATATATAATTACAGTGACCCCAATCGGTTCTAACGGGGAAAATTCCCGTGATAACCGAAACGTGTCACTACAACTTTGGCCCTCTGGTCTTCATGACACAGTAGGTCTACATCACTCACCCATTTCCTTATCCGAGTAACTTTTATGATAATATCTCAACTTTTCCACTTCATAATTTATGTTCATAATATAATATAAAAAAATCAAAATAAATTTCATGAGCAAACCGTTTATTTCACAGCCAGTGGTGTATGTACCTATATATGCACACAATTATTTAATGTATCATTGGTGTTAATAAACGGTTATATTTGGTGATTAATACTTCCACTTCCAGAATGGCTGTTTATTTACGAGTCAGATTTCTCTCTTTGTATATTTCCCACAACTTCTTATGTTCTGTTTCATTATTCACAGCAATCATTCTATTCCTTTTCTCTCACAAATTATTTCACCTGTTCATTCCACCATATATCTCTTTTTAAGTTTCCTATCACTGCAGATCCGTACCCACCCAGCTATGGCCTCTTTAATTCTGTTCCAACTTTTTATACTATTAGCATATTTTTTCCGACAATCCAGTTATATTATTTGAAAGTAAATTTTTCCCACATCAATATTACATATTGGGCTCCCACACTTTTATCCTGCAACTTTTACACTTTCACTCTTACTTGTTTAATACGCTTTCTCTGTTTCCTGACAAACTTCCTACCTAATCAAACTACTGATATCATTAGAAATTGATCCGTTCCACATTATTAGTATCCACGCACAGTACTATTATTATTTACTAAACTTATATGTCTTTCATCTTACACCACAAAATCAATCATCATTCTTAATTCTTCCAATATACATGTATACTAGTAGATTACCATTGTGCTTAAACAATGCGTTCGTCACAAATAACCCTAGTAAGGGAGAATGCGGCATTCTGCAACACCGCCATTAATCCTCTTTTTTATGGATTCTGAGATGACAGGATGACATTTGGGAGGAGGATGTGGAGGGTTGGAGCCCTCGATGTGAGGTGGGGATCCTGAGATGGCAGGGGGAGGTGGGGGTGATGTCAGAGAGACATGATGGTGTGTTTTCCTGTTTTTGGTGCGGGGTTCTGTGACTCATTAGCATAATTGAGAGGGTTGATGTGTGTGGATGGAGGACTTGGGTGGAGGGGGGGGGGGGGCAAAATATTTTTTTGGGGGGACACATCGGAGGGGGGTGGGGGGCGCAGAGGACGCGACTGGGCAATACAGTGTGTCAACTAACAATAACTACCAGATCTACTATCATGCATCCAATACAGTATGACATCTAGCAATAACTACCAGATCTACTATCATGCATCCAATACAGTATGACATATAGCAATAACTACCAGATCTACTATCATGTATCCAATACAGTGTGACAACTAGCAATAACTACCAGATCTACAAACATGTATCCAATACAGTCTGACATCTAACAATAACTACCAGATCTACTATCATGTACCCAATACAGTGTGACATCTAGCAATAGCTACCAGATCTACTATCATGTATCAACTGGAGTGTGACATCTAGCAATAGTTACCAGATCTACAATCATGTATCCATTACAATGTGACACCTAGTAATAACTACCAAATCTACTATCAAGTATCCAATACAGTGTGACAACTAGCAATAACTAGCAGATCTACAATCATGTATCCAATACAGTGTGACAACTAGCAATAGCTACCAGATCTTCTATCATGTATCCAATACAGTGTGACAACTAGCAATAACTACCAGATCTAAAATCATGTATCCAATACAGTATGACATCTAACAATAGCTACCAGATCTACTATCATGCATCCAATACAGTATGACATCTAGCAATGGAGACTATAAATATTATCCTGCAATTGCGGGTACACTTCCTCTAATTAAACCTTCCCAATTCCTACGTGGGAGGACAGCCGAACCCTGATGGTTAAGGATATGACAAGTATTATTCACCTCTAAATAAATATTATCCTGCAAATGCGGATTCACTTCCTCTAATTAAACCTTCCCAATTCCTACGTGGGAGGACAGCTGAACCCTGATGGTCAAGGATATGACAAGTATTATTCACCTCAAAAAAAATAGTACAGTTTTTTTAAAACCTAGTATATTCTTAATATTACATTGATACATATATATATTCAGTACAAAATTCTCTCTCTCTCTCAAAGTCTTAGTTTTTTTCGGTATGGAACACTCGGGTGGAGGGGTTATCTCTCGCATCGTGACGTAGTGTTTAGACACCATGGGTAGGGTTATAAGGCGTCCCACACGGTAAAGTGTGTCGCGGGGGGCTTGACCTAGTGACTACGGTGCACAGCTGCTCTTGAAAGAGCCGTACATTAACATAACAGTCAAGGTATTAGAACATAAATTTCTTTCCAAGTGACATGCTTAGAATCATAATACTTAAGTAGTTTTCACATTAAGGGTCTAGATCTGGGTACTTTGTGGGAGGGGGAGAGGCGTGGCTTGGAGCCTATAAATAAGGGTGGTCAGCCCTTTTTTGTTGAATCATTAACCGGTAGCTATATTAGCCATGGCGTCAGAATTTGTGGCCGCATTTTTGACGGAGGTGGGAAGTAATGAGATACTTCCACGTAAATTAACAGAGTTGGAGATAGGTCACGCGTACCGTATTTCTTCAATAAAATCTGTAAATACTCGATTCGGTCGTCGTATACTTACTGTACTTGATGGCAAGTATCAAGTTTGGCTGCCGCGAAGATTTTCGACGCTCACCGATCTTCAGATAGAGGATATCTCGAAATCAGATCTGCTACTTGTCTACAAAGGTCTCTCTACCGCCACCAAAACAGCCATCCTGAACTTTGAAGGTAAGTGTGTGTGTGTTAGGGTAACTGAACTTAATTGTTTACATCAGGCTCGTGTGAGTGTGCGAGTGTGTGTTAATGAGTTTAAAAAAAAGAATTGTTTACATCATTAACTAGCAATAATTATTGAATGAGTTTAAAAGAATTGTTTACATCATTAACTAACAATGTGTGTGTGTGTTAGGGTAACTGAACTTAATTGTTTACATCAGGCTCGTGTGAGAGTGCGAGTTTGTGTTAATGAGTTTAAAAAAAGAATTGTTTACATCATTAACTAGCAATAATCGTTGAGTTTAAAAAAGAATTGTTTACATCATTAACTAACAATGTGTGTGTGTGTGTGTGTGTGTGTTAGGGTAACTGAACTTAATCTAAGTCAATAATCTTTGAATGAGTTTAAAAGAATTGTTTACTTCAACATGAATTATGAAAATAGCCCTAATCAGTCCTAAAAAATTAAACAATTAACTTGCGATGATTCTTAGGGTTAATTAAACAAATCAAGGAAATATGACCTTAATTAGACCTTGATGGTTACATTTACGGTGAACCGGACAACAGCATCCCTTCAATTGACACTCAATAATAAACCTGGTAAACCTAGAGGTCCTGGGTTCAATCCTCGGTCCTGGTCAATAATCAACGAATGAATTGTTTACATCATTAACTAACAATACAAGGTTCAAACCTCACTTCCTAGGATAATTGTGTTTAATCTATTCCTCGTAAGACCTAAGTCAATAATCATTGAATTGTTTTCAGGTTAAATGTGAATAGTTTAAGTACATTCTCGTCATGGTTAATAATGCTTTAAAGGAATAAAAAAAAACACCTACTTGAGTCGTTTTTTGAAAAGAGTTTAAACAGACATTTTCCACTCTCTTTTAACAGAAGGGATCCGGGGGGTTTAATAAACCTAGAGGTCCTGGGTTCAATCCTCGGTCCTGGCCAATAATCAACGAATGAATTGTTTACATCATTAACTAACAATACAAGGTTCAAACCCCACTTCCTAGGATAATTGTGTTTAATCTATTCCTCGTAAGACCTAAGTCAATAATCATTGAATTGTTTTCAGGTTAAATGTGAATAGTTTAAGTACATTTTCGTCATGGTTAATAATGCTTTAAAGGAATAAAAAAACACACCTACTTGAGTCGTTTTTTGAAAAGAGTTTAAACAGACATTTTCCACTCTCTTTTAACAGAAGGGATCCGAGGGGTTTAATACTTATTCAACATGAATTACGTGAATAGGCCTAATCAGACCTAAAAAAATTAAACAAATCAAGGAAATATGACCTTAATTAGGCCTTGAGGTTACATTTACGGTGAACCGGGACAACAGCATCCCTTCAATTGACACTCAATAATAAACCTGGTAAACCTAGAGGTCCTGGGTTCAATCCTCGGTCCTGGCCAATAATCAACGAATGAATTGTTTACATCATTAACTAACAATACAAGGTTCAAACCTCACTTCCTAGGATAATTGTGTTTAATCTATTCCTCGTAAGACCTAAGTCAATAATCATTGAATTGTTTTCAGGTTAAATGTGAATAGTTTAAGTACATTTTCGTCATGGTTAATAATGCTTTAAAGGAATATCGAGAATTTAACACGAGTGAATAGTTTAAACAGACATTTTCCACTCTCTTTTAACAGAAGGGATCCGGAGGGTTTAAACACACTTTTTTTGTTACCTTCTTCTCTTCTCTTTTCTTCTTTAACGGAAGGGAGCGAGGGTCAGCTAGCTCCAGCAACAAAAAAAGAAACATTTAAACCTTTCTGTATTTACAGTAAACTAAAAAAAAAAATATCACAAACAGCTTTCGTAGAAATCTTCCATACTACCCGTTCTGGTTATACACTTACATAGTAATACTGTTTAGGGAATAATAAGGTTATATTTTTTTAGAGGAAATGTGTACAAATTTGTGTGGTTAGAGAGACTGGAAAAACCATTAGGTTAAAACCATCCTGAGCGAGAGTCGAACCTTGACCCTCCCAATACGAGAGTAAGGCAGTGACTGAAGCAGCTAGGTAGCCTGATGGTCTAAGGGGGAAGGAGTCTGTCTTATGCACTTACACCCATCATAGTCGTTCCTGTTTGTTTGTTTACAGCTGTCTCGAGCTCGCTTGACGCTATCTTGGAGGGACTGTACCTGAATGAAGAGGAGGCTAAATGGCAGAACCACCAGCTAAAAGAGCACGCTTTTCTTCTTCTTCTCCGCCACCCATTATTATATCTCGACAAATAAATGGAAATAAAGTGTATACTCTCCGTGAATTAACCTCGAATGAGCAACTTTTAATTAATTATCTAAAACGTGATATCACAACACAAGTATATAAAGCATACATTGAGCATACACCAGGGTTGATTAAGACCTCGAGCGTTTTGATACTTGGACATGAGGATATAGATAGACAGATCCGGACACTTTTGACTCAGTCACATGACTTAGGTACGGGATTTACCCAGTTTAGACTTTACCTGGAACCGTTAGGTCTCTCATTGAAACTTATTGAGCAGGCGTACACCCGCCGTATAAAAACCTATTCTATCACTAATGAATTGCCTTACAAGGACCCCGTCCAGTTTCTTGTCGCGTGCGGGGGTATATACGTAAAGACGGTAGAAGAAACAATTGCAAATGACTCGATAAAGGTAAATTGCAGCCTCATTTGCGAGTTTAGACATCCTACCGAAGGTAGAATTGAGAAAGGGTATTTCAACTCTAGTCTATGCGTTATATTTAGCACTACAAACTTGGAGGAGTTATATGAAAATAATGTAGTTTTTCCCCTCCTTGCTCAAATTGAAGGTTTTGTTTCTAGAGACTCAGGTTGGATGTATGACGGTACATTGGAGATGAGAATAAATCTCTCTAAAAACACGGTTTTCACGATCGGAGCTCGGGTTCAAATCCCTGAAAATATAGCCAACCGGAAAGCATTGATAAATGTGCAATGCGAAGAAGGTCATTGTTTCCCCGTATCTGTTTTATCAGCTATTTTTGAACCGACGGGAAATGCACAACGTTTATCCTCTTACCCCAATTTTCGAGACGTGTTGAATCTGGACGGGATCCCTCTCCCTTTTCAAATGAGATATATCGAGCGTTTTGAAAAGCTTAACGATATATCTATAAATGTGTACACTGCAAAGCATGATGGGAGTGACTCTTATATTGATACAGCTGACACCTCTAAAAAACTAGTAATTGTTCCCGTACATGTCAGTGCTAAAGAGCGAGCTAGACATGTACATTTATTCATGATAAGAGTACACGGGACAGAAACTTATCATTTCAGCTGGATTAAAAATCTGTCACGATTAATAAACTCTCAACTACCGCGAGCGTCTAACAGAGAACGTAGATACTTTTGTGATAGATGCCTGTCCGCTTTTTTGACTGAAAACAAACTCACAAAACATAAAGAGACGTGTATAAAATTCAACGCGGTAAGGAGTACATTCCCTCAAGGACAGGATAAATTCCTCACGTTCACTCAGTATAAGCAGCAGGAGAAAACAGGATTTATCGTATATGCGGACCTGGAGAGCCTACTTATGCCTATAGAGACGAGTGATCCCGACCCAAAATTTTCTTATACTGAGAATGTTCAACGTCATGTAGCTTATTCTGTAGGAATGTACGTTAAATGTAATTTTAACGATAGTCTCTCAGAGTACCGTCATTTCACGGGAAAAGATTGTACTGACCAATTTGTTGAGGCGCTCATAGATACTGCGAAGCGTGTACTAAAGTACTATAGTACTGTCGTACCGATGAAACCGTTAACTCCTGCTCAAAGAGACGCTCATAATACAGCCTCTCATTGCCATATATGCGAGAAGCCCTACAAGAATGATGATATTCGGGTTATGGATCATTGTCACTTGACTGGACTTTACCGAGGGAGTAGTCACGCAGGGTGTAATATTAATTACAAGAACCCGACTCACCTGAGCGTAGTAATTCATAACGCGCGTTGCTACGATAATTTTTTCCTTCTAGAATCACTCGTTGAACGTAGAGAAACTGATCCGTTCACGGGAGAGAGCGTTCTCATCAATCCGGGAAAAGTCAGAGTTATTGGAGAGACTATGGGAAGATTCAAAGTAATCATGAAATATATTCGGTGCGGGTTTAGAGGGATCACGATTAAAATTATAGATAGTTTCAGTTTTCTATGTACTTCCCTAGAGAAATGCGTATCTTACCTCGAACCCGAGCAACTTAAAATCACCCGTAAGTGCCATCCCGAGGATGAACGCTTTAAATTAGTCACACGAAAAGGAGTGTTCCCCTATGATTATATTGATTCATTCGAGCGGCTAGACGAGACTCAGTTACCGAGCAAAGATAAATTTTACAACGCGCTCACGGATACTCATATCTCTCAGGAAGACTATTATCACGCCTGTGAGGTTTGGCGAGTATTCGAATGTAAGAATCTTTGGGACTATTCGAACCTCTACCTGTACACAGACGTAACTTTACTAGGGGACGTCTTTGAGAACTTTCGTGATCTCTGCATGAAGACGTATAGGCTCGATCCCGGATGGTCCCTTACAGCTCCCAGTCTAGCGTACCAGGCTCTATTGAGAATAACCCGGGTACGGCTCGAATTAATCGATGATGTGGACACTCATCAATTCATTGAGGGAGCTATCCGCGGAGGGATATGTTTTGTGGCTAATCGTCATGCTGTAGCGAATAATCGCTATATGGACACGTTTGATCCTTCCAAGCCAGAGTCCTACATTGTCTATCTGGACGTAAATGGACTCTATTCATTTAGTATGCTGTCCTCACTTCCCTATGGAGAGTTCAGGTGGCTCAAAGAAGAAGAAATTGCTCGATTGGACGTGCTAAAAGTAAAGGATGATGCGGATACGGGCTATATCTTGCAGGTAGATCTTGAATACCCGCAAGATGTACACGACGCTCATTCTGACTTACCGTTCTGTCCTGAGAAAGGGATTCCACCTGTAGGGAAACAGGAGAAACTGTTAACAACTTTAGCTGATAAAACTGGGTACGTCATTCACTACCGTCATCTAAAGCTATGTTTAGCGAACGGGTTGAAACTGACGAGAGTTCACCGTGTTCTCAGTTTCAAGCAAGCGCCGTGGATGGCTCCGTATATCAGGTTGAACGCCGAAATGAGGAGTAAAGCGAGTAATCGATTTGAAAACATGTTTTTCAAACTGATGAACAATGCCGCATTCGGCCGTCTCATATCTAACAAGAGGGCTTACCGTACGATAAAGATAGCTACCAGGTGGGATGGGAAATTTGGAGCGGGTAACCTCATAGCCAGTCCAAACTTTAAAAACCGCTCGATAGTGTCAGAAAACCTAGTCATCATCGAGATGGAACCGCAAGAGATTTACTTTGATATGCCTATCTATGCGGGATTCGCCATTTTGGAAATCTCGAAGGTAGTCATGTACAGTTTGCATTACCAGGTTATGATCCCTGCCTTCCCCCAAGGTACGTTAAAACTTCAATACACTGATACTGACTCACTTCTCTACTACATGACTGTTGAAGATGCATACCAGAGACTTGCCCTGTTAGCTAATGAGTATCTGGACACCTCCACCTACGGACAAGACAATGTTTACAGGATGCCCGTAGTGAATAAAGGGTGTGCTCGGTAAACTAAAAGACGAGACTCGAGGTCAGATCATCACTGAGTTCATTGGTTTACGTCCTAAACTCTATTCATTCTCGGTACAAGGGGTGGGGGAGACTCTCAAGGCTAAAGGGGTGAAGAGTAGCGCGTTAAGAACGCTTTCATTAGAGGATTATCGTAATTGTTTGACAGATGAGACGATAGTCATGAAAGAGGCTCGTTCAATAAGAGCAGTAGGATTCAAACTTTACACCCAAAAATTCAATAGAGTCGCCCTATGCTCTATCGACGATAAAAGATATAGAGTACCGGGAACTGTCAATACTCTTCCGTGGTCCCATTACTCAATCAGACCGTCAACTCTATAGGGTGACAGTGCGTCTATGTGAAAAAAATCATAAGTGATTAGAACTAAAAAAAATATTCACGTCCAGTACTCTATAGTGTTAATGTATAAATATTCATGTTCTGTAGTGTAAGTGATTAAAACTAAAAAAAAATATTCACGTCCTGTACTCTATAGTGTAAGTGATTAGTGTTAATGTATAATTTCAAGAACTATAACTTGTGAAAAAAACCACTACTAATTTAGTATGTATCTATGTGTTTTAAATCTTTATATTCATTAAATAAAAAACAACAATTTCAAGAACTATAACTTGTATCTATGTGTTTTAAATCTTTATATTCATTAAATAAAAACAACATTTTCATGAACTATAACTTGTGAAAAAAAAAAACTAATTTAGTATGTATCTATGTGTTTTAAATCTTTATATTCATTAAATAGAATTAATTATGAATGGTGTTTTTTTTCTTTATTTCTTTCCTTCCCTCCATCCGCCTCCTCTCTCCCTCATTGATTAAATAATACAATGGAAGTTATAATCAATAATTCTTTATTTAAAAAAAAAACTATTACAAGATTCATATGTTTAAGGCTAATTATATTAAACATTTATTTTCAATCATTAAAAGTTAAAATCATTAGAACTTAAACATTTTTTTCAGTCATTAAAAGTTAATTAAACATTTATTTTTTCCAACCATTGATTAAATAATACAATGAAAGTTATAATCAATAATTCTTTATTTTTTAAAAATTCTATTACAAGATTCATACGTTTAAAGCTAATTATATTAAACATTTATTTTCAATCATTAAAAGTTAAAATCAATAGTACTTAAACTTTTTTTTCAATCATTAAAAGCTAATTAAACATTTATTTTTTCCAATCATTGATTAAATATAAAAGTTAAAATCAATAGTACTTAAACTTTTTTTTCAATCATTAAAAGTTAATTAAACATTTATTTTTTTCAATCATAGATTAAATAATACAAAGAAGTTATAATCAATAATTCTTTATTTTTTAAAAATCTATTACAAGATTCATTCGCTTAAAGCTAATTATATTAAACATTTATTTCTAATTTTCACTAAAGTTAATTACATTAAACGTTTATTTTTAAAAGTTAATTAAATAAAACATTTATTTTCAATCATTAAAAGTTATAATCATAAAAAGTTAATTAAACATTTATTTTTTCCAATCATTGATTAAATAATACAATGAAAGTTATAATCAATAATTCTTTATTTTTTAAAACATTTATTCTCAATCATTAGTACTTAAACTTTTTTTCTTTCAATCATTAAAAGTTAATTAAACATTTTTTCCCAATCATTAGAACCCTATTACAAGATTCATACGTTTAAAAGTTAATTACATTAAACATTTATTTTTCAATCATCATTTAAAACTCTATTACAAGATTCATACGTTTAAAGTTAATTACATTAAACATTTATTTTTCAATCAATAAAAGTTAATTACATTAAACATTTTATTTTTTCAATCATCATTTAGAACACAATTACAAGATTCTTAATTATGGATGGTGTGTGTTTTTTTTTTCATTATTTCTTCCTCTCATCGATTAAATGATACAAAAAACTATTACAAGATTCAAACATTAGAACCCTATTACAAGATTCATCATTAATTCTTGTGATAAACGAGGACTTACGCTTCCTCCGACTCCTCTCGAGGCTTCTTCTTTGCAAGTTCCATCTTCTTTCCGAGCTTACGTTTAGAAGCATCTGTAGTTTTCTTCTTCCGTCTGGTCATGTCAACCTCGTCTTGACCGCAGACGCATGATAACTTATTGAAATCTATGTACTCTTTATACTCGTTTATCAGGGCTATCATATGAAGCAATGCTGGAATAACCGAACTCGTATCGTTCCGCATCGCACTTTTGGTCAGATCGCAAAAGTTTTGACCAATCAGACTTAAAATTCTTAAACCATTCGCAGAGCACTCAGACATTTTAGCAGGGTTTGTCTAGTCTGTACTTGACCCTATCGTCACCGATAACACTCTGTAACCGAGACATCCTCTCACTTCCTTTAATAGTCGAGAACAATTAGGTCTTTCCTCTTTATGATGTCATCTTGCTTACATCACTGCTTGAAGGGTTATAGCGAACCACTCTATCGTGAATGATGAGACAAAACGCCTTGGTATTTACAGGGATATTTTCCTCCGTCTCGAACGTTATACGACACGTCACCATACCGTCCTTGAGAGTATCTTCCTGTCGGCTGGCATCGAACACAACGATGGGAGCGTGAGACTTGAAAAGGGAAGGATCAAGTAAAGGTAAAGACGCGCTCGTTCCGTAGTACGAAGTCTGGAAATTGGCGTAGTCTTCGTATAATTTCGAGAAGGAATCCTGTCTAAAGTTCAAGTTCATATCCTCATAAGGGTACATGTTAGAATTTAGATAGAGTTTAGCATTACGTAAATTACAATGGTCAAAAATACTTCTATCTGCTGCCGTCGTATTGTTCCGTCCGGTCTGAAGTGCGAAAACAACGTAACGAGGTTTCTCCAGCAAAGTTGACGTTTTCACGGTCCAATCATGTTGATTGGAGGTGGGCACGTTAGGGTACTCGTACAATTCCCAAGTACGGAAAGGTAGCTCGATGATCCTCCCGCTCTTGATGAAATTAAGCAGGTTGAGACGATTAATATCATCAGTCTTTATATGCGGTACAAGCCAAGATATTTTACTTAACTCAATCCTAGAGGGTGTCTCTGCAGCAGGAGGTGGGGCTCTTTGTAAAGCGTTGTTGTCGCTGGTGGAACGAACTAACACCAGCTCTTGTTTCGCGTTGATCAGTATTCGGGAATAGTCTTCAACGAATCCTAGTATGAGACGTAAAGGGATGCATACGTCAAAGATGCCTGTTTCAGCATGTACGTGAACTCCTTCAAATCTCCAACCAGCGTTTGAAAAATGAGTCTGCCAACCATTCCTTATAGATAGATAGTTTTTAAGTTGGGTCGAAATACCCACATCTCTCGATTGATCAATCTCTACCCCGTTGATCTCATAGGCAATTCTTGAGAATAGATGCAGTATTCCGTTATTAACAATTCTCGATGTGCTTCCAGGTTCTCCCGTATTCAAAAGTAGTCGACCTTTGATATGTAGCAGAGAGCGATGAGGTAGGGTGCATAACCCTTCTTGTTGGATAGATATCCTAAGCTCGTTCCCGTTAGCTAACGGACCGGGAATATACGAGGCGTAGGAATGATACTGGAAACTGGTCAAGGCTGTATCGAAAGCGGCAGACTCCCCAATGTTCAGAATATCCACAGCGTCATCCATTATTTTCGTAACGAGTAACCTAGACGTCTTAAATAGAGTTTATTGGCAGGTGTTAACGCTTTCACTGTCCTTCTCTCAATGTTTCGAGGAAGACTTCGTCGTCTTGTTTTATCTAGTACGAGTACCATCTCCAGCGAGTCGTTTCAGATGTAGACGTAGCGATATCGTCTCGTCTCTAAAGTTGACGATATCTCCTCGCTCGTCAACAAGTCGTACCGAGATCGACTCTATTACTCGCTTCGTTACCGGAAGGTAAATGATATTGTTAGGCGCTTCCACTATCTTATAGCCTGGTGGGACGGTCATGCTGAACTCGTGCAAGGTATGACTCGGTTCTCCGTTGACGTAAGTCCCGCTAGCGAGACTACATTCTACACGGATCACATTCACGTGAAGAATATTCACGGTATTGGTAGATATGTGCGTCTTCCCTGCAGGAAGTATGACTGGGTCGAACCCTAGCAAGGAAGCAAACGTACCAGGTCGGGTAAAGTCGATAGGTTTATTGCAAGTGATATAGCTCTTTAAAGTGCTAGGGTCACCGATAATCGAGAGCTTTACGTTACTCGGGACTTCCCTTCGTAAGAATAGATCCAACGCCTCAAGTTCATAGGTGCCTGGAGGGACTGTATACTCTTTACCGTCGCAAAAAAATTTATTATTACGTTCGTCAATGTTCGGTATGGAATTGAACGTGGCCAGATTGATCAGTCCGATGAACCATTCTTCTTCACGATTCTCTTCTCCGAGCAGGATATGCGGGAAGTAGTTCTCTGTCAGATTCGAACTCTGACCTGTCAGTGTAAGTGTCATAGACATATTTACTAAGTTCTAACGTCAACGTGAGTATTTAAGGAAAGCTAAACAAAGATGTCCGCATAAAACGGTCCCGTACCTTGATACCGAGTATGATTATAGGTGATGGGTATTCCTCCGAGATATTGAACAAGTTCGAGCGGTGGTCTTAGATCACCGAAACTATCGAAGTAAACCACTCGTTCACCGTTTTTCTTATACGCTACCCAATGTGTACCCTTACCACTATCATCATCAAGATTGATGATGGCGTTCTCTATCTTCCAAGGAGGACCGTTAGGTAAAGCATCTCTCGCAAATACTCCTCTAAAGAAGGGGATTTTTAACTCGGTGACGTACTTGTGCAGATCCGTTTCAGTAAGGGCACGTTTAGGTAGTCATTTTAATTTCGGGTAAGGACGTAGATACATACCTTTCCCCATGGCGATAGCTTCGAGCGTACGATTATGCCTCTGAGCCTCGTTCAATTGTTTCGTATTCGCCTTAGCACTTTGTACGGCCTTGGTGATTCCCGCGGCTCCTCCGGCGACGGCTCCAAGCGCTGCGATCAATGGTAGTATAGGTAGAATTCCTCCCTTCTTCTTACCGCGTCTAGTAGTAGTAGTAGGACGCCGTTGACGATGTTGAGTTTTCTTCTTCTTCTTTAGACCTGAACCCATCTTGACTTTAGCTTTCATCGCGTTGGTGATTGCCCACGCGTTGGCTTTCTCGCTCAACTTCGAGTCTGGCGCGAATAATCTTTTCCACGATTTCTGGATAAGTTCACGATCTGCAGTATGACGTCCTGCAAGATCTTTCACCTTGGAGTAGGCGATATCGTGTTCTTTACAGTGTCGATCTAACTCGTTTATTCCAGGATCACCCCGTTTCAATCGTTTTTCCAACTTTGTTCCCGGTCCACAATACTGGTATCCAGGTATATGCGCTTCAAACGGTAGATTATTGATTATCTTATCCAACAAACCTCCCCTCTTCTTCGTCGCATGACACGTACTGATTAGCATTTATATAGGTACGTCCATTATATAGATGAAGTAGTCGTCAACATGCGGTTCGAGAAACAGACAGACTCTTTAACTGTACACAACAACGATCATGATGAAGGAGGAGCTTTACCTCAGAGACACGGTACGTTGTTACCTGATACTATCCGCTGCATCATCTGTGGACCATCGAATTGCGGTAAAACCAACGCCATGATCAGTCTGTTGGAGGAACCTAACGGGCTACGCTTCAAGAACGTGTACGTTTACTCAAAATCGTTATACCAGCCTAAGTATCAACGTTTATCGAAGGTCCTCTCACTCGTTGAAGGCATGGGCTATTTCCCTTATTCCGACAACGCGGAAATTATCCCTCCGTCCGAGGCTGAACCCGACTCTGTATTCATATTTGACGACGTCGCTTGCGATAAACAGTTTAATATAAGGCTTATTTCAGTATGGGTAGACATAAGGCCATAGACTGTTTCTATCTCTGTCAGACGTACTCGCGCATCCCGAAACAGATGTTGAGAGATAACGCTAATCTTCTCATCCTATTCAGGATGGACGATACGAACCTGAGACATGTCTACGACGATCACGTGAACACGGATATGACTTTCCAAAAATTCAAGGAGGTGTGCTCGCTGTGTTGGAAAGAAAACAAGTATGATTTTCTCGTGTTGAGCAAAGATCATGAGATCGATAAAGGACGATATCGCTACGGGTTCGATACCTTTATCTTGCACGATTGAGGTGAACGCGCGTTCAGTACGCGATAAGACATCATGTCATCCATATCTAAATTCGGTCATAGTCTCTACAAATATAGATCTCTCATCGAGTCAGAGGGAAATCTAACTCTAAACTCTCAAGGGAATTACGACGCTAGATCGAAAAGGATCGTCAACGTCGAGTCGCCCGTCACATCTAAGGATGTCTGTAACAAATCTTACGTCGATAGGATGGATGCGAGACATAGTAACGAGCAGATAGTCGCTCTCAACACTGCCAAGGACCTCATCAAAGGACAGATGGAATCGTTGATCGAAGATTTGGAGAACAATCGAATGAAATACGTCAACTTTGAGAAGAGTACTCGTCAAGGGGTAGAGGAGGTGCGGAAACTGTCGCATCATCATGAGGATCGTCTCAACGAAAATAAAACAACGCTTGACGTTTTAGGTTCTAAGCTGCTAAGCCTAGAGGAAACTTACGAGATACAACGAGGCATTTACAACGATTTTATAGCCGGAGGTGTACTACGCTTAAGGGGACCGGATGACAACAAGCTTTACGATGCAGACGGTATAGTTTTGCGAAACATAGGTATGCCCTCATTACCTTCAGACGCAGCGTCTAAAGCTTATGTAGACTCTACGGTTAATCGCAGTTTCATCTACATCTACTTGGATTCGAAACCTCTGAAGAAGGATGGGAGACATTTCGAATTGACTCTAACAGGTGAACGCGGTTATAAGTTCAAGAGGGCGGGCATCGTTTCAACGATGGTCATGAACTTGAAAGATATTATTTGCTTGTTGAATCTTAAAATTATCGACGACCCTCCTTTCGAGGTGTTCAAAGATGACTCTATATCTTTCATGATAGAAACACGCTCGACGACGACGCCTCAGATTTTACACGTCGAATTAGGTTTTACTTACGTTTAGATATAATGAACCGTTTCTTCGTCGTAAGAGACATTCGCACCTTACATCATGTCAACGAAGGTCACAGAGGATTTCATAAAAGCGAGTAAGATTATTAAACGAAAGTATAAGCAACTACGTGATGCCAGGCACGAGTCAGAGCACGTAGCGAATGAAACGTTCAAACCTATCACGGAACCTCTAAACAAGATGGTGAAGGCGCTCGCCGAACCCGAACCCGAAGCCCCGCCTGAGAGATCTCAGAGCAACCATCTATTGGATACTTATCTTTATTCGTCTCACGCACATTCTGATAAGACATATGGGGTACGTCATGAAGGCGACTCTACCAAGCTCGGAGATACGCCTATCGTATTCGACGGGAAAGACGGAACAATACTTCTCAACAATAAGACGGTACCGTATACTCGAGGACTATTAGAATTACTCTTCAGAAGAGCACCTGCGCATTATACTAAGGATGATCTGAAAGTATACAAGTCTATGCTCGAAGAAACGAACGCGCATCGGTTGAGAAACGACCCTTACACTCGTATCAAGATGCGGGCGGGATCAAAGTATTCGTTAATCATCAAACCTATGTTTGAAGAGGAGCTCGAGGGTGAAGGTTTATACAAGATGGTGACGGGAAGAGGCGTCGATTATACCTATTGGGACGATCCTAACGAATTGGTTGATCGATTACGACTCTTGCACGCATCTACCGAGGCTGGACATTCCGCTCACCATAACGAGATCGTTTCTATCATCGAGGAATTACGCGAGGCGGGAATCATCGTATAAAGACAATCAACTCTTCGATATTTTATCATAATCATGTCCGGCGTCAAGTGGGAGATTGCGCGCGAACTTCATCGTCCGGCAAGACGACGATTCCCTCGAAGACATGTTAGCGTACGAGGCTTGAACGAGCTCCTTCAGGCCGATCTGGTAGAGATGATACCCTACTCCGGTTCTAATAAGGGATTCAAGTACCTTATCACCGTCATCGACGTGTATTCCAAAAGGGCTTGGGCCGCACCCGTCAAGACTAAGACGGGTAAGAACGTCAGCGTCGCAATGGCTCTCCTCCTCGAAAAGGTAGGTTTACCTCGTGTACGTCACCTTCAAACGGATAACGGGTCAGAGTTTTACAACGCAGAATTCAAAACACTCATGAGGAGAAAGAGGATCAATCATTATTCTACATACAGCAACGTCAAGGCTAGTGTCGTTGAACGATTTAATCGCACTCTCAAGAACATGATGTGGAGGAGGTTCACGGCTAAAGGATCGTATCGATGGATCGATATGATCGACTCCTTACTGGACGAATACAACCGTACTGTACACTCGACCATAAAGATGAGACCTATAGACGTCAAGGACGATAGACTTTTACATACAGTCTATAAACGTTTCAAGAGCTCAGATCCCACGCCGAACGTATTTAAAGTGGGTGATATAGTCCGTATCAGCAAGTATAAGGATGATTTAGAAAAGGGTTATACCGCAAACTGGTCGACTGAACTGTTTAAAATACGTAAGGTGGTCGAGACTAATCCCAGGACCTTCCTACTCGAAGATATGAAAGGTAACCCTATCACGGGCGGTTTCTACGCTAAGGAACTTAGAAAGACTTCGTTTCCTGACGTCTACCTCGTAGAGAAAATAGTCAGACGTTCCGGAAATAGAGCCTACGTCAAATGGTTAGGGTTCGACTCGACACACAATTCGTGGATCGATGCGAAGGATATAGAGGAGGGGTGAGAGGGTATGTCCCTCCCTCCATCCCGAGCATATAAAGCGACCGGGAGGTAGGGAGACGCATCTCATTCGAAATGTTTAGACGGTTGGGTTATCGTCTGGAGGACATGAGTGAAATTAAGATCTCAGACAACAGCTTGGAGTACTACATCGCGAGAGTCGAGAAGGGTTACAGCGAGTGTTGCGACTCTTCGGTGCACTGGCTCGGATGCCATAATCTGGGAATGTACGAGGCGAGTCAGTCCGTCGAGAACTGTTCAACATCATGTGCCGTCTACAAGCTGAAGGAAGGGGACGAGCCACAAATTCTCGGCGAAGACGCCCCCCTGCTCGACGAAGACGCTTTGTGCATCGAGCTGGATCGGATCGAGCGGGAGGAACTCGACCGCGTCAAAAGCATCTCCGAACTCGAAAAGTATCGGGCCTACAACGTTCGTCACCTGGAAGGAGACGAGGAGATCAGCGAGCCGGAGGACGAGCCGAACATCGTGACGCTGGACTATGTGGGTAAAGTGCATCTTCCGGGCAAAAACTTTGGCGCGAGATACAGAAGTCGGTTTAACGCGTCGCAACGCGGACTGATCTATCTAGGCGACGACAAATACAAACTTTTCAAGTGGTGAAAGACTATACGTATGTGTATGTTGAAAAAGACTAAGACTTTGAGAGAGAGAGAATTTTGTACTGAATATATATATATGTATCAATGTAATATTAAGAATATACTAGGTTTAAAAAAACTGTTCTATTTATTTAGAGGTGAATAATACTTGTCATATCCTTGACCATCAGGGTTCGAGGTCCATAAGCTACCCTCCCTCTTTGAGAGAGAGAATAATACTTGTCATATCCTTAATTTCCAATCTTTGCTAGGACTGACAATCAGGGTTTGAGAGAGTAAGGGTTCGAGGTCCATAAGCTACACTCCCTCTTTGAGAGAGAGAGAGAGAGAGAGAGAGAGAGAGAATTTTGTACTGAATAATACTTGTCATATCCTTAATTCCCAATCTTTGCTAGGACTGACCATCAAGGTTTGAGGGAGTAAGGGTTCGAGGTCCATAAGCTGCTCTACTACATCACGATGATGAGATAGAGGGAGAGAAAACCCTGTTCCCCGTATGCTAGTCTCCCCCGACCCCTCTCAGCCATCCCGAGTCTGGCGCTTCAACACCCCTCCCCCTCCAGCAGCTCCCAGTCGCGTCCTCTGCCCCACCCTCCTCCACCCAAGTCCTCCATCCACCAACCCTCTCAATTATGCTAATGAGTCACAGAACCCCGCACCAAAAACAGGAAAACACACCATCATGTCTCTCTGACATCACCCCCACCTCCCCCTGCCATCTCAGGATCCCCACCTCACATCGAGGGCTCCAACCCTCCACATCCTCCTCCCACATGTCATCCTGTCATCTCAGAATCCATAAAAAAGAGGATTAATGGCGGTGTTGCAGAATGCCGCATTCTCCCTTACTAACCCTTTTTTTAAAGTCAGGATCCCTAACTCATTACCATTCTTGTTTATCCTGTCATCACTATACATTCCTAATACTCTGAATACTCTGTTTGGGTGCCCAACCATACATATCTTCTAACCAAGATAATTATTTCACTCAGTTTTCAAGTATTGAATACTTCATTGGGCTCATTTCAAAACTCCGCTCTCAAATTCTCATCTTCCTCTTCCACCGGACCACAACCAACAACCAACCTGATTGTACGAATGCCTATTTTCATACGTATCCATACAAGTTTATATGACACTAACGCATACCTTCTCACTAACAGCTTGGCTGTTGGACAAAGGATTACTACCCCTCACCCCCTCATCCACACCTGACCACAGTGTCAGACTTCCATCACTCTTCTTCAAAACGTACTTCTCTCACATTCCACGATACAACAGTCCATGTTCTCTCACATTCCACGTTCCAACAGTCCATGTTCTCTCACATTCCACGTTCCAGCAGTCCATGTTCTCGCCACCTTGTCAACAGATGGACTTCTCTCACATTCCACATTCCAACAGTCCATGTTCTCGCCACTTTGTCAACAGATGAATTTCTCTCACATTCCACATTCCAGCAGTCCATGTTCTCGCCACCTTGTCAACAGATGGACTTCTCTCACATTCCACGATACAACAGTCCATGTTCTCTCACATTCCACATTCCAGCAGTCCATGTTCTCGCCACTTTGTCAACAGATGGACTTCTCTCACATTCCACGATACAACAGTCCATGTTCTCTCACATTCCACATTCCAGCAGTCCATGTTCTCGCCACTTTGTCAACAGATGGACTTCTCTCACATTCCACGTTCCAACAGTCCATGTTCTCTCACATTCCACGTTCCAGCAGTCCATGTTCTCGCCACCTTGTCAACAGATGAATTTCTCTCACATTCCACATTCCAGCAGTCCATGTTCTCGCCACCTTGTCAACAGATGAATTTCTCTCACATTCCACATTCCAGCAGTCCATGTTCTCGCCACTTTGTCAACAGATGGACTTCTCTCACATTCCACGTTCCAACAGTCCATGTTCTCTCACATTCCACATTCCAGCAGTCCATGTTCTCGCCACTTTGTCAACAGATGGACTTCTCTCACATTCCACGTTCCAACAGTCCATGTTCTCTCACATTCCACGTTCCAACAGTCCATGTTCTCTCACATTCCACGTTCCAGCAGTCCATGTTCTCGCCACCTTGTCAACAGATGAATTTCTCTCACATTCCACATTCCAGCAGTCCATGTTCTCGCCATCTTGTCAACAGATGAATTTCTCTCACATTCCACATTCCAGCAGTCCATGTTCTCGCCACCTTGTCAACAGATGGACTTCTCTCACATTCCACGATACAACAGTCCATGATCTCTCACATTACACATTCCAGCAGTCCATGTTCTCGCCACCTTGTCAACAGATGGACTTCTCTCACATTCCACGTTCCAACAGTTCATGATCTCTCACATTCCACATTCCATCAGTCCATGTTCTCGCCACCTTGTCAACAAATGGACCCCTCAGTTTTAACCTCAGAAAGCCTTCATCTGAGGCAAATACATTACATAGTTTCTTCTAGTAATTAGCTAAGAGTAGAACAAGTAACTAGCCTTGATCGTACCAGCACCCATGACAGTATTTTGATAATATCTAAATTAAATGGTGTTTTTTTATTTTATCTCAATATAACTTCAAAACAAATTAATTAACCCAACTATTTACACCTAAAATATTCAAAGATGTTTTGTTGTTTTAATATTTATTTCTATATAATTTTCAAACAATTGTTTTAAATAAAACAAAATAATCAATATTTTCCACACAAATATTTAAATGTTTATATTCTAGGTAACCATAGTTGGGAATATTATTTAGCACATTATACTACTGTAAAGATCAAGCATGTCAGAGAATGATAAATAATTATTTCTCTTTTCAGAACCTTGTCCCGAGTAATGTGAACTGTGTAAACTACCCAAACATAGCTAAATCATTTTCAAAACAGTATAAAAATTTGATATCAAAACATTTTTGAATAGTTTTAAAATTGTATTATAAACACACTGATATAATATCTGATATCAGTAAAATTTTAAATTGACACCTGAACATGGGAATCGAACCTGTATCCTCTGTATATGATACTTGATACAGCTACATCTGTAACCTAAATATGATTTCTATCTTCTAAGCTTCGCTATTCATATACACTTGAAAGGTCCCTGAAAGGTCCTACCTTGGCCGATTACAACATGGCTCACTCCTCTAGGCTGCATCCCAGAGTAGGCCATGTAAGCTTGCTACCTTCACGCGTTAGATTAGTTTAAAACTAATTTAATTTTAACCTTTTACTTGCTCTAGAGCCCTCCAAGAGAGAAGTATTGTGATCGTAAAAAACTTGATAGTTTGACAAATTTCAACGTTTCGTGACCACAGACACAGAAACAGAAAAATGGGGTTTTGCGATGCAGTCTGTCTGTGTGTCTGTCCATATCTCGGCATAGAGCCGAGACCATTTAACCAAATGGCCTAAAACTTGGTATCTAGGATGTTCTTAAGGTCCCCGAGAATTTTCTGGAATTGTATATCTAACTTTAAAATTAAGGGTAGTCTAATGAATGTCAACTAGTTAGATCGATTTTGTCAAAATCCATTCTAATGTTTTGATTAAATTTCGTATTTATGCCTTGTTTAATATTACAGACCAAATGGCTACTCTCATTTTCCTACGAAAATGAATTTGTGTGTAATTTACATAAGCAGAAATTTCCAATATAGTAAGGATGCATATATGGAAAAATCACGTTCCGGGCAGAGTTTTTGATGGAAAGGGGGGAGGGTGATTTTTTTTTTATCAAAAACTATCTGCAGATGAATAATTTTCATGGTTCCACTCTTTTGTTTGTGGCATATAGCATTTATGACGTCATAAAAATTGCCGCCAAAGAGATTCAGAAAATCTACATTATCCCAGTTATTTACAACCGATTTTCTCTGTTAATGGCTCATTTTATATATAATTAAAATGTCTACGAAAAAGTTTATTAAAGTATTCAGTGTAAAGTAAACATTATTTGAGATATTCTTGCATAAATATGGTTTGGAAACGCAATAATTGTACCTTTTTTATATTTTAGAAGAACAGATTATAATCATTTCATATTACTTTTTCTATAGTAAATAATTCTTATTTCATTTAAAATTGAATAAAAAGGAGATACAAATCTGAGTAATAGAACACAGCACCTTCATTAAATAATCCTCTAAATGTGGTCAATGCTGCTGCTATTGTTATTACAACCATCATTGCTATAATCTGTCTCTTCTAATAATACATGTGAATCATTGTCACATTGTTCGTCTCTACCTCCACATTCACACATATCAGTACACAGTAGGTTGCTTATAGAACATTTACATGGTAGATGACGTCTATTCTTCAAGAAAGGGCATTTGATCAAGTTGAGAATCGAGTCTGGAGCACATGGCATTTCATAGAGAACAGGAGCTACGTGCCCATTCTCTATGATCCATCCATGGCTGAGGATTACAGTCTTGGTTCCAGAACATCACTTGCAGGAATAAAAGCACATCTGCTTGGTGGTAACTGTTCCCAGCTTTGAAAACATAGACCAACGCAACTCTGGAGGTTTATTAATGTTTGTTCTGTACTGATAGAGTTGGCAGATTAATTTTTCTATTACTGCCATTACTTGAGCAGGAATAGTGTGTTTGGTTCCTATTGAGCAAAGAGCCAACGTGGTGTCCTCCATCGCTGCACTGAATGCTTTCCAGTATGAAAGTTTACCTTTCCCTTACAAAGTGCCTTTGCAATCAGATCCAGGAATGAAAAACTGGCAGTGCAGAAGCCTTCAATAGGCCTGGTGAAGTGCATAAATCTGCAATCAATATAACTTCTTTGGAAGGGGGTACAAAGTGAGATGCGTTGGAAAGTTTTGGATATATTCTTATACTAAGGATCAAAATATCTGTGTATTGTGTGAATATATACATTTTTGTTGATCCTCTTTCTGTGGAAATGATGGCATGAAGAATTATCTTTGTATCTCTGCCTCTTATTGTGTAATCCAAAGATGGTCTAAAGATCAACCTTAAGAGGCAACTTCTGAAACCCATGTGACTACAAAGTCTTTATTCATTAATTGTACATGAAAAATAATTTCTTGAGCCAGGTATGCAGTTAGTTCATCTTTGGTACAAATATCTGAAAATAGTTTTGGCATTGTAACGTTGACTATGTTTGTACTATGGTTGATTTTATATCGGGTAAACACAATACCTTGGTTTCTCTTTTACCTTGTCATACTCCTTATGGAATGTTATTTGTATGTATTGAACACAAGGTGAACTTCATCGTAGTCTCAATACTTTGTTTCTATTTTCTTTTGAAATGCTTCAGCCAAATATTTGCATGTTTGAATGTCTTTACCCTTGTTTAATGCTTGAAGCTATGCTATCCCATCAATAACTTCCACATAACACGTACTTTTCTCGTGAGTATTGATAAAATCTGCCTTTGAAGTGGTTTGGCTTTGAGTTGAACTGCTGCTTTAAGGTGTTATTGGAATTTACTGCGAAATATCTATCAATTTACTCTTTTGAGAACACAAATGCATAGTGCCCTCATAATTTAAAAGTGATCTTGGTACAGCAGAAGATTCATAGACACCTATGTCTCACGTAGATCTGTCACGTTGTGATTTGCTTACAACAAGCAAGCAGAGCAAAGAGTGATCATTCTGTTTTTAAATATTTATCATTATCAGTCTCTTTTATTTTAATTGTACTTTTGGCACCTGAATACAAATTTAATTTATTCCTCTTTATTGGTTCCCATAAATTGATGGTGTTGACATATCTTGCTATGCATTCTGAAAAAACAGCCTTGATTGCAACATTACTAAGTTCAGGACCTTCATATTAAAAAGAATTTTTCACTCATTTAAGCTCAACATGTAAGTTGCTTATCGCAATATCCTCCCTTAGTATTGCTGGTTTAGAGTCGTCATTATGTTTATGTTTATTTTTATGTGATGGTGTTTGTCCTAGAATTCCTACCATGCAGTAGCGTCTCGCAGCCAACATTTTTAGACGAAGGGGGATTAAGAGGAGGTCTGGGATCCCCATCAGGATTTTTTTTAAATATCAATTGCTTAAGGAAACTATTTAGAGGTTTTTCATGATTCCGTGATTTACATAAGGCACACTGTAATCTACATAGCACCTATCTGAGAGGATAGGGAGAAGGGGGGAAGAACATAAATTGCCCCATTTTATTTTAGCAAGTGATGGGAAATCCCCTCTGTGTCTTCTACCACGGTTCCACCTCCCCTAAAGCTGACAATTTTTAAATTTAATATACATAAAAATATTGTATATTTATATTTGAATGTAAACCAACTATATTGTGTGTTAATTAACTACGTTAAATATATATAAGTAATAAAAATTATATATATATATTCTTAATTTTCAATTATATTGCAGCCTGCAGCATATTTGTTGTAGTTGCTTGCGCTAGGCAACAAATTTTAACGTTGTTTTTGTTGAAGTAATTGAAGGTGATGATTCTAAAGCCTTATGGCTCCTTGATTTCAAGAATAATAAGCAAATATTTCCAGCATGTCTAGATTTTTTTGCTACAGGCTGTTTCAAAAGCAATAGCAAATGCTAATATTTAATATTTCATAATATCTTTACATGAAAGCTAGGTGTCAGATTGATTGTTTAGAGAATTTAGTACATCAAAATAAATTGAAAACTAAGTTTCTGATACAAATAAAACACACACATTTACTAACATTGATTGAAATTTAGTAGATTTATTTGTAGAAAATGTTGATATTCTCTTGTAAGTGTTACTACTTTCTCTAAGGAGGAACCAATGTCTTGATGAAACCTTTCATCCTGTTCATCATTCACAGCTGCTAAATTTCCTGGGAAAAAGCTCAAATGCGAATGCCGAAAATAAATATTTAGATACTTTTGACATCCTAATGTTTTATAGCTTTGAAACAAATTTGACACAAGCTATTCTTTTTCTTTTTTTCAAGAAAACCTCGATGACACTTTTAAAGGATTGCCATATATCAAAACCAATCTTGCTTAGAGTCAGATCAAAGCTAGGATCACGAAGAAGTTTTCGTATTTGTGGCCCAAAAAATATTCCCTCCTTGAGTTCGGCATAAGAAAGTTTTGGAAACTGATTTCTTAAGTAACAAAAGCCTTTTCCTCCTTCGTCCAGTCGTTTGATGAAATTTTTCATCAGACCTAATTTTATATGCAGTGGAGGAAGCTAATGCTGGTAGCTTGTTGTACCTTGTTAAAGCTAATACACAAGTTAGATTAAAAAGATTTTCGACTCGTTGATACCATTATAAATTTGATCAAAGACACAAAGGCTTAATATTTTTATTTTTTTGATCAAACAAACAATGCACAGTGTAGAATACAGAGTGCTCAAGTCAGATTTAAACTGTAAACAATAGTAATAGTAAAAGTGAGTTTTTATTTTACATAATGTGCACACCAGAATACTCTGAATCTCATAAATGTATATTTGAAAATTCATATTTTAAAAATTGACTGTTTTATACGGTAAAATGTATTTTTGTTCAGTTAATTTCGACACCCCCTAAGGCCTAAATCATGCTTTCAACACCGATAAAACATTTTCTAAACACAGACTCACTGACTAGTTAATATACTTCTATTATTATTATTCATGCATAATAAAATAGAATTAAGCCCTCTATTATGTTATAATTGTTATAGATTTGTAGTTTTCTGATAGCTTATATTGTCTATATTTACTAACATTAACATAATTATCACAGACTAGATAGTCAAGAAAATCTTAATGGAGATGTCTACACTGAAACCAAAATCTATAACTACACACTGTTGCATGGTTGTAAATTTATTATAGGTGAAATATAGTATAGATTTTAAAAAGTTTGTATTTTAACATTTAGAAGACGAATAACGCGTGAAAATTATATTTTTTAAATATACTGGTACAGAATGTCAGTTTTCTGAAATAATTTAAAAACTATTATTAGCTGTAAAGTCAAAATATTAAGTATAATATTCTTGTAAAATGTACCATAAATTTCCAGAGATGTTGTTTAAAATTCTTAGCTGACTATGGTGTACTGTGTCCCCTAACAGGAAATAGCCGGATTGTTACTAAAGAGTGGTTCAGTGGAGGAGTTCTGTAACCAGCCTCCAAAGATAGCGAGAGATTGGTTGGAGAAGAATTCACCTGATGGCGCTCGAAGATTTCGACAGTTCCTAACACAACATGGACACCGTGGTATTAAGGAGGTAAGTGATGCTCTCCGGTTGTAACAGGTCTTACAACAACATGGACACCGTGGTATTAAGGAGGTAAGTGATGCTCTCCGGTTGTAACAGGTCTTACAACAACATGGACACCGTGGTATTAAGGAGGTAAGTGATGCTCTCCGGGTGTAACAGTTCCTAACACAACATGGACACCGTGGTATTAAGGAGGTAAGTGATGTTCTCCGGTTGTAACAGGTCTTACAACAACATGGACACCGTGGTATTAAGGAGGTAAGTGATGCTCTCCGGTTGTAACAGGTCTTACAACAACATGGACACCGTGGTATTAAGGAGGTAAGTGATGCTCTCCGGTTGTAACAGTTCCTAACACAACATGGACACCGTGGTATTAAGGAGGTAAGTGATGCTCTCCGGTTGTAACAGGTCTTACAACAACATGGACACCGTGGTATTAAGGAGGTAAGTGATGCTCTCCAGTTGTAACAGTTCCTAACACAACATGGACACCGTGGTATTAAGGAGGTAA
>JBCFYV010000024.1:2106049-2192825 GCA_039000515.1 Timema cristinae
AAAGCGATGGTCCCGAACGGGCTGGAAAATACATACAGATCCCAAAAATTGTAAAAAAATTTTTGCGATGTATGTACCGTTTTCGCAACTAAAATCTCCGGCCCCGTGTACCCCAAACGTCAGAAAACGATGATTTTAATACGTTGACGTTTGGGGTATCAAGTCCTTGTAAAGCACTCGCCACGACTAAAACATGTTATTTAGAGGGGCAATAATTTTTTTTCTTTCACTCTAGACGTTTCGTAACTACTATTTTTAAAAGTTTATTTTTTTATTTTTTTTTACATAAAACAAGATTCTTTTATATTTTTTTATTTCCCAGTAAAATCCACCGCCTACCTTTTTTTTTCTAGTTCAATTAGTTGTTTGTTATTTTTAAAATTCTAGTCAACTGTTTACTATAATTTTTTTAAATTTCAAATTAATAAATGTTTGAAAATATAATATTTTAAATCTTTCAATTTACATAATAATGTTTGTATATTATTTATTTATTTTTTTTCTTTTAAATTGAAAAACACTATGTATATATCAAATTTTTACCGGGGCCATTTTCTCCACCTCTCCCCCTATATTGTAAAATTCACAGTATACTTTTCATTTTGTTTTAAATAAATATTGTAAATCCACATTATTTTTTTAATTTTTAAATAAATATTGAAAATATTCACTATATTTTCATTTTATGTATAAAACAGTTATTTTATGCTTAAAAAATTAAAATATTGTAAATTTACAGTAATTTTAAACTGTTGTAAATAATGCTAAAAAATATATATTTGTAAATATTCACTAACCTTACACTTGTGTTACTTTTCCACGATTTAAAAAAAATTTTTGAAAAACTATTATGTTTTTTTTTTAATGTCTACCCCACACCCCCCCCTATCCTATAAATAAAACCCCACATAGCTTATAAGTAGTATGCACACCAGATCACTAATCAACTACAAAAAGACCAAGATACCCACGTTCAAAGTTCACAAGGGTAGGTGAAGGGGTTTTTACTCCGGCGGAAAATACCATTTTTTTTTTTTAAACTACACCGCCCTTCATCTTAAGAGTACCAAACCGACAGGGTAGAAATACAAAAAAAAAACTCGCCTCTAATAGCTATTACGCCCCCCGAACTTGTATTGACGTTTTTAAATTTATCAAAAGTACTTTTGATCTACGGTGATCACACAATTTTTCGGGCTGCACGGCGTCAACAATATTTTCCCCTGCTGTAACTTTTCCATTTGAACCTCTACAAACCTTTTAAATAGACAACCAAGTGGGCGCCCTCTTTATAGCCTCCACTCCCCCCCTCATTCGACCCACACGGTACGAGAAGAAAAACAGGGTCACGATCTATTTTTGTCTCGATTGTCTTGTCTACCCCCCAACCTAGCTCGGGGGAAAAACCCCCTTGCCCAGGTCAATGACCCCAATATCTATTCTTGTCTCAACTCGTATTGGGGCCGACATACTGGGGCCCCTGTTGCGAACACTGCCTATTCCCCATCATTCTTGTCTTTACCGCCAGGGAGAACCCGTTGCTAGGGTCAATGACTTCATATCTATTTTTGTCTCAATATCTTTTAGGGCGAAAATCTGGTGCCCGGGGAAAAACCGGTTTAAAAGGTCAGACTATTTTGTCCTGACTTGTTTTTTCGGCCCGCCAATGGGCCAGGGGTTTCGAATAAACGGGGGATTACGTAATTGGGGGAAACCCAAATTTCGAGGTCAGATCTATTCTTGTCCTGACAAACAATTGTCTCCCCCCAACCCGGCGCCAGGGAGAACCCCTTGCCCGAAACTGACCCCAATATCTATTTTGTCTTGTAGGGGCCCACATACGGTGCCCGGGAAAACCAGGGTTTCCAAGGTCCGATTATTCTTGTCCTGACTTGTCTTCCGCTCGCCAGAGGGACCAGGGGGGCAAATAAAAACCCCAAAGATTTCGTCATTGGAAAACCCAAGGGTTTTCGAGGGCATGATATATTTTGCCTGACTTTTTTTGGGCATCCCCCCCACCTGGGGCCCGGGAAAAACCCTTTCCGGGTCAATGACCCGAATCTATTCTTGTATCAACTCGTCTTGTCAGGCCACATCTGGCGCGGGGAAAACCCCGTTGCCGAGGGCACAATTTTTCTTGTCCCGACTTGTCGACCCGCCCTACGGCGCCAGGGTTTCGACGGAGGGAAAGTAAATCGGGGGAAAAATTATCACACTCTAAAACCCGGAGAGGGCCGGCTGGAAGGCCCTTTTTCTGGAGGAAATCAATGTTCATTTTACCCCCCACAGCCATGGCGCGAGGATCGTGCTGCTTGTTCCCGGGACAAGCCTTTAGGGAGAACCAAGTTTTATTTTCCGGTGACAACCATAGCGCGAGGTTCTGCCGAGGGCCCCATGCTCCCCCCCAAAAAAAACACAGCACCCCAATCAATAAAAAAAAACTCCAAACCTCAACCTACCAATTAATTAATTAATTAACATAATTAATTACAATAAATTTAAATTAACAATCATTAATAATCAAAACCAACATGTCCCGCCTGGTTGGAGGGAGGGGCTGAGGGGGGGGGGGAAAAGGCAGGAGGAGTAAATGAGTTTAGGGGGGGGGAAGACCCAAAAGCCAATCAGAAGCAGGGGGTTCACGGACCTATTTCGGCAATAGAGCTCAAGGGCAAGTTGATTTGTAGGGGCCAGAGGGCTACTCTAATATTAGCACTTGTCCAATGTTTAAATACATCAACTCTCGATTCTACCCCCCGGGAAACGTCTCTCCAAGTAATGACCCTTTTTTGGAGAACCGTGAAAAATGGGGGGGAAAACTTAAAAAGTTTAAAGGAAATCGGCTGAAAATGTGTTTGTTGCTTTATTTGGGTCACGCTTGCAATTATCTTTGTTAGCGCTGTTTTAATAACTGGGGGGGGTCGGGTTTAAAAAAATAGACACCCCTCATCAATGCAGCCAATATCATTTGCTCGTCCACCCCCTCCCCAAAACAAACATGTTTCCCCCCCGCGACTCCCACTACATACGCCCCAGGAATGTTTTTGCCATTGTTATTTCGATTCCGATTTGTTACTTTTTTTGGTTTGATTTTGAAAAACAATTTTTGACGCCCGATGTATTGTTTTAATATTGTTATTTTGATTTGGTTACTTTTTTTGGTTTTATTTTGTGATCGATTTTTGGCCCTACGCTATTTGTTCTCTAAAAAAAACAATTTTTTTTGTAGGGAAGGCGGGGTGGAACAAAATCTGTCAAATTCTAATAACACCCCTTCGAATAACGACCCTTTCCCGGGGCCCCGTAAAGGTCTAGAATCGAGAGTGACTGTACCAGCTTCTACACTAAGACCTTTTTTCCGGGGACCATTGGAGTTTGTCCGACCACCCGATCCACTTATTAGGGAAAAAAAGGGTCAAAACTAGAGACACAACTAAGATTTACAATAAGACAAAAATATTTTAACAAAAATCCATTAAATTTTTATACCTAATTAAAAATTTATTTAAATTTCGATAAAATATTCATTTAATATAGAATGAAAGTTCAATAGTTCAATAATGGAACAAAAAAATTTAAATTAAAATCGGGAAATTTAAATAAAAGGGTAAAGGAATATTATATTTGAATAAACTTTGAATTTTTAAAAAAATTAGATCATCACCTGAACATTTAGAAACTATACGTTATAAATATATACCTAGTAAATTATAAAATTATATATATTATATTTATATAATATTATATTATATATAAAATATAAAATTTAAAAATATATATAAAAATATATATATACATACCTGTAAAAAAATTACTACCTGTATAAATTTAAAAACATAAATATAACAATAAAAACTGGAGTTGGTTTTTTTTTGTTAATAAGGTTTGAATAGCAAAATTTATTAATATTTTTGAAGAAAATATTTAAAAGGGAATTTAAATTTCTTTAATTTGATAGGGTGGCACCCCCCAAATAAGAAAAATAACAATATAATTTTTGGGTTTAAAATTTGTTTGTGTTTCAACTTAGTAAAAAAGCTTACACTAATTACTTAAAATGAATATGAAAAAATTTTCCCTTTTAAAAGGGTTTACTTGAGGTATATTTCTAAAAATTTTTTCAAGGATCACCTATTTAAATACGTGATTTGATTTTTTATAAAATTATTACTTCATGCCACTAGGTCGGGCAAAAAAGTTAAAACCAAACTCTAGCAATTTGAGCGTTAATTTAAACCCTGTGACTTTTTTAATGTAATCATAACTTATAATGATATAATTATAATTCAGGTGTTAGAATGGTGCTTTAAAAGCAGGTGGAAAAATTTTAAATTTTTTATGTTTGGATATTTGTAGAATTATTTAGATAAATTTTAAAAATCATGTTGTAAAAATTATAATTTTTCTTTTAGCTAGTCTAACTACCCCTTTGGGTTATTTCCCTATTTTATCAAAGGTTTCAAATGTGAAAACTATTTTCCAAAATAACTAAATAATTAAACAGAAGAAATTGTTTGAAAAAAAAATATTATAAAACAGTCTCTCAGAAATTTTCGTCGACCCAAAACTCTAATTAAGATAGTAATAAAAGAAATAAAAAATTATTATTTTTTTTTACATAATACATAATCATTACAATCAATCACAAATCAGGATTTCATGGTTTTTGAACAAAAATGAAAAATGTAAATTCGCTAAAAAAATTGTGTTTTTATTATAAATATATTTTTCCCCCATCCTGAACCACTAACTTTTAAAAAAAGATAGAAACCGGGGTTATCAAACTAAATGTATTATAATGTTTTTTTTAATTTTGGATCGATGACTATTTTTCAAAGTTTACAGAAAGCTAGGGACGATCCTTTGCCCCCAACAATGTACTGCTTTGACACTCTTTGTCATGAAATAATACCAGTGGGTGGGGTAACAAGGCTCAAGTAGAAGGAAGAGGCTTTTTAAACCCCCACAGGGCAATCTCTTATACCTTTTATAATAAAAAAAATAAAATACATTTTTTAACAAACAAATCATTTTTATCTTTG
Organism: Timema cristinae; assembly: GCA_039000515.1. Lineage (NCBI taxonomy): Eukaryota > Metazoa > Arthropoda > Insecta > Phasmatodea > Timematidae > Timema > Timema cristinae. Next base: position 2,111,092 of record JBCFYV010000024.1, read on the forward strand.
GCGTACTTATTAATTATTAAAAATAAGCTCCTATCTTAATTTTTGATGTAAATACATGATAAATACATTTATTTCAAATTTCCCCCATGGTACATTAACATTCTTACCTATGGTGCGTCTCAGCATGTCAATTTATTTTGGGCAAACGAATCTTTTTTCTGACCCTTTAACAATCAAATCGAGTGAAGGGGGATTTTCAATCATGGCTAATGATCAATAGAGGTTAAGGGGAAAATTTACAATATTATTGGAAAAAAAAATGGGAGTGGGAAATATGGAGGTTGCTGTGAAAAAGATCTATTTTAAACCTTGACTTACTATAGGGTAGCTTTTATTGATTTCATAATTTGTAGAAAACTTCCCTTACATATCATGGAGGGGGAGACTAAATATTATTATGGTTTTATATTATTCATGGGGGAAGATATGTTCTGTTGTTGGTGTTGTTCAAGAAAGCTATTCAAAAAGGGAAATTTTGGGAAATTTACAAATTTAAAAATATTATTTTCCTCTTTTAAAAAAAAACTTAAAATATGGTGGTAAAAGAAGCCCCCTAAAGGGAAATATTTGTTAAATAATTATAGTTAAAAACCCTATATTGGCACAATGGACTTTGAACGTGTCAAAGGGAATAAGGGGGGGGGAGGGATAGGGGCAGGGGGGAATATAATTAATCAACTTTAATTGGTAAAGGTATAATAGGTCTACAATTGTCTAGCGACCCCTAGAATAATTAACTCCCACGGCCCCGATGGATACAGCAAAATTTTGAGAAAATGTTTATTATATTTGAAAAGTATCCCTTTTAGGCCATATTTCATAAATTTTTCAATGGGCGTGTTTCAAATGAATTGAGTGTGGCAAGGAATTTGGAAACTTTCAATTTGGTCTAACTCAGAAAAACTTTTTTAGTATGCTATGTTATTTATGGAATAAAATCTTTATCCACGATTCGAGTTCTACGTCCTATTTTAAAGTTTGATCAAAAGTCAAAAATAATAATACAGTAATCTTTCTTCGTTATTTAGTTAAAATTTTAAATTTTTTGAAAAAAAAAGATATTTTGGGGTATAATGGGGTTTTATTTGCCTACTGAATGAATTTAGTGTGTGCTATTCAATGGCAGCAAATCAATTTGCTTTGAAAAATTTTTTCACACAAATGGATCGATGATGGGAAAAATTTATTTCAAACATAATAATTATTTATATTAATAGAATAAAAAATCCACAATTTTAATTCCCCGTTAAAATTTTTGAAACTATTATACTACATTACTTTTAAAAACCGTTTACCCCTTCGGGTTATCGCTTAATACTAATTCACTAAGGATTGGGAAAGGGGGAAAGGTTAATTTTAAAGGAAATGAACCCGCATTAGGTGGGGGAGAGTGAAAAACAATTTGGGAAAAAAGCCCCCCCGTTCACCCGACCGAGATTCAAAAACTCGATCCCCCTACCACACCCGGGCTAAATACGAAAGGCGTTACCAACTCGCCCCGGGGGGGTAAATTTGAAATATATAACACTTGGAAAGTGCAATTTCAAACTTAAAAATAAAAAACCCCATTACATGTGTTAAGGTTAGAAAAAAATTTGGTCTTTAAACAATGTATACATTTTTTCACTTTTTGAGAATAAGGGGGAGTGGTATAATATTTACACATCAGAATGATTTTTTAATAACTAAAATTTTGTAGTTTTAAAACAAAATCATTTGAAGAAAAAACTACGGTATTTAAAAATTTTGCCGAGTAAATTAAAATATTTACAAGTAGTTTCAAACCCAAATTTTGTTCAAAAATTTCCTTGGATTCCAATGATTAAAACCTTAAAAAACCCCCCCGGGAATTAAAAACTGACTTTTCCTTTTTTAAAATTTTTTTCCCCGCCAACCCCCCCCACCCCCCCCCCCTCCTCCCCAAAAAGTAAATAGATTTCGGGGGGCCAAAACTTAAAAAAAATTTCCCCTTTTATTTTAAAACTTAAATTTTTTTTAAAATTTTTAAAAAACAAAAAGGTTTTAATGGGGAATTTAAAAAAATCTCTTAAATTTTAAAATATGGGTTTTTAATTGGTTTTTAAATTTCCAGATTGTTTTATTTTAAAAAAAAAAAAAAATTTTATAAAACAGGGGGGTTTAAAACATTTTTTTTTCCAAGGGGAGGAGATATATTACTTTTAAAAAAATTTAACAACCCAAAAGAAGAAGTAATGAAAATATAAAAGGGCAAAGTTAACACAGAAAAACCAAAAACAAGAAAGAACATTTTTTTAAAACATTTTAAAAAAATTTATCATGCACTTTAAACTTTTTTAAAAAAATGTGAGTAAAATTGGGGTTTTCATTTTGGGGCAAAATTTTTTTTTAATTTTCCCCTTTTAAAAAAATCAAAAATGAGGCAAAAGAGTTGCGTAAACAATGTTTTTTAAATGTCCCTAAGAAAAAAATCAAAGGGGTTCAAAAAAAAGGTGACCAAATCTGTCCCCCCCCCCCCCAACCCCTCGTGAAGTAAACCCTTTTAAAAATAAACGTTTCTTTTACCCCTGTTTTTGAATTTTTTTTTGTGTTTGTTGGATACCCCTTTCACCCCAAATTTTTTTGAAAAAAAATTTTAAAATTTTCACCCGGGTTTGAGTTAACTTTTGAGATCCCTCGGGGACATACTTCCCCGTAAAATGGGAAAATTTAAATCATTTGAGAAAACGTGACAAAACCTTTTCTAAACAAATGGCAGTAAAGGGTCCAAAAAAAGTGAAAAGGTGGAAACGCCTGCCCGGGGCCCTTGGGGCTTTTGGGGGGCCCTTCCCCAAAGCGGCGCTCGTCAGATTTTTCTGACTCCCTTTTTTTGACGAATTTAAATTAAAATAAATTTTTAAAAAGGGGGTTTTTTTATCATCAAAATAAGTTTTTTTTTTCCTATCTTTTCCCAAAAGGGGGAAACCCTCACATTTTTTTTATTTTTTTTTTAAAATTTTTTTTCCCCCAATTTTTCCCACATCCTTTTTGGCCCCGTTTTTTTTTTTTCCCCACTAAAAAAAAAAAAAACATATTTTTTTAAAAAACCTTTCCTATCCCCTAGTTTTTTTTTTGAAAATTTTTCCCCTTGGGGCCTTTTCGTTTTTGTTCTCTTTTTTTTTAAAAATTTAACCAAAATTTGGTTAGGGGAACGTACTTTTTTTGGTTTAATCAGGGTTAAAAAAAAAAGGGGTTTTTTTTTTTTACCCCATTTTATTAAGGGGTTTTTAATTGGTTTTGGACGGAAATCTTTTTTTAAAAAAAAAAAGTTAAAACTTTTGGATTTTACAGTTACAAAATAATCCACAAGCAACATTTGATAAATTTTTGGGGGGGCGAGGAAGTATATTCGACTGATCTGAACTGAACTATGGAACTGAGTGTTCACAAAAAAAAAGGTCGGTTGAACTGACTGCACTCAACCCCGCGTGACCCCCCTTCTAGCGCCCCCCCGGGCATTTTTAAAATTAAAACACGAGGGGGGACATTAGAGAAAACCGTCTACTCTAAAAAAACCCCCCCAAGAAAAAAAAAAAAAAAAAAAAAAAAAGGAAAAAAATTTTTATAGCAAAAATTAAAAACAACCCAAAACCCCTAAAAAAAACCGGGGTTTTTATCCAAAAAAAAAGAAAAAAAAACTTATAATAAAACACAAGAACAAATGGACTATGAAAAAAACAAATTAAAGGGGGAAAATTTTGGAAAGGGGGCCCGAGGGGGGCCAAAAACCCTAAAAAAAAATTAAATAAGAAAATATAAATAAAAATTTTAAATTTATGGTTTAAAACCCAAATATTATTATGTAAGGAAAAAGGTTAATGATTTAAAACCAAAAAAAAATTTTAAAGGAATTTCCCCTCGTTTTTGAACGGGGCAGTGGTTTATAGAATACCATAGAATTACCCCCCCAAATTTTATAAAAGTGTTTTAGGCGATTTAAAAACATTTATATTATATTTATATTATATTAATTATATAAAAATAAAAAAAAAATTATACGTAATTTTTTAAAAAATTAATTTTTATACAATATTATTAACAAAGGTGATCGGGTTTTAAAATTTTTTTATAATATTGGAAACAAAAATTTTTTAATTTTGATGAAATAAAAAAAAAAAAAGAATTTTTTTAAAAGGGGAACAGGGGCACCACCCCGGGAAAACGGTTTGTTCGTAAATATAATAAGATGAGGGGGCATGAATATAAAAATATACACTTATTAAACCCCCTGTAAAAAACCCTTAAATTACAAATCGGGGGTTTATTTTACCTAAACCTACTTGTTTCATACTTTTTTAGCTACATTCATTTATTTGTATCTAATTAATCATTTTAAAATTCCCCAAATCTTTCCTTGTAAATTTTACATTAGGATAACATGCTATTTTTTGTACCCCCCCAAACCCCGGGGAGCTACTTGTTGGGGTAAGGCATGGCAAAAAATTGTGGTGTTGTTTATTGAAAAAAGATTAGTTATTAAAAGATTTTTTTAATGTGTTTTGGGGGTTTTTGAACAAATTTAAAAATTTTTTAAAAAAAAGGCCTTTATTCTGTCAAGGTATCTACTCAGCGGTTTTTGGCCCCCCCCTTTTTTTCAAATAAAGGGGTGAAAAGGGGTGGGGGGAAAAAAGGCCCCAAATCAAAACAAAAATTTCAATTTTTCCTGTAAATTCAAAATTTTTTTTGTAAATTTTCAAAACCAAACCAAGACGGTGCTAATTAATCTTTTTTTTGTGTGTTATTTTATTTTTAAAAAAAAGTCTATAGTTTTTTTTCCAAAATTTTTCCCATTCTCGTTTGTTGTTGAAAATTTAAGCAATGCCCCCAACCTTAAAAAAATTTTTCTTGAAAGATGGAAAAAAGTTTAAAAAGTGCGGTGCATGGTCTGACGAATCTCGGTTTTCGAATTCCCGGGTGAAATGATTTTGGGGGGAAAGACCGGCCCACCAAATTTGTATTGGTTTTTCCCCTTATTCCCCCTCCCCGGGGACTCCCCACAAACCCCTGATGCTCAAAACCGGTGCCAATGGCTGTTGACAAGAAAAAGTAAGGGGCAAGTGGGGGGAAAAAATCTAGAAAAACCTTTTAAGGGGGTCAAAACCCCCGTTGAAAGGGGGTTTAAACCCAGGCGTCATCGCTCTGTGGGGAACCTGATGACTCAAAAACCGGGGCCAGTTGGCGTGTTGACAAACAATCAAAAACAAGGGGGGAAAATCGGACACGCCTTTTAAGATGCCCAAAAACCCCGCTTGAAAAGGGTTTTTCCCATGAGGGTCATGCTCTTTTCGAACCCCCGATGACTCATCCGGGCCCCCCAGTCTGGGTTTTTTTGACAAGAAAGTAAAAACAATGGGGGGCAAATCGGGGACACAAAACCCTTTTAAAGTTTTTGAAAAACCCCGCTTAAAAAAGGGGTTTTTCCGATGACGTCATGCTCTGTGCAACCCTGAGACTCATACCTGGCCCCAGTCGGGGGTGTTGACAAGACAATTCGGGACAAGTCGAGACACGCCCCTTTATGATGCCAACCCCCCGCTTGCAAGGGGGTTTTAAAACCCCATGACATCTCGCCCCGGGGGCCCCCCTTTGGGCTCTTTCCCGGGGACCTTGGGGGGTTGACAAGACAAGTAAGGGGCAAGTCGGGAAAATTTTGAGACCCCGCCCCTTAAAAGTTTTTCGAAACCCCCGTTTTTAAGGGGGTTTAAAAGAGACGTCTTTGCTCTTTTCCAAACCGATGATATACCTGGGCCGGGTTGGGGTTTTGACAAACAAGTCGGGGGAAAAATGGGGGCAAGTCAAGACCACACCTTAAAAATGTAAAACCCCCCGCTTTCAATGAGTTTTCCCCATGAGCCCCAGCCCGTCGCAACCCTGATGTTTTTTCCCCGGCGCATCTGGCGTGTGAAAAGGGAAAAAAAAAACAAGTGGGGGAAAAAATCGAAGACACGCCCCTTAATTTATGTCGCAACCCCCTTTAAAAGATTTTTTTAAAGTTTTACGATCGTTTGGAACCCCGATGATCATACCGGGGACCGTCTGGCGTGTTGCAATAAAAAGTAAAAAACTAGTCGAGACAACCCAAACGCCCCAAAAGATTCCAAAAACCCTACTTGAAAAATTTTTTTTTTGATGACATCGCTCTTGAAACCCCGATGATCTTCCCCGGCGAAAAATTTGGCGGGGCACAAGACAAGTAGAGGACGGGGGAAAAGCTGTAGCATTGCAAAGTCTTAAAAATTAAAAATTTGGGGGCCCCTCTTTTTCCCGGGGTGGAAACGCCCCCAATGATTTATAATTCTCGGGGGGGGGCCCGCAAAAACCTCAAAAAAGTCAATTTTAAAATTTTTGGGGTTTGGTATTCCGGGGCGATTTTGGGGGGATTTATAAGTTAGGGGGTTTTGACAAATTAGACCATTTGGGGTTTAAAACTACGTGAAGGGATAAATGGGTTTTTTCCCGTAAAAAAAACCAGTTTTTAAAATTTTATATATATTTTTTAAATTTTAAATACTCTTACAAAATTTTTTTATCATAACCTTTTAGGGGAATGACGCTTTTTTTTCGTTCATACTTTTTTTACAGTCCCCTCTTATTTTCTTAGAAATTTTTGTTTTTAGTTAAAAATCCAGCTTTAATACCCCCAAAACGATGATTTGACGTGAAAAAGAAGATAGCCTGATAAGCCCCAGGTTTTTGTTTTTGTTTTTTCCCAAAAGGGGGGGTTCGGGGGCAATGAATCCCGCCGATTTTTTTTAGCGCGCGCATACCCCAAAAAGGTTTGTCGATAAATTTTTTTCCCCAATAGGTGCGGGGTTTTGTCGACCACATGTCCACGGGGGGCCGCGACATCGAGGGGGGCCCCCACCCCCCCCCAAAAAAAAAACCCCCCCCCCGGGGTGCTAGTCCCCCTTTTTTTGGGTTTAGGGGCGTTTTTTCATTTTGATGACGACCACCGGTAAAGCAATGCGTTCAGAAGATTTCATGATTAGTTGAAAAATTTTCTTCTGAGGAGGTTGGGTTTTTTTTAAAAAAACTTTGTTTTGCAGACTAAAAACCCCCCATTTTTCCCCATTCTGTAGGTTTTTAAACAGGGCATTCCCCAACCGCATTTTTCTAGTTTGAATGGGCGTAAATTTTTTTTTTGACACTCATGCCGATTTTAAACCCCGGGACGTCGCTCCCCCCAGGGGAAAAACAATGTTTGAAAATATTGGGACGGCGGGTGGTTTCAAGGCTTTGCTTTGCTACGCAAAGTCTTCTTTTCCAGATTTTTCGGGGTTTTATGGCAGGCACACCGCTGGGCCCCCTTTTTTGGCGCACGCCCCCGGGGACACAGCCCATTAAAGGGGCGAACCCAAAGCCTTGAAAAAAAAATTGAATTTTAATTCTCCCACCTTAGCGTTTTTGGGGTTGGATTGGTGGTGAAAAAAATTTTTAAAATTTTTCAGCGGAATGTTTTGGGGGTTTTAGAGAAGGACAGGGGGCCCGTGGGGCCGCAAAAGTCTTTTTGGCGATGCTTTGAATTGTATTTTTGTTGGGGGGGAACGGCGAAATTTTTTTTGTTTTATAAATGCCATTTTGACTTTATACCGGGGGGAAAAACCCATAAACGTCAAATTTTTTTCCCAGCCGTTCTTGTCTTTTAAAGATGGTAACCCAATGCCCGGGGGCCGGGTTTTTGGATCGGTGTTGATGACTAGGGGGCGGTCGAGAATTCGTGGGGTTTTTTGAACCCCCAAAAAAAAACCCCGGGGACCGTAGGGGAAGGAAAACCCAGGGTTTTTTTTCAGCGCATTTATGGTGTGGTCCCCATCTTCCAAAAAACCAAACCCCTAAAACCCCCCCAGACAAAAAAAGGCAGGCAGAAAATTCCAAAAAAAAAACCCCTATGGAAAAACAATGGCCCCAAATTTAATTTTAAGTTTTTCAATGACAAAAACATCTGTCTTACTTTTTCTACGATGGGTGAGCCGTAAAATTTGAAAAAAAAAACCTTTTTCTTTCTGACCCTTGAGAAAAACGGTTTTGCACGCGCGGGGGCAGGGGGGAGGGGGTTTCGAGCAGATTTTTAATTTTCCAAAAATCACCAAAAACCCCAAAGGTTTTTACCGTGGAGTTTTTTTACTAAAAAAGACGGTTTTTTTTGGGGCATCGGGGGAAAGTTCCCCTTCGATAGTTTTGGGGAGGTTTCAACCCCCAATGTTGTTGGAAATTGGGGCCAATACAGAAAAAAACACCTTTTTTCCCTTTAAATTTTAAAACTTTTTTCGTCGATGAACCCGGGGAAACCAAAAAGGGGACTTCCTTTTTTTTTTAAAATTTTTGGGGGGAAAGGGGGCGGGCCCCCGTTTTTTTTAACCCCATAAGGGGAAAACATTTTTTCTCCCCTTTCAAGGGGGGATGATGTTGGCAAAACCCCCCGTACCTTTTCTTTTTCCCCGGTTTCCCCGGTGAAACCCGGTTTTTAAAAGCCATTCGACCCTCAAAAAAACCGGGGGCCCCCTTTAAAACCCCAATGCGATGTTTTTGTGAGGGCCCCAAGATTAGGTGTGAGATCGAAACCCTTTTTAGATGATACCCCGGGGGGGAAGGTTTTTCCGGGGGGATGGTAAAACCCTGTTCATAATTTTGGTTTATTTTTCCCCGAAAAATGGGTTAAACAAAAAATTTTTTCCTTTGGGGAAAAATTGGGGGCTGTAACGGTTTCGCCGGTACTTTTCCCCCCGTCCACGTACAGCAAAAAAAGGGTTATCCTTTTAGGTTTAAAATTTTTGAACGGGGTTCTTGGTGGCGCCCCCTTTGAACGCCGGTTTGACAAAAACCCCACGATCATCTTTTGGGGAAAAACTGTCCTAAAAAATTTTCCCCACCCCCAAAAGTAAAAAGGGTTTTTTGGACGGGGTGCAAAGAAACCAATTGGCGAGGGGGAACCCTTTTAAATTGAGGGGTTCAGGGACGCCATAAGACTAAACCCGTCGGGGGAAAGGGCCCCAAACTTGACTCGAGTTCGGTGCCGTTCAAAAGGTATTTTTGGGGTTAAACACTCACCGTAAAATTCCCCCAAAAAAACCCCACCCCCCTTATTTTTGGGGGGAAGGGGACGGGCCCAAACCCCCTTTGTTGTTGGTTTTAGCCTCCTAAAATTTTTTTTGGACTGCTGCGAACCACAAACCGCAACCCCAAATTTTTTTTTTGGTTTTCACTTTTAAATTTTAGCAGCGTCAAAATGCCCTTCTAAGGCAACGTTTGCGGGCCGGTAAAAATATTTTTGGAAAAAAACCCCACTCCACCGCGGAATAGCGAATAAACCCCCTTTGAAAAGGGGTCCAAACTGATCCACCGGGGTAAAGGGGCGCCCCGGGGGTTTAAAGGGAAAAACCTGATTTTGAGCATAGTCTGTAAAGGGGATCTATATAAACTGCCTTGTCCTGAAAGGGGAAAAATCGAGGGGGGGTTTTTTTTCGGGGGGGGAAAAAAACCGGTTTTTGTTCGGGCCCCATTCCCCACTTTCAAGACGGTTTGAGTGGGGGCAGGAAAAAATTTTCGTTTTTCCTGCTGAAAACCCAGGTTGGGGGTGTAAAAGGAATTTTTTAACTGAAAATATCGTTAGCTTCTTTTGATCTTTTTACGGGGGTGACGACCTTAGAAGGACGTCGTTTCTTCTCACCCCCCTTTTAAAAGCCTGATCCGGTCATCAGCGTGCTGATCTTCTTTTAAAACCCTTGGCTTTCAGGTTTTTCCCCAGCCTCACCGAAAACCAACTTGCCGGGGGGCCTTTTGGGGGGAAAGCCGTTGGTTGGAAACGTCGGAGAGACGTCGTACCCTATAAGGGCCCCTTGTTTTAAAGGGCTTTACGCCGTTTCAGCAACGGAAGGGGCCTTTTTTTAAAAGGCCGTGAAAAAATTCCCCTTCCCCCTGCCCTCGCAAAAGGGGGAAAACCGGGGTAGATCGAAAATTTCCCCGGTTCCCCCCCTGGGGGGATTTTTTTTTTTGGTAGGGGAAAGTTCTGTTGACCCCCCCCCGATAATGAATTTTTAAAAGCAAAACCTTTTAAAAAATCGAAGGGACAGGATCACCCTTTTTCGTTTTTTATATTGTTTCCCCCAACCCCTTTTAAAATTTTTCCTTTTTAAGCCCCGGTGTGTGCAAGGGGCCCCTAGAAAAATGTTTATGAAACCGTAGAGATTTTTACTTTTTTAAAACCCCCCGATACCTTTTAGATGAAAAATTTTTCAAAAGGGAGGCTAGTAAATGTTGGTGGCGACGGGGGACTTTGGTATTTTTTACCCCGATTTCAAAAGGATCAAACCCCAGTTAAACTTACGGGTTGGGGAAGCCAGAGCGGGATATTGGGGGTTTGAGATAACTTCCATTTTTTTTTTTGAGGCTTGTGTACTTAAAAACAACCCCGGAATTCCCTTGGAACTTTTTTTTGTCGTTTATAGTTTTTTTAATTTGTTAAAAGGGGTGTATTTCCCCAAAAGGGATAAATCCTTGAATATTTTTTCCCCCTTACCCTCCCCTGTTGAAAAAAACAAAATTTTTCCCCCGGGGAAGGGGGTTTTAAAGAAAAAGGATTTTAAAAATTCCCCGCCAGAGGGGATTTTTCCCCCTCCCCCCGATGTAAAGGGAAAAGGAAAATTGCGTGGCGAAATTCGTGAGGTTTTTTTCGGGAAAATTCTTTGAGCTGTGGGGTTGGCAAAGTGATGAAAACCCCCCCATCAGGGGATGCGCTACGTAGCGGCCCGGAAAAGGGTTTAAATTGTGGGAATTTTTACCCACACACCTTTTTTTTCGGGCCCCTTTCCCTTGACACGAAATTTTTTTCAATTTTAAAATTTCGGGGGATACGCCCCTCCCCAAATTGGGGTCGAAAAAAACCCCCCCACTTTTTTTGCCTTTAAAATCGGTGATTGTAGACGACGGTTGCCCCCCAAACCCACATTTTCTGACTTTGAAAATCTCTTGGGGCCCCCAATTTTTCCCTACCCCCTTTTTAAAAAGCTTTTGGTTTTTCTAATAGGCCCCGTGTCCCCGATTTTTTTTTTTTGGGTTCGGGGTTTTAAAACCCTTTTTTCCCCTACAGTTAAAACTCTGACTTGAAGACATTATTCTAAACGTGGAGGGTCCCCTTTTGATACTGGAATGTTTGGCACCTTTTTTGCGTCGCCCGGGAGGGCCCCCTTTCCCCAAATGTTTTTTTTGGAAAAATAGCGCCAAATTCCCCCTTTTAAAGTTCATTGAACCCCTTTTTCGATTTTGCCTTCACGTCTTTTTATAAAAGGGGGGTAGAATTTTACGCCTCTTGTTTTGGAAATTTTCCGGGGCTATACTCCGGAAAATCTGTCCCCTTTTTCCCTCTGTATATTAGGGGTTTAGGGCCCCTTTGGGGTTTTAAAAGGGCCCCCAAAAGGGGGTTTTCCCCCCCCCCCTTTTCCCTTTGGAGGAAAGCCCCCTTTGCCCTCCCCCTTGCTAAACACGTCGGGGACGGTGAGCAAGTACACTGCCCGTGTTGTATTTTTTGAGACGGGAAAATGTTTTTGGGGATCGGCTTGAGAGATCGTCAATGTTTGACCCACGTATTTTTTTGGGGGGTTTTTTTTTTGAAATTTTTGGGTTTTGGGTAAAAGCCCCCTGTGCAAAAAACCCATTTTCGTATTTTTGGGGTTTTTTTGGGGGACGCCTTTAAGCGACGCCGCCCCTCCAACCCCCTCAGGATGAGAAGGGACCAGAGTTGGGTTTTAAACGGACCATTAATCCAAAACGGCCCCCCACCTTTTTCTCCAACCCTCTTCAGTTTCTTCTTTTAGGGGTTGCGAGGTTTTGTATGGGTTTTGGGGAAAACGGTTCCCCGGATCTCTAAGGGGGGCCAAAACCCCTTTGGTTTTTTACAATAAATTTTTGGAAAACGTTTTTTTTTTGAAAGCGCTGTAAAAAACTTTCGCCACCCTAACGGTTCACTGGTCTTTTGCTTTCCCCAAATCTTTGAAAAAACCCACAATTTGGGGGATCTACGGGAGGTATCTTGGAAACATCATTTCCCCCGTTTGAGCCCAAGGGGGGCCGCCTCGGGTTAAAATTTTTTAAAAAAGTTCATTTTTTAAAAGCCCCGGGTGGGTTTTAATTTTTTAATTTTCCCCCGGGATGGGAAGTAAAAAATACTTCGGGGTTTTGGTGGTGGTGGCGGTTTAAAGTTGGCAGAGCGTGTGGATTAAAGTGTAATAGTGCGGGTAGCACTTGTTGGTATAAAAGTCCTTTAGATTGTCGTCAATTTTTTGAAGCGAGGATTTTTTTCCATTTCCTTGTCCAACTCGGAGGACTACTAGATTTGTTTACCGAAGCTGTTTGTTGGTGGTGTTGCTCGTAACGGTGTAAAGTTTCAGGGGACAAACCAATATCATCTTTTTCGTGTGTTCCATTATTTACCTGTTGAATAAGGGACCGAGGACCCCACTGATTAGAGGGGCAAAATTAAGGGCAAGAACGCTCCTCCTTTCTGAACGAGTATTCGTTCTTCTTCTTCCAGCACTCTCCTTCGCTTGACCAGCTTGCGCAACACCTGCTTGTTGAGCACTTAGCTTTGTCTTCTGCGCATTTTTCAGCGGTACCCCCGCCTTTTTAAAGTGTTGTAGGCACACTCGCAATCAGAGTTCAACCAGTTTCTTGTCGGCAGTTTTCATCAAGGCGACACGTTGTTGTGGGTTCATGCGATTACAGCGCATGTAGCAGAGGGTCCTGCTTCAACACTTTGGGACTATGGTTATGAAATGATCTGTTGCGGGTAGTGTCGGTGTTTTTATTGCTTTTGCGTGATAGGTACACACAGCACCCGGCATCGGTGCGGTTCTATATTCTGAACCATTCTGGTACCTTTTTTAAATCTAGCAATATTAGCCGTGAGGAGTACTTGTAGCATCAGTGTAAGCCTCTTGTAAAACACGGGTATTTCAGGACAGACTTACCGTGCAAAGTTTGAATCTGAGCTTTATCCCTGGGATTTTAAAAAGCACAATTTAATGTGCGTTTAAGGAACTGTCTCTTTGGCCCTTGCCCTGATGGAATAATATTTTGTGTAAGTACATGACGCTAATATTTTGATGGTGGCATCCTTTGGTGAAAATATCGACGACCACTTCGTTGGCTTCACGCATCAGGTCGTCCAGGATAATCAGCTTGGAGAGTCGTTACAGTTGTCATCCATTTCAGGCAAAACTCTTACGAATATGACGCGGGGACTTGTCCCGTCTTGTTCGAATCCCGGTTGCCATAAAGCATAATACCATGTGATTTTTCAAATTTAACGTCCACACATTGTGTCCAGGTGACAGATAAAGTCTGCTACAAAATGCGACTTTCCACAGCCGGAAGGGCCGCTTATGATGGCCGAAAATGGATGTTTCAACTTGTCCATAAAGTTTGTGATGAGCTTATAAGCTATTGAGCTTGTAATTTATAGGATAGAGGGAGTTGCGGGTTGTAGCGTTAACACACAAACATAAAAATTTTTACAATATTTATTTACAACATAAAAAAGTATACACACCATGTAATGTTATACTTTGAAATTTACAATATATATTTATTTGCATACACATAACTGGTTTTTTACAATATTTATTTACACACAGTGAAATGTTATCTGTGTATATTTACCAAAATATGGGGGAATAGTGGCCTCGGTACTAAATATTATAATTATTATATACAAACAATTTATTATATATATTTGAATAGATTTAAAATAAGAATATATACAATCATTTTATTATATTTGATTAGAAAATAAATATATATAATATATACAATCTGTTTATTAGATTTGAAATAAAATATACACAAACAGTTGACTAGAATTAATATATATGCAAACAACTAATTGACTAGAAAAATCAGGTAGGCAGAAGGCTGTACAGGCAAAATAAAAAATAAAAAAAAAGTAACCCGGTGCATAAAAAAAATATAGAAAAATATGCTTGTTTTATGCAGAAAAAAAATATGAAAAAAAATTTCAAATCTTTGAAAAATGGTATGTCAGTGTAACTGTCTAGAGTGAAAGAAAAAAAAGATGATAATTAGCCTGTCTAAATGATCACTTTTATTCGTAGCGAGGGCGTGTTTCCAATTACTCTGATACCCAAACGGCAACGTATTAAAATCATCGGTTATCCGTCGTTTGGTGTACACGGGCTGGTAGACTTTTAGTCTGCGAAACGGTACATACAGTCGCAAGACCTTTTCTTACAATTTGTGCGTATCTGTATGTATCTTTCCTCAGCCTGTTCTGTGACCATAGCTTTCAAAACGTCAAAATTAACATCGTTCCGGTTGCCATAGTTTTATTGTGATCCCGCGAACCTTGCACACTGTTTTTGTTTTGGCAGGATCGCAACCAACACAAACTCGATACGCGTAATTCTGGGAACGCCAAATACAAAGGCGCTAATGTAGCTTCCCGGACCGTAATCCTGAAGTTCATCAGTGAGGTCACCTAAAAAGTCTCCGGTCGGTGGACTCTAATCATCGGGGCGTTCGGTAAATAGAACGCTATCTGTATCATGATACAAAACGCGGTCCCCCAATTGTTCAAGGATGCTGTTATAAGTGCAACCTAGCCATAGCAGTCGTGTAGCAAAGCCACCGCCACACTCGTGTTAGTGTTAGGGCGCAACGCGTCACGCGCATCCTTGTAATTGAGAAACAATAACCTCATCATTTACATCAATGACGCTGTCCACGGTGATGTACGGATCCGTTAGGTACTTGTGGATTCCCTGATAGTCGTTGACAACGGCTACGTGTGGTAAATCGGGTCTTTGCCCAAAATTTCCCCATAATGAATTTAAAAAAAGTTTAGCCAGAGTTCGGAGACCAGGGTTTTTACAAACAGAGCCGAAATCGAGTTTTTACCCCTTCCCTTTCCTCTCAATTTTGAATGTAAAGCTAACTTTTCCTCCTGTGAGGTACACCACTCTGGCCATCCGCTGGTCTCTTAATTAACTTTCAAAAAAGTATCAATGTACCCGTGAAACAGGCCGCCAGAACGCGTCTGACGGTTCGTAAACAGATACATTGTACTCCCACACTTCGTGTACTGCTTCAACGGTGTAGCCTTTCTCAACGGCTTTCCGGATCTCGTCAATCACCCATACGCCTGTCAAACAGCGATCTTTTTTGTCGTTGTGCTGACACGCGCCTTGGTTTTTCTCCTCCCCGCATTTCCTGCACAAGATGAACATTAGTTTGTCGTGCATCCGTGTAGGCAATACGGGCAGGAATAAATCTCGCGGGAGGCGTCACTGTAACTTTGGCTATACCTTCTACTTGATCTATAGACGGACAATTTGGTTCCAAGTGAATTTTGGGGTGGCCGACTAGTATTTTTTTGTACTTGCAAACGAATGCATAAAACGAACACACATCCAAGTACTTGATCTTCTCTCCACAAGAAAGTTTCTGCTTCAATGAAGAGCTTGATACAATTTGTACGCCCGCCAAAGAATGCATCCTTGGGCTGAGAGGCTCCTTGGTATACACCTCGTGCCGGAGTACAAATTGCTGCAAGTCCTTGTCTGTGCGTTTCATCGCATTAAACATACACTCCCACATCTCTACGACCGTGTAGCCGGCATTCTTAAACTTTTCCAAACAAGCCATGGTCGCTTCACAACGCGTCTCCATGGTCTCGTGGGGGACTATTTTTGAAAAGGGTGGTCCTATCAGGGTAACAGAGAGGGCACCGTGCCAATAACAGCCCCAGAACTGGAAGACGGTGGTGGTATCTCCACTTTAACAAACCGTCTACACGGCGTCCTAACACATATTCCTCACGGCCGTTACCCGCATGAAGAATAGAGACACCACGCTGATGGGCCTCCCAGCAGAGCCATTGTACAGCGACGTGCGACTGTTGGTCTGCGCACCGATAGCCACCGTTAGGGATAATACCGATAGTATTCTCCTTAAGATGACCTCGGCGGTAAAGCAACATGGCCGCTCCAGCTATCGTACACCCTCTATGAAAGGGTCTACCTTTGCTTTCTCCATGAGCATCTCTCTAAACTTCAGGCGGGCCTTCCGTAGAATCTCTACATCTTTCACACAATACAGTTCCAAATCGCGTTTAAAACCAAGACATAATTTTTCTTTGACCAACGCGTCATACCACTTCTCAAAGTGCTCCTTTCCCTCAACTGACATCTCGCCGATGCCGTAGTCCTCCTTGACGGCAAGGGACCCCTATACCCCGCGTTTTTTTTTTATTGAAAAAATGGGGGAAATGTCCCCTTGGCCAAAGACTCGTCCAAGCCGAAATTTTGGCAATTTGGACAACGACATTGGGAGAAAGTTCAGCGAGTCAATAAAGTGGAGCGGACCGTAACGCATGGACATGATTTTTTCACCGTTCATTATAAGTTCAGAAGTCCATTCTTTAACCTCCATCATATACTTTAAAATAAAATTTCCAGAATAGGATTTCTCTTTATGGCCGAGGAGGGTGATATCCTTAAATTTTGAAGCTTTAATTTGTTCTATAAATTTTAAAAATTGGGCCATCGTGGTATCACCCTTGAATATGCGAGTCCTATCGCCCCCGCAGTCGGTGCAATGATAGTCATTTGCATCTATATGTACGCAGGCCTTGCAACATGACTGCACGACACAGAGGTTAGGTTCGTGCAAGTACGTGCCGGCCGCACCTTGAAGAGGCGTTTCTTGTCTGCTTTCAAAATCATAGAATACAAACATGAAATTGCTCTTTTCCAGTGACGGCTTGGATGGGGCCTGCTTCATATAACAGAAATGACCAAAAGGACGATATGAATCGCATACTCTACAAAAAGTCTCATAAAACCTATGCGAAAAATTTGATTTTTCCAAACTGAAAAATTGACCGCATACCTCGCAAACCTTTTTGACATCACAGACCGAGCTGTGACCTCTGCAAAAACCGGGACGTTTCTGGTTATCAAAACATGTCTGGTTTGTGAACCAACGCCCGAAGTCTTTACATACCACAGATTGGCTTCCGTTACAACCCGCTTTAGCGTAGCACTTTTTGCACGCGGATGCAATTTGTGTTTGTTCTTTGTGTTGAATGGCACACGGCACTCACGGCAAAAGTACCCACATTTAAATGCGGCTGTCAAGGATGTTATGACATCAAAATGGTTTTGATTGTCGTCGTGAAAATACAAATCAAGGTAGCCCTTAAAGGAATGTTCGGAGGGAGTAGGCCCTTCATATTGGACCTGTCTCCCTCTACGTTCCCTAAACACCGTGATTTTGTATTCGGAGTGGTATGTTTGAAATTATTTAAGCTCGGTTAGCCCCCACCTTTCAAATGTTTCACACGGGCATCACGGCATAGTTCCTCTGCTTTGAGTTTTTGAATGAAACGACCCTGTTTAATCTGTTTAATGATGTTCATGTCCATACATCCTGGTTCTCTATTATTGTCACATATAGCTATGGCGACAACCAATGCACGGGCAAGGCAAAGTGTGTCGTCATTTTGAATCGTAATGATCCCTTTGTTTTTACGGCTATATGTGCTAGGGAGGGAGAGTTTATCACAATATATTGCACTCCCGCGAGGCTCCTTAAAATGGCAGAGTTTAACATACAGTGGTGCCGTACTCAAAAATAAACTATTACTCTGCAACACACTATTTACGTTATCAAGCACTGCTCTAGCGTCGAGCTGGTCTGCTCGCCAAAATGAAACGTAAACAGGGCTAAACGTGGAGTCAGTGCTACTCAAAAAGCAAGCCAACGTGGTCATCAGCGCTAACGCCATGGTCCTGCAGCCGATGAAGCAAATTAGTAATTTGTTCTTCAAGCCAGCTTAATGCGTCACGTTCGCTTGCTGGAGCACCAAGCTGTACGGTAATTTCTCTATCAGTATAAAAGAAACGCCTCAATTGTTTAATCCTCTCTTTTACGATACAAAGAGGGACGCCATTTGACAATGCTCCACCAACCTGATTTACCGGGCCACTAATTCCCGTCTGGGGCGCTGATGATGATCCCTCCCCCATCATATCCGCCCTTGAAGGGAGTCTCTGATCCCCGCCTTCCTCGCCCCTACAACAGCGGTTTGCATGAAGACACTTGGAGTTGGCAAATCTCCTGCTGGCTGAATGGGGAGCTGCGGAGTTTGGGGTTGGGACCACGTCTTCCCTTGGTTCGAAACGGTATCTTCATTATTCATTCGAGCTAAAACACAAGAGTTTGATTTCAAACTAACTACAAAGTAAGCATTTGAAACAATATTCTTTCATACAAAGGCAATTTAAAAAATTCCTTCTCTGCAATTTTAAATAAACAAATTATCACATAAGTTATCAAAATAATACCTAATAAAAAATGACCATTTTAATTTATAGTTTGTCCTCGGAGTGGACAGTGTGAATATCATACATTAAAACGGATCCCTCATTTGCTCTAACTAATCAATTTAAAAGACACGTGTTTATTTCACACAATGTTTGGGACATTTCCTTTACGTTAAGTTTCTATTTGAAAAGTGTTTTTACCTATTATAGTGGTTTAGTAAGCATTCTTCTCATTATATGATCTTTCAACTTATACATATTTTTTTTATTTTAACGTAAAATAATAATCTCACATATGGATGAATCAATAGCATCCAGAGCCGAAAAAATGTCTATTATTGTTTCTTGCGGCTCTAGGAGTGATGGTGGTGGTGCTATTATGGGAGACTCTGCAGACATCATGTGGTTCCATGCATCTGAAATAAACATAAATTTGTATTAGAATCTTTTAGCGTAAGTGATAGTCGTGGCCCTACCTATTAATATGAATAGTCATTTTCACAATAATAACTATGGTCCTGCCCGGACTCGAACCCTGGACACACAAATCAGGAAGTATGCATTCTACCAACTGAGCAAGGTGATATACAATAATATTTCAACTAGGAAATCACCTTAAAATAATATAATATTTATTGTTTAGCGTTTATAAAACAAAAAACTTATAAAGCTCATTTTTGTTTATGGAAAACCCAACAATTTAGCACATTACTAATTTTGTTTTCAAAATTATTTTTTAATTTTTTTAAAGCTAATTATTCTCTGTTACAAATCTGGTCTTTCATCGCCCTACAATTACTAACCGTTTGCGTTCACTTCTTCCATGTAGGCACCAGAGGTGGCCAGATCTCTATATGTTAGCGGATCTCCCCACAGCAAATTCTCTAAAAATACAACACAACAGCTTAGTTTGACATTCAGAATTAAAATAATCTCCAGAGTGTTAACGGAATCGGAGACATTTAGCAGCGTTTGCTCGTGCAAGACAATGTGTACTTTATGATATCACACGCCTCACTTTGAAGTGTTAGCCTGTCATAGGTATCTGTATTCAAAAGCTCTACAGTAACGGCTTTCTTTCGGCCAACGGCTGAGCTTTACATATATGGCGTTTCGGTATTTTAAAACACTATCCTCAATAAACATATTATTATATTAAGTATAATACACTTGTTCAATACATCTTTTAAATAAAATTTAGTTGGTAGTAAACTGCCCTCAAAATTTTTTTGGGTTGTAATAAATGTATACAATAAACTACTCTTAAATAAAAAATGCATTATTTAATTTATTATAACCACTCGTGTTTATACGATTTTAAAATAATATTCAGCCATTAGTAAACTACCAATAAAATTAATCACCATTTAACTATAGCTAGGAATCAAGTTTTTTCAATAAACATTTGTTCCGGCATAACTTTATTCAAAATGTCATCCACAAAAGTCCCTGCTTAGACACTTTCAAATTATATAATGTTTTAATTCACATAAATTAATAAGTTTAGACAAGTCTGCCCTGGTTTATTGTAATTTTGATATATATCAGAATGTATACACTTTGATTTAACAACAAATAAATAATAAGTGTGACTGTTATAAAATTACATCTACTCACCCAGATTCGTCAGTGAAGCGTAATCACTCATCCCAGTTTTCTTGTTTAGCACTCGAAGACAGGTTATAAAATGAAAGGATTTCAAAACAGGTGCCACTATTTATAGCTACCACCAGCTAAGTTTGCGACAGAGCGATGACGTCATCGGTAAAACCCATTGCAAGCGAGGGTTGCGACATCATTCAAGGTTCCGACTTGTCTTCGACTTGTCTTGTCAACACGCCAGACTGGCACCAGGTATGAGTCATCAGGGTTGCGACAGAGCGATGACGTCATCGGTAAAACCCATTGCAAGCGAGTGTTGCAACATCATTCAAGGTCATGTCTCGACTTGTTCTTGTCCAACACGCCAGACTGGCACCAGGTATGAGTCATCAGGGCGGTGTAGGGGTGAGGGCAGGAGGAGTGGGGAATAACGGTAAAAATCACAATACTATCTCGAGTGGGCCAGGTCATCCCCCCAACTACTCTATTGTTAGTGTAGATCGTGACAGTGATAACTGACTTACAACAATTTAAAATGGATTTTCAGTCTGATATGAAGTCTATGCGGGATAATCTTTAGTCTTTGATAGAAACGATTGTGAAACAAGACGTTCGACTTGATGACCTCGAGCAATACAGTCGGATAAATTGTCTTATAGTGCATGGCTGTGCTGAGAAACCGGGTAAGGACGTCACTAGTGAGGTTCTCTAGATCTTCAACGAAACTTTCAGTGTGGAAATTAATGTGGGAGATAATGATCGGTGACATGGCATTGGGGAACCTATGCGGATTATGTTTGAGACTGTGGCTGAACGTAAGAGACCAATCATTGTCAAATTTGACAGTTATCAGTCACGTTCCTCAGTACCTCGCCCTAAAAGAGCCTTGAAAAACTCTCCACTCCTCATCACTCACATTTGAACGTCAAAACCTGCTGAAAGCCGCCAGAGATAAGCTTGGTCTCCGTCAGTGCAGTTGTCATATTGAGAGGCACTGAGCATCGTTTTTATATTTCATCACAGAGATCATTTAATATTTTGAGATACATTTTTAACATAATGTATATTTACTATTGATCTATATTTTTTCTGATGCAAATGAAGATGGTAAAGTGCTATTTGTTATTTTTATGGTATTTTTATTGCTTTTTATTGTATGTTATGTGTATTTGTATTTTTTTAATGTAATGTGTGTATGAGTGAGTGTGTGCATTTATCCCTACTTCCCATTTAACCTACGGATGGGTTTTGTTTGTAGATTCCTTAGCTGGCTTGAAATTGTATTTCTTATTATGACTGGTGGCTCATTTCATAGGTTGGCACCATTGAGTCCAACCAGTGCTTGACTCCAGGAATTGTGTGTGCTCTTTGCCTGTGTCGGAAATTACTGATCTCCCCGTAGTGCTAGTAATGGTCCGTATCCAAGCCCTGGATATCTCCAAGCCAGACCTCAATAAACATTGTAGCTAAATCAAGCCGCCCCTTCTCTTTGATCTAGTTGGTATCACCGGCTAGCCGAGCTATAATAGAGTCTGTTACTGTTTCGCATACTACTCATACTAAATAGTGGACACACATGCTAATTTAATTTAACCATAAGCTAGAAGTAATATTTACTATACTTAAAGAATAGACAATCTTAGGAAAGGTACACTGCCAAATAATGTTGATGTAAACATATGATTTTATATTGCTGTCAACGACTTTTTATATTGGTTTAGTATGCAAACACAATATTCCTTTCAAAGGGGCTGAACATAGGGCATTTCTTTTGAATTTTCATTTTCAAAATACGATGTTATTGAATCTGGCTCTATTTAATTACTAGTAGGTATTTTACAATGTGCGCTTGTTTAATACCACCGCTTTGTGATATTCATTTGTTTGTATGTGTTCAGGGAGCCAATTGGTTGTGTTGAGACGACTGCTGATGCTTAGCTAGCAGCTTTATACTACTATTATTACTACTATTTTACCTTCTACAGTCCATAACTCTTTAGAGACTTGTTGGACATGGTTTATTACTACCGAGTACTGGGTGAATGTTAACTTTGGATAGGCGCGCGCCAGTGAAATGAAGCTTGGGTAAGGCTAACGTTGATTATATTTCAACAAGTGTACAAAGTTACACACTATTTAGAAATGACTGTAAACAAAAGAGGGATGGTGGAGTGTCAGTATTTGTCAGAAGTGATATTAAAGTAAAAATGATGTCATCATGACCTAGCTCATATAATGATTATTTATTTTTTAGAACTTACTATATATATATTCAAAAGATATTACGTGCTGCTGTTTACAAACCCCACAGAATAGGTAATATTAATAAATTTGAGACAGAACTATTGACTTAAAGGAACAATTATGATCACGTGGTGGTCATGGGCGACTTTAACACCTACTTATTATATAATACACATAACCAGCATAGACTAGAAGACTTTATTAGGTCGTGTAACTTGAGCCTTTGCCCAACGCAAGCAACGCACCATACTTCAAACTCTCATACATGGCTTGATCTAATAATCACATCTAATGCTGACAAAGTGTTGAAATGTGATCAAATGGCTTCACCACGACTTTCACATCATTACTTAGTTTTCTTATCCTATTCTTTAAATATTCCTAAATTTCAGCACAAAAAAATCATGTATAGGGTTCTTAAAAACATAAATAAGGATCTAATGTTGAGGGATGATGCTTCACTTGCCTGGCAGAACATAACGACTAAAATTACATCAATGATAAAGTGACTTGCTTAAATAAAATGGTTCTAAGTATTTTTGACAGGCATGCCCCTTTAATGCCCTACCACCTTCTCCTTGGATTTCCCCGACAATTATTGAGCAAATGTCTTGTAATGCACGTTTAGAAGTTTCAAACAAGCACGTCGAAATAAACTCGAAAACGCCGGAGGGAGTATTTTTAACAATACAGACAGCTTAGAAATAAATAGATGCACGCAATATGTTAGGAGAGGTAAGCTTACGTACACACATGAGCTATAGTCACATATATCACCACCTCGTACATTGGGGAGAGACCTACGTCAAATAGGGGTCAGCCGTAGCACAACTATTGAGCTAACTTTGAAACATACCCGTGACGAATTAGATAAAACACTTTGTGGATGTCCTGACCTTAGATGACAGTAAGATTAAAAGAAACACTATAAATAATATTTTATCTAAGCCAGCAGGACACAATAAATTTTGTTTGAAGCTTATGTCACTCTCAGATGTATTTAATGCAATCAAAAGATTAAAATCATTAGTGAAGGCTACAGACCAAATCCCGATCACATTATTCATAATAATAATAATAATAATAAATAATAATAATATAATAATAATAACAATAATAATAATAATCTAACATGTACTTGACACCATCACTGATATTTTAATCACTCTCTACGAACAGGAATTTTTCCTACTGCTTGGAAAACTGCTTTTGTTGGACCTATTGCGAAAATTGCTTTCCCTAATACAATGAACAATGAGAATTCTTCCAGCTCTATCCAAAGCCTTATAATATATAGTACATAGTCAAATATATGGATACTTAACGGCCAACCATCCACTGGACAGATATCAGTCTGGACTTCAACAGCACCATGATAGCAGATCCACGACACTAATTAATGTTATATACGACATAAGACTGACAAGGGACAACAGACAATTAATATTTCTAACACTCTTAAATTTCAGTCAAGCTTTAAATACTCCTTTGCTTTACTTAACTCAGGTCTTAACGCAGTGCATACATGGACAACTTATAAAGGCTTGTTTATCAATCCTGGTAGATCTTAATTTATTACTCTAGGCTCAAATAAACTTAAATATACTACTATAAACGTGTTTAATCTTCCTACTGTAATTTTGAATAAAGATATAATTTCTTTGGTGCAAACGGTAAGAAAATCTGGGTATATTTATTAATGATACTATTACATGGCCAAGTGACTCGTATTTGTAAAAAGGTTTTCATGTCTTTGCATTCAATAAAGCGACTTAAGAAATTTCTTGCTACTGCTCTTAAAATATCACTCGTTCAAACTCTAATACTCCCTCACTTTGAATACTGTGATATAGTTTACAATGACTTGACTGTTGAACTCTTTACTTAATTACAAATACTTCAAAACACGTGTGTAAGATTTATCTTGGCCTTGCGATCCCGTCACCATATTTCTAGATATTACAATAAACTTGACTGGCTACTACTTGTTGATGGACGGCATCTCCATTCTCTGGTTGGTACTGATAAAGAAAATATTGTCAATAGGATTTCCTCAAGTCTAGTCCCTCTTCGTGCTCATCATAATCTCGGTACCTGCTCACGTGACATCCACACACTCTCCATTCCCTTTTCACAAATCTAACTTCTCTCTCTCTCTTACTGTTTCTGGAGATTGTTCCTGGAATGATTTTAATATAATATTAAAACAGCTGCTACAATAAAATCCATTCAACATAACCTTGCTCAAGGTCTGCGAGCAAGTCAGTCAGTATGTGTGTGTGAAGTAAAATATTATTACTATTATTATTATATAAATGTATTAAATCTATATAGTTACTAAATATTATCAGAATTATTTATTTTCTGATTATTAATTGCTTTCTCCATCATTTTCGATAGGAAGACTATTTTTCGTTGTAAATGCATGTGAATGTGTGTATGTGTGGAATTATTTTTTTTGTTTTATCTCTTTCTTTTAGTTCTACTTTCCTCATTTAAAATTTTTGGGACAAGTTTTTTTGAAAATGTTTCCCACAGAGCTATGCAGCCGATAATTCTTTGGAAAAACTGGCTTATAAATGGACTATCCCGTGTTCTGTTGAGAAATTCCTCATTCCTGTGTCATTAATGTTGAATGACGTAGCACACCCCTCTCTGGTCCATCGTGCCACCTGAGAGGATGCTATCATGAGTCAAGTGACCTAATTCTTGTGTGTATGGGTAATTTTTTTTGGTCATTATAAAAATATGTGATTGTGTCATGCTGATCAGCGACGTTAAGTTTTTTTAACCAGTTTTCCACTAAACTTATTCAGGAGCACCTTCTTCCCCCTCCTCTCACCGCTCAGCCGCTGGAATACACGTCACGACTCAGGACGTTTGAGTAACGCCTGGTATAGCAAGCAATGTTGTCTGTTGAATAATTTAGTTGTAAAGTCGCTACCAGAAACTTGTGTTTCCCATGTTCAACGTTGCTGAAGAGTTTGGGTGTATCTGCTCCCCTTAGAACAAGAGAGGTCAACATTTACGCTCTGGATGGACTGCGTCTTCAGGCGTAACATGCTCGAGACGCCCTTGTGTGGTGTGGTGTGCCCTCACCAAGAGTTTGGTGACTTACAAGGTTGTTTGGGTGTGTCCGTCCAGTCTATCAATATGAGGTTAACGTTTGCATAGTAGAAACGTCCATAGTTTTCCAATACTAGAATCTTCTGGGCCAACGCCAGGTGTTACATTGGGTCATCGCACCCACCATTTTGTCCCTCTCTGTCCTCCTTTGCATTTCCCTCGATCTGTCTCTGGAATCACGTGGTAATTTTCTTTCACTATATAATTGACGTATTTCGTCTCTACTGCTACCTCATTATTTCACAGGCCTCAGCCTAGGTAAGCAGTGCTATCTACGGTAAATTTGTTTTGCATATATTCAAAATTATCTTTCAACTTAAATATATGTGTATACATTTTACAAAATTATATTTTTGACTTAGCTAATATTTATTAAACTGTTGGTGGCAACTATAGAATGGACTATTGTAAGCGTGTTTATTTATGAGGTCACTTTGAGAACCTAAAATTTAATCGGTTTGTATTATTGTCACTGTATGGTGTTGTTTAATGGATGTGTAAATTAACTAATCCCTAGACAACTTGATGGCATGACCAAATACTCATATCTCCAGACCACGATATGGCACAGTATAATGTTTTCCTGTGCATTACTCAGCCTCTTGGCCAATAGATTGCATTGGCGAAAAAATGGTTGTAAATGTAAAGCTATAACTTTAAGTATTGATATAACGCCTGCTGTGGTTTTCTAATAGGAATATTTTTAGCATAATCTAATTGAATAATGTGTCTACATTAGTTTGCTATTCTCCGAGTCCGTAGCCTCTTCTTGATGGACTTAAATGTCGTCTGAGACTTAATACGTACAGTGAATCAGTAAATATTGGATCCCATTCTGTAGGAGATGTATAACTTGGGCTCGTATTTCTATATTTAGCTTAATCTGGGCCAATGCCCAAGATCTGCTTCTACATTCTCTGTTTTGTATTTCTGTACTTATCAATTAACTTGTATCTTATTTAATACATGTAAAATTTGTTAGCCGTTGCCTTTTTATTCTCTTTTAGGGATATTTAGGGCTTCGGGTGACACTGTTTATACTTTATTAATTTAAAATTTAATTGTAAGTATTATTATAATAGTTATAAATATGTAGGCAAATTATAATATTACCATAATACAAACTAGTTCATGTTTGACAAATTATTGAAAAGGAAATGCTAGTGCCACAGAGCAGTGGTGCCAATTACCTGTACCAAAAGTGCGCCACTCCAACTCCTTCACCTTGATTGATGGTGCATTGAAATGGTCGAAGATGTACCTTGTAGTTCCAAGGCCAGCCTCCGTAAAGAACAGCGCTGTCACTGGCTGGCATACGGGCCGTCACCGTGTAAGGTTTCCCTCCAGCTAGAACCAGAGGACAATACACTCATTCACAGATAAATAAGTTTAACGAATCAATATATCACCGTATTTGTTATAATGGTACTGCTGGTACTAGTGCTACTACTACGTTCACAACTTGTATTTTCACCCAAATTACAATTAGCAGGTTACTACTATACAACCAGGGAGTCGAACTGAAATCATTTTTGGTTCTGATTCTTATCCCTGTTTTCAAAATAAATATTTTAATGTTATGGTTCTGGTTCCAGTTGGATAAAAATAAAAGTTCCTGTTCGTTTTGGTTCTCAATTAGGTTTCGGTTATGATTTTGGTTATTTAAAGTTATATAATATATATTTTTTTTATTATTTAGCACCGCGTCTTACTACCTGTTTGGGTTATACGCTTTAAGTACTAATTACGCTAATGGATTAGGAATTGGAAAGGTTTAATTAGAGGAAGTGAACCCGCATTTGCGTGGAGGGAGAGTGGAAAACCATTTAGGAAAAACCACTCCCAGTTCACCCAACTGAGATTCGAACCTCGATCTCCCCGTCCTGAGCAGTCGAGCTCAACACGACTAGCGCGTTAGCCAACTACGCCACCGAGGCAGGTTTTAAAGTTATATTACAATTGTAAAATTCATCAATAGAGAGGAAAGATAATTACAAAAAATAAAAGTAATTTGTATAAAAAATACAAAGTTACACCTATACCATGATTCATACTCTTAATAACCACACAATTTATTTATAATTAGTTTGCCACATTTCAAAATAATTGTATCTCATTTTCAAAGTATCACAAAATATTTCCTATAATTTATGTTAATAACCCTCCTATGACTCGGTCAGTAAGTTGATGACATCTCGCCTGCTCTCAAGGAATGTAAAACTAACACCGCATATTACTATCAGTTTGGGCTATATGCTTATGTGTTAGGGACTAGGAAGGGTGAATTTAAAGGGAGTGTATCTATATTTGCGTGAAGGGAGAGTGAACACAATTTAGGAAAAACCACCCCCAATAGACTCATTTGGAATCGAACCCCGAGAGTAGCACCTTAGACCATGCAGTCACCAGAGTGGGCTAAAATTCAAAAAAATTACCGGTAGTTCTCTATTGGTGTTTAACATAATCTCTTGCCTAGCATGATGAAAAAAAATATATATATGGTGTTCGAAAACAAGGTGCCCAGGAAGATATTTGGTCCAAAAAGGGAGGATACTGAGGAGTGTGGGGTGTTACAAAATGCTGAGTTTCATGCCCTGTACTCATCACAAGATATTGTTAAAATAATCAAGTCTCATAGATTTCGGTGCACCACGAATAGGAGAATCTAGAACCGTGTTCAGGATATTGACTGGCAAGCCCAATGGGAAAATACCGTTGGGAAGAACTAGACGTTAATGGGAGGATAACATTATGTAGCATCGGATGTTTTATGATAGACACGAAACAAACATAAATAGTCAAGACTTACCCCGTTTGATTGTTGACTGGGGCTGCGTGGAAGAACGACACAAAACCACCTAATTCACCTTCAGTGAACTGGGAAAATTGTATACTGTTTGTGAAGACTGAATGGCAAGTTCAAGCCAACGCCTTGGGTTGAGTGGACTTGCGCAGTAAAGAGATCCCCTTCGGGAAGATTCCCGAAAACCCACGGGCTCTCCCGAAGCAAATCAACATGCGCTCTCTTGTGTTCCTTTGTATTCTCGAATGTTATTCCCCCCTTTTTTCCATCTTCCCCTCTTCTGTGCTTTAGGGTATATATTCAGCTGCCTGTGGCTACGAACTTTACAATTGGGCCTGAGTCATATCAGGGATACGATAAGCTCCGGCTTTCGGCAACGTAAAATGTAAGAACTAAATCCACTTTCGGCAAATTAAACTTCTTTTTTTTAAATGTAAATCTTTTCAAAATTCCTTTTTGGCTTAATATTCAAAAAACTTTAAAATAAATCTGACAGTTAGGAATATACTTTACCTTTTTTTTTTTAGAGATCACTTCATTGCAAGGTCAGGGCGTCTTATCGCCAGTAGAGTCATAAATAATCGATTGTACCGATTATGTACTGTAATATTTAATTAATGTTCACGGGAACTGTTTATATATTTGAATTTAAATTATCTTGTTGTCATTCGCTATGTGCCATTCCTAATGGACGTATATATTATATTTGAAATTAGTTTATCGTTGTCATTTGCTATGTGCCATTTTTAATGGACAGATATTTAATATTTGAATTCAAATTATCATGTTGTCATTTACTATGCGCCATTTCTAATGGGCGACATCTTAAGTTAACATTTAAGTAATCTGATGAATATTTAACCTCAGACTCTTTAGCTTTGACTTCAATTCATAATTGTTCATGAATTTCATCTATTTCTTTTATACTTAACAACAACAACAATGTAAACATTGATTGGAACTGTTAAACATCTAATTGAGCGATAGCTAATAAATATCGACTAACTATGACTTATACTAATTTTTATTATATACACCCCACCATACCCAAGGCATTACATCTAATATTTTTCTATTGTTTATTGTGAATGGTAAGCAGGTTGCAGTCTCTAACCTTTTCCAAGAGGTAGATGATCCCTTTTGATAGCTCAGCAACAGGTGTGAGAGTTGCGAGCTTCAGTATTTGAATGTTTTGAGTATAACATTCAAAGCCTTGAACTCCATAGCACTCACTTCTATTGTTGTCCCCCCCCCCTTTTTGTATTATTGGATCATCCTCCCCTTGAGGATGCTACAATTATAATGGACCTGAAAGAGATATGATCTAATGAGGTGGACTAAATAGAACTAAGATAGAGATA
The DNA here is from genome assembly GCA_039000515.1 of Timema cristinae. Lineage (NCBI taxonomy): Eukaryota > Metazoa > Arthropoda > Insecta > Phasmatodea > Timematidae > Timema > Timema cristinae. Next base: position 2,140,581 of record JBCFYV010000024.1, read on the forward strand.
GGGATAGAGTGTAATAGGTGTATATAAATAGAACTAGCTCAAGATAGGGTAGGGTGTAATGAGGTGTACTAAATAGAACTAGCTCAAGATAGAGATAGAGTGTAATGAGGTGTACTAAATAGAACTAGCTCAAGATAGGGATAGGGTGTAATGAGGTGTACTAAATAGAACTAGCTCAAGATAGGGATAGGGTGTAATGAGGTGTACTAAATAGAACTAGCTCAAGATAGGGATAGGGTGTAATGAGGTGTACTAAATAGAACTAGCTCAAGATAGGGATAGGGTGTAATGAGGTGTACTAAATAGAACTAGCTCAAGATAGGGATAGGGTGTAATGAGGTGTACTAAATAGAACTAGCTCAAGATAGGGATAGGGTGTAATGAGGTGTACTAAATAGAACTAGCTCAAGATAGGGATAGAGTGTAATGAGGTGTACTAAATAGAACTAGCTCAAGATAGAGATAGAGTGTAATGAGGTGTACTAAATAGAACTAGCTCAAGATAGGGATAGGGTGTAATGAGGTGTACTAAATAGAACTAGCTCAAGATAGGGATAGGGTGTAATGAGGTGTACTAAATAGAACTAGCTCAAGATAGGGATATGGTGTAATGAGGTGTACTAAATAGAACTAGCTCAAGATAGGGATAGGTGTAATGAGGTGTACTAAATAGAACTAGCTCAAGATAGGATAGAGTGTAATGAGGTGTACTAAATAGAACTAGCTCAAGATAGGGATAGGTGTAATGAGGTGTACTAAATAGAACTAGCTCAAGATAGAGATAGAGTGTAATGAGGTGTACTAAATAGAACTAGCTCAAGATAGGGATAGGGTGTAATGAGGTGTACTAAATAGAACTAGCTCAAGATAGGGATAGGTGTAATGAGGTGTACTAAATAGAACTAGCTCAAGATAGGGATAGGGTAATGAGGTGTACAAATAATAGTTAGAACTAGCTCAAGATAGGATAGAGTGTAATGAGGTGTACTAAATAGAACTAGCTCAAGATAGGGATAGAGTGTAATGAGGTGTACTAAATAGAACTAGCTCAAGATAGAGATAGAGTGTAATGAGGTGTACTAAATAGAACTAGCTTAAGATAGGGATAGAGTGTAATGAGGTGTACTAAATAGAACTAGCTTAAGATAGGGATAGAGTGTAATGAGGTGTACTAAATAGAACTAGTTTAAGATAGGGATAGAGTGTAATGAGGTGTACTAAATAGAACTAGCTTAAGATAGGGATAGAGTGTAATGAGGTGTACTAAATAGAACTAGCTCAAGATAGGGATAGGTGTAATGAGGTGTACTAAATAGAACTAGCTTAAGATAGGGATAGAGTGTAATGAGGTGTACTAAATAGAACTAGCTCAAGATAGGGATAGGGTGTAATGAGGTGTACTAAATAGAACTAGCTAAGATAGGGATAGAGTGTAATGAGGTGTACTAAATAGAACTAGCTCTAGATAGAGATAGGTGGTGTACTTTTGTGAGTGCGGCAATGAACTTTCGAGTTCCTAATGCCATAGAGTAAGTAAGTAGCCCTTCTTATGTAAACCTTGAAGACAATGTCACTGTCATATTTAAACAAAAATCTGCATTCGATAAATAGTGCAGGTGAATGATACATTTCTTAAACTTAATCAGCAACATATTTCATAATTATTTATTTTTATCTTAAACAATATATTAAAATTACTTATCGATTCGAGTTGTGCTAAATCAAACATCTTGAAAAAATGGAGGATAGAAAGCTATCATTCTCCACTTTTTCGCAATTATCTCGTAAACTAGTGATTTTAGGTGGATTACACAGAGGATCAAATATAATCAAAATAAAATGTTCTATTGAGAGTTACATTGATTTCCACTATGTCCTTTCATTGCCAAGTAAAAAAAAGTCATACCCAAGAACGAAATATTTTAACCTGCAAAGTATTAGAATTTCTATTATTATTAGTTAATTATCACATTATTACTCATGTTTATATTATAAGAAAAGTAACTTTGAATAGGTCAGCGCCTAGGAATAGTTAGGGACGTGAAATGGACGGTTTCAATGCATAGTGAACATATCGATTTCCTGCGTTGCGTCAAGCATCATATACTTAAACCACTGATATGTCCTCAATTGCTCTTTTTATTTAAATTACCTATATTTATGTTGAATCAGTGTTATCATATTTGACAGTATTATTTTTAAAAACGCCATCTGGTATGTGGGAGGATCTGTAACACCGAGGATTTCAATGTTGTTTATTCCTACCCCTTTCTTTGCCTGCTATGAACACAGCCGATCACGAAGTAGGCCGATGGATTCTCATATGAGAATGACCTGTTCAAGATTGTTTTCAGCACGACACACTCATGTTAGCGTGAATCCTACTTAAATGTGCATTACCTTAGAGACGGCTGCTGCAATTCGGTCACCGCAAAGGACTGCTACCCGTGTTAAGCTTTGGAGTCATTTCCTTACATGCGCTGGCCTTTGACGTCTGCCACTAACGACTGAGGGCGTAACAGCCACACTGTTCTGGAAGTAGTCTATCCAGGGTCACACATGCGTTTATAAAGAGAATTATCTGATGTAGTAGTTTATAAATAGATTATTAATAATTGATAGAGATAGTTGTGACTACCTAGTACTATCACCTAGTACAGGACGCGGATTGGCCACTATAAATAACTCTGGCCTGTGATTGGCTGTTATAAATAGTCCAAACTCAGTACAGTGTTGCCACTCCACCCCCTGACCCCCTTTTTACCTCCGTAATTTATTCCCCGCAACTTTGTTCCTGATTTTTTATGAGTGCTTATTAGATTTTTATGTGTGCTCTTTAGTTTATAATGTGTGCCCCAGGGTTTTGGGTGCGTACTTGGGCATCGGGCCCTCTTAGACGGTAGTGTGCCAATGTCTGTCATACCACTCTACATCCGTGAGAAATTTAGTGTTATTTCCTGGTGGTGATTATACTAAACATGTTCAAACAGAAAAATATAAGCCTTGATATTCCACTCCACATCCGGGGAAGAACTTACTGTTATTACACGACTTGGGTGGTAAGGCTCAATGGACATCAGGCCACCACATAACAATTTTTTATTAAAACTACCCCCAATAGATACTACCCACTAGTCAGGGCTCATGTGCTTAGCCCAATGGGTCATTTGAGTTTTAATATGTGCCCATTAGTTAATGTGTACCCAATGTGTGCCCATTAGTTAGTTAATGTGTACCCAATAGTTTTTAAAGTGTACCCATTAGTTTTTAATGTGTGACCATTAGTTTTTAATGCGTTCCCCAAGGTTTTGGATGGTAGTTTATGGGAGAGCGTGCAGTCTCGGGAGTAGGCCACTCCTCTCGCGACGTGTTGGCAATTCTGTTTAGTCTAGGCAGTGGGGGGCAGAAAGTCTAACCCGGGACATTGCCCACCCCATGAGGCAGGGAATATAATTGAACAGCCAGTGTTTGGTGCTAACCCCTTTGAATCCACAGATTGAGAGCAGCAGAGCACATAATGTTGTCAATTCGGAGCCTGATTACTAGTGAGTGAAGAAACTATTGAGATCACCATCTCGGCAGGAGGATATCAACACGTTACAGTATCACGCCTTGTAGTAGGGAATACATATAATTGAAGAGCCCCCCCCCCTCTTTTTCCAAGTTATAAGATAACATTTACGGTTATTATCCCAGGGACCCAGGCGACTCATTACTCGGTGATGATTATACTGAACCTGTTCAATCAGGAAAATACTTGCTAGCTCAATAATTATCGTCCAACGTATACATCCTGAAGACACGAATATTTGTGTAATGCTACCATCATACACCTGGTACAGTCAGCCCACAAAATGTATCCTCAACCCCCTGTACAGTCTGCACAGCCTCAACGACCTAGCCACCATAACTAGATGAGTTACACGCACACTTTCTGGCTAAACGTCTATATATTAATTATGATAGTGTGGTAGGGATGATTAAAAAATGTTTCAGCATTTTACCTGTGGAGTGGTACACACTTATTCAATAATGTAAACGTACTATGTTTGAAAGAGGGACAGGACTATAATGAGCCAAGCGTCTTGTGCTGAGCTAGTTATGACCGCACACAACGATGATCGAGAAACTTTGACCAAGTAACGGTACATTAAATATAATTTACTAACGAAGCTAAATTAAAATGTATTACTCGGCAATAGGCTACAAAAAATATGTAGGCTATATCTGGATGAGATTTTGTATAAAAACCCTCGCAATTTTAAAATTTATTTATTCTTCTTCTGACCTTCAATCGGTAAGAAGATAAAAAATGAACTTCAATCGCGTGACAATAGGAGGTCTGCCTGACGGAGTAAACGAAGGTATTGTGGACAGCATTATTTATGTTATAAAGTGTTATACATTTATAACTACTGACCCCCTAACATTTAAATTATGAATTTAGCTAAGACTTTCATTTATTTTTGTCAGTGTTACTAAAATTATAGACAATTTTTAAATAATGATGAATCATATTAACAGTGACTTTATTGCATTTATTTAATAATTAAATGTATTGAATAAAAAAATCTAATGGTGACTTTCTTTCATTTAAACCGTGTAGCCATTTTAAATAATTAATAATAATATAAACAGTGACTTTATTTAATAATTAAGTTTTTATACCCATTAATCAAATAATAACCAGGAGTAATATTAATATTGGACGCTTTATTGACTGACTGTATGCAATACAACTGTTATGTATCTTTCGATCAAATATCTTCTACAGTGTATGTTTTATAAGGATTTACTGAAAACTGGTCTGGAGGGGAAGAGCCATGTTGGAGAGATTCACAGAGGATAAAGTTTATTTGGCCAAAATAGCTGCATCATATGACCAAATGTTTTTGTGACTCTCCTCGAATCGGAAGCTCCCAAATATGTTGTTTTCAGTGATGGAGGGGTGAAATTCATTTAAAGTTTGCTTTAGGGCTGTGTACAAATAACCTTGTGGGTGGTTTTAAGAGTGTAAAAAGATGAAATTCCCCCAGAGTTCTTTGGTCAAACTACTGACATGTATACGATCTCAGAACATTGTGAGTTCAGCGACCACCCGTCCCACACAATATCAGCACGATACGGCCGTTCCTCAGTGGGTGGAAGGTGTTTGTACGAGCAGCCACTACAATGACGACATCTTGGATGAGGTTGACAATGTTCTATGTAAGCAATTTTATGGCACGCTAACTAAGCATGAAACCTGGAGGTTACAGCAGTGAACTAATTTAACTAAATTATACTTTTACACTCTATGTGCGTTAAAGTTAATGACTTCATTCAATAGGTTTGTTTTCCCCTCGAACCCTAACATTAGCGATGGGTTTCTGAATCTAATACCATCCACGGTGACAGCTATAGTGGGATTTTGGTAGGACGGACTGTATTTACGTCAAATTATGTGATATACAACTTTTATGTTGAATGCAAACGAAAGTTTGTATTTTCTAAACTGCCAGAATCACCCAATTTTACATATTCATATGTCAAGTCATGTGATCTGAATCTGGCAACTTTATAGATATTATCATTTCCTATAAAATAATACAACTAATATAGTAAAACGCTACCAATGTTAACCACAATCAGACTATAAGAGAAAGCTTGCACAATTGTATTATACTATACATACCTATGAAAAATTATCAAACGCTTAAACTCAAAATTATTTTATACAAATAACTCAGCAAATTCAAAATAATTCTAGGGTAGCTTACAAATAATTTATTTAAGAGTGTTTGTTGTGATTAACAAGAGGTTATTTCCAGCACGGCGACCCACCACCACCTCTAATAGCCGGAGATGAATATGAGCGGATTACCAGAGTCATTCACGTCCCAACGGAGGATTTGGCATCGTGACGCTCAAACCTGACTCGAAGAGCAAATCAATGCTTTGCTAGGGCGTCTCCAGAATCACGGAGTTAGTGCGGAGGATCACGCAGGTCAGCTATTATACAGCACAGATTCTTCGTCAAGACCTGAATTTGTGTCATTCAGAAGAGTAGATCAACTTGAAGCGCAGTCTGTGCACTCTAATGTAGAACGAGTGCTACAAAGCAATGCTTCGTTCCTCACTTCGTCGCCTTTGTATGTCAAGCTAAACAACTTTAAAGAATCGCGTGGGAGGGATAATCATAAATGTGATATACTCTCTTCCGCTAGCACATATAGCCGTAACAACCAAGGAACCACACACTTTGCCTTGCCCGTGCATTGGTTGTCGCCAAAGCTATATGCGACATTAAAAGAGATCAAAGAAGCATGCACGTTAGCAACTTAAAACAGATCAAAATTGGTAATCCTATTAAAAAACTCAAAGCAGAGGAAGTATGCCATGATGCACGTGTGAATTTTTGAAAGGTGGACTTGTTGCACTGAAACATTTTCAAACTTACCTCTCAGATTACAAAACCATGGCATTCCGGGAAGGTTAGGGAGGAATGTCCTATATGAGGGGCCTAACCCTTGGAACATTTCTTTAAGTGCTACATGGATTTGTATTTTCACAACGATGAGCAAAATTATTTTGCTGTCATAACATCTTTGACAGCTGCATTTAAGTGCAGGTACTTTTGCCGTGAGTTATCGTGTGCCGTTTTATCATAAGAACGAACACAAATGCGAATCCGCGTGCAAAAAGTGATATGCTAAAACGGTCTGCAGTGGAGGAAAAACTGTGACCTGTAAAGACTGTGGGCATTGGTTCACAAACTAGACTTGTTTTGATAACCATAAATGTCCCGGTGTTTTCAGAGGTCACATGTCGGTCTGTGATGTCAAAAATGTTCGTGAGGTCTGTGGTCAATTTTTCAGTTTGTAAAGAGCAGAATTTTCACACAGATGTTAGGAGGATTTGTTGGGCTTCAATGTTCAGTCGGCCCTTGTATATTTCCTCCACACTTGAACAGGCCGCGTCACCCACCCTCTCTACTGCCTGGACCACTCCACAGTCCATGTTCTTTAAGCCGTCCATGTCAAGTTCCCCACTGTACCCAGCGCCCATGGAAACTCCTCTCTATATTGGCTCACTTGGCAGCCACTATCACTCATGTTTTCCCGCGCCAATGGGAAGCTCCCTTTTCTCCTCTAGGAAAAGACCAGGCAGTAGTGGAGTGTATTTAACACGGTGGTTCCTCGGTCAGAGCCAGTTGGAAAGGGGTGACCCAAACCTGGTTAAGCACCTATACTAAAGAGTTTAATTAATTGTCCTGTTTTGTAAAGAGCAATTTTGTCTTAACTCACTCTTCTTCCGCCATCATCATTTACCTTCCACCGCAACTTACGTTGCTGGGAATCCATCCTTACGCCCACCACGACACCCGTGTTGCCGAAATCTCTTCCTTCTACCTCTTCCCCCTTCCCATCTGCTTGTCCTTGTCACCGGCAATTCAACGGGATGGTCTACACCCACCGGTCCAGCAAAGCCACCGACAGAAGACCCTGAAGTAAACGTCGCCTGCCAAACGATACTCCACCTGAGAGCCCATTTCCTAATACCCCGACAGTAACACCCGAAAACCCGGACGTCCCCACTCCACTCAAACATCCCCAAGTGCCCCTACGCTTGAGTTATCTAGTTCCTCTCCTCATCTTCTCCTCTCACCAACCACCCGACCACCTACTCCAATTTCCCCTTTAAGCCCTGAGGGCTATCATTTGCATAACCTAGCAACCCTATAACTTGCCTACGTTTTATCCCCCATCTCCCTTCCTTACCCTCACGCACTAGACCCGTGAGACTGGTGCCTAATAGCTAACGTCACCCGGAGACTGCATTTCGACTAGACGTAACCAGTTACACCTGAAGCCACAGCGAGGGATAAAACTTTTTGTAGAGTATGCGAGACATATCGTCCTTTTGGTCAATTCTGCTATAAGAAGCAGGCCCCATCCAATCCGTCAATGGGAAAGAGCACTTACAGGTTCGTATGCTATGATTTCAAATGCAGACAAGAAACGCTTATTCAAGGTGCGGCCAACAAATTCTTGCACGAACCTAGTCTATGTGTCACGCAGACGTGTTGAAAGACCTGCCTTCATATCGATGAAAATGACCATGTTTGCATCGAATGTGGGGGCGATAAGATTCTCATATTCAAGGTTGATGGCATAATGGCCCAATTTTTCGGATTTCTTGAGCAAATTAAAACAACAAAACGTAAGGACATCACCCTTCTAACCCAAAATGACAAGGGCTATGATGGAAATATTGTTTTAAATTATATGGTGGAGGTAAAAGTTTGGACTACAGAGCTTATAATGAATGATGTAAAAATCAAGTTTATGCTTTACGGCCCTCTCCACTTTATTGACTCGCTGAACTTTCTCCCGATGGCGTTGTCCAAGACGCTCAAAACATTCGGCTTGGACGAGTCCTTAATCAAGGAACATTTCCCCAATTTCTTCAATAATAAAAAACACGCAGTATAGCGGTTTCTTGCCATCAAAGGAGGACTATGTCATCGGTAAGATGTCGGTTGAAGGAAAGGAGCAATTTGAGAAGTGGTATGACGCGTTGGTAAAGGAGATGATGTCTCTGATTTTAACCATGAGTTGGAACTGTATTGTGAGAAAGATGTAGAGATCTGATGGAAGGCCGGCATAAAGTTTATAGATATATGTATGGAAAAAGCAAAGGTGGATCCTTTCAGAGAGGCGTGTACGATCGTGGGAAAGGCCGTATTGGTCTACCACTGAAGTCACCCTAAGGAGAATGCCATCTGTATCATCCCTGATATTGGCTCCCCGGTGTGCGTACAAACGGTCAAACGTCGCTGTAAAATGGCTCTGCTGGGAGGCCAATCAATGTCGTGTGGTCTATACTTTATGCGGGAAACGGCCTGGAGGAATATGTTTTAGTGTGACTTGTAGATGGCGTTGGGCGTTGTTAAAGCTGGAGATTCCAACACCGTGTTCCAGTTCTGGGACTATTATTGGCACGGGTGCCCTCTATGTTATCCTGACAGGACCACCTCTATAAAAAAAACAGTCGTCACGAAACCATGGAGACGCGCTATGAATCGACCATGGTAAGAGTGGAAATTTTTAAGAATGCTGGCTGGCTACACAGTCGTAGAAATGTGGAAGTGTACGTTTAATGCGATGAAACGCACAGACAAGGACTTGAAATAATTTGTTCTCCAGCATGAGGTGTACAACAAGGAGCCCCTCAGTCCCAGGGACACAGTATTTGATGGGCGTACAAATTGTATCAAGCTATTCCACGAAGCAGACCTTTCTTGTGGAGAGAAGATCAAGAACTTGGATGTATGTTCACTGTATTCTTACGTTCGTAAGTATAAAAAATATTCTATCGGCCACCCCAAAATTCACTTGGAACCAAATTGTGCATCTATAGATCAAGTAGAAGGCATAGCCAAAGCTACCATGACGCCTTCATGGGATTTTTTCATGCCCGTATTGCCTACATGGATGCAAGACAAGTTAATTTTCAACTTGTGCAGGAAATGCGGGGAGCAAAAATACCAAGGCGCATATCAGCGTAGTGACAACAAAGATCGTTGTTGACAGGCGTCTGGGTGATTGACGAGATCCGGAAGGCCGTTGAGAAAGACTACACCATTGAAGCAGTGCACAAAGTGTGGGAGTACGGTGTATCTGTTTACGATCATCAGACACGTTCTGGCGGCCTGTTTCACGAGTACATTGATACTTTTTTGAAAATTAAACAAGAAGCCAGCGGATGGCCAGAGTGGTGTCCTCACAAGATGATAATTTAGCTTATATTCAAAATTATGAGGAAAGGGTAAAATTCTATTTCAATTCTGTTTGTAAAAGCCTTTGTCTCCGCAACACTAGCTAAACTATTTTTAAAGTCACTATGGGGAAATTTTGGACAAAGATCCGATTTACCACATGTAGCTCTGGTCAACGACTATCAGGGAATCCACAAGTATCTGACGAATCCGTACATCACCGTGGACAGCGTCATTGATGTAAATGATGAGGTTATGTTCCTCAATTACAAGGATGCGCGTGACGCGTTGCGCCCTAACCCTAACCCTGTGGCATGCTACACGACTGCTATGGTTAGGTTGCACTTATACAGCATCCTTGAACAATTGGGGGACCACGTTTTGTATCATGATACAGATAGCTTTCTATTCACAGAACACCCCGGCGATTGGAGTCCACCGACCGTAGACTTTCTAGGTGACCTCACTGGCGAGCTTCAAGATTAAGGTCGGGAAGCTATATTAGCACCTTTGTATCTGGTGGTCCCAAGAATTACGCGTACCGAGTTTGTGTCGGTGGAGACGCTGCCAAAACAAAAACGGTGTGCAAGGTTCACGGTTACGGCAACAGGAACGACGTTAATTTTGACGTTTTGAAAGCGATGGTCACCGAACAGGCCGCGGAGAGATACATACAGATACCACATATAATTGTAAGAAAAGGTCTTGCGACTGTATGTACCGTTTCAAAGATAATGTCTACCAGCCCGTGTACACCAAACGGTGGATAACCGATGATTATAATATGTTGCCGTTTTGGTAATGAGTCCTTGTAAACGCGATCGCCACGGACTAAAAGGTGTTCATTTAGACGGGCTGAATAATCGTCTTTTTTTTTCATTATAGAGAGTTCCATGCCATAACATGTTTCAAAGATTTGAGATTTTTTTCATTTTTTTTCTGCATGAAAACACGCATATTTTTTATTAATTTATTTTATGCGCCCAGGATATTTTTTAATTTTTTTTTAATCCAACATCAAAATCCTCCACCTACCTGATTATTTCTAGAAAAATAGAATAGGTTTTTTGTATATATATAATTATTTTAATTCTAGTAAACTGTAATTAATTTTTTCTTGTTCATATGTTAAATTGAAACCATCTGTGTCTGTATATATATATATATATATTATTGGAATGGGATATTTTTCCGAATTATTTAGTACCGATGTCACTATTCCCACTACGACCTCAAGAAATTGGATATTGTTTCCTAAACATGTATAATATACAGTATGTCTCGTGACCAAAATTCTTAGGCAAGCTTGGAAGGGGTACCCCAAGCTTAAAAGGGGAGGTCCCGGATTAAAAAAAAAATGTATGCTTAAAGAACTAGTTGAAGGGCTTTTTTTTATGATAGCTGTGGGCTTGTACATCCTTCTGTAATTTACATTATTGTGTTATTACTTATTTTAGACATATACTTAAAAACTTTCGTTTGTTAGCTTCCACTGATACACACATCAAAACAAAAGCACCTGCTATAATAAACTCCACAAAACTCTAGAGCCTAGTACACATGACACGACTTCTTGTACAAAAGTTGTGCAAGAAATTGTACAATATCTTAGTCATATGGATTGCATACAAATTTTAGCCAGTGACTGTTCACACGGCATCTGTGATTGCATACAATATTTGAAAAAAGCATGGTATTTTTGATCTTTTTATGTAAAAATGATTGAAAGATTTGGAAAATATTGGTATTTATTTTAAATAATGTCTTAGTAATTTCTAAATATTATGAAAATAAAAAGTTTTTTTTCAATTATTTAATATGTCTTTAAAACAGTTGAAAACCTTTATATTTGGTGTCTAACCTCCTTCAATTATAATAATTGTTATGTTTTCAAGTATTTTTCTGTTTTTCTTACAATTACTATTTTTTTTAAGTAACGGTCTAGCAGACGAAGTTTTTGTTTTTCAACTCAAAGGTTGTAAAAGAAAAATATCTTATATAGGACGCGTTCTCTTTCCTGAAATTGTATATAATAAGTTGTGAAAAGCAGATCTTATACAAGTTTTGGTGTTCACATGACGCCATCTTCAGGCTGAAATTTCTTGTACAGCTTTATGTACTAGAAGTTGTGTCGTGTGTAGCAGTTTTAAAAATGTGTAGGCATGGTACAGTACAGTACCTTGACAATAATACATTAATTACCCCTTTAATACCATACCATCCCTCAATGTTTTGAAAGGGGAGGAGAGGAGTAGTGACTTCGGTTATAGTCGTCATATTTCGGGCAAGAGAAGTCGTAGCTCGGGCTGCTTGCACTTTTACCTGAGATCCACATCTTTTCCCCCTCTCTATCCTCCAAAATCTATGACGTCACAAATAAGAACCACACTAGCTAGAGCAATGTGATGAAAGTGAGACAAACACCGACTTTCAACCATCATTAGATGGACTAGTGCACGTCTTGCATGCATGTTACGTTCACTACCATGCATGGGATTTTTTTTTCAAACCCACTGATCTTGAATTTCATTTAATTGACAACCAGGCAAAAAAAAACTTTTGCAAACTTTACATAAAATAATTACATATCTGCTATCAAAGGCAAGTAGTGCTTGCCTTACTTGCTCTGACACTACGCCACTGATAATATACTTCAAGGTGTATGATATTTGTGTAAATAAATAGTTTAAAACCTTCATTTTTGCAAATAAATATTCTAAGTATGCTTTTCGTTATGCGAGATATCTTTGAATATTTTTTTAATCTAAAACTGTTGTTTGTTTAGGTTGAACATAAATAAAAAAAGTTAATTGAAACATTTTATTATATATATATTCAAAAACTCTTTAAACTGGACTTAGATATCTAGTACGCAACGACCTAAAAAATATTATTTCTTTTACACCAAAACATGCATAGTATACTTCAAGGTGTAAGATATATTTGTAAATAAATATTCTAAGACTATAATTTTTTAAATTAATATTGAAAGTATGCTTTCCATGGTGTGAGCTTTCTTTGTAAAAATTCTATCACTTAATTGTGTACATTATGATTGTAAATAGATATTCTTAATCTGTTATGTTTGTGTTTTAACGTCTACACCCAAACACCATACAAGTTCATTTAGTTTATAAGTTCACTCACAACTATTATGGGCAAAATGAAACCTCCATCTGTGGAAAGTATATTTAAATACATATCTTTTTTATTTATATGATATTTTTGTTTGTTTGGCATTTCTAATATTGATTCAAGGTCCTCATAAAAATGTATTTTATATTACTTATGAATTTATGTAAAAGTTATATATTATTTCATCAAAATATATTTGCGAACATTAAAATAATATTTAAAATAAATTTCTTTGTTTTTAGTGCTATTTTGATTTGTGTAAAAGTTATATACTATGTCAACAAAATATAGTTTCGAGCATTAAATGATTTTTTAAATAAATTCCTTTGTTGTTTAAATGCTATTTTGTTTTTGGTTAGCATTTCTAATATTGCTTCAAGGTCCTCATAATTGTATTTGATATTACTTTGAATTAATGAAAAAGTTACAACTATTAAATGATATTTAAAATAAATTCAAGGTCCTCATAATTTAATTCATAATTACTTATGAATTAATGTATGATTTGTATAAATTGGAAAAATATATATGAGAACATTAAATGATGTTTAAAATAAAAATCTTTTTGTTGTTATAAGTGGCTCAAGTAATAAAACCTTTGTTTCTAAAATAATTAAATCTTATTTACTTTATACTTGGGTAGCAATCTATCGTCACAACAGTTACAATTTATTTTTAAAAATGTGTGTGTTTAACACCTTATCTTAAACCAAATTTAGTTAAATTTATAAACGCTATCCAAACAGTGAAAGTGTTTGCTATAACAATACTCTACTGGTTCATCCTACCTACTAATTTTAATATATATAATATATATATATATATATATATATATATAAATATAATAATATAAATCAGACATTAAATGATATTTAAAATCAATTTCTTTGTTGTTTAAATGCTATTTTTTTTGTTTGGCGTTTCTAATATTGATTAAAGTCCTCATAATTGTATTCGATATTTCTTATGAATTAATGTAAAAGTTATATATTATATCAGCAAAATATAATTTAAAATAAAACTTTTGTTGTTGTTTTAAGTTGCTCAAGGAATAAAACAATGGTTCTTAAAAATAATTAGATCCTTTTACATTCTCCTTGGGCAGTAATGTACCTTTGAAATCACCCACCTCAGTGGCGTAGTTGACTAACGCACTTGTTTCATGTAGAGCCAGACTGCTGAGGACGGGGTAATTCGAGGTTCGATTCTCAAAGGGATACACTAGGGGCTGGTTTTACCCAAATGGCTTTCCACTCTCTCTCTTTCTATCTCTACGAAAATACGGGGTCTCTTCCTCTAAATAAAAAAATAATGTATGTGGGTGTTCATGTGTATGTGTGTGTGGCACCATACTTTAAACCAAATCTAGTTAACATTATAAACCAATATTTAAGCAGGGAATTAATAATAATAGTATACTTATTTCTCCTGTATACTCATATCATTGTATATTGTACTTGCTAAAGCTATATTAACTACACGTGTGTAAATCAATAAAGCTTAACATTTACACGTCTTCTCTATTTAATATTTATTCTGGCAAAGTTGTCACGTATATATTGCCATCATAACCTTTCTGTCTTTGAATCTCCAACAACATATTCTAGCGACAGAACGGGCGCGCGCAATTTGAAACACCATATTATTATCTAGGGTGTCCAAACTACAGGTCATGAAGCACTCGGCGAAAGATATTGGGGTTTGAATCTTTGTTGGGTACAAAATCTAAATGTCAAGCTCATCTAGTGGGTGAGGTTGGGTATTTGAATACCTGCCGAGGTGTAATGTTGGTAGTCCTTCTTCCACGTAAACGCTGGAATATTTCCTTACTCCTCCTCACTACATTATCTTCGTACGCCGCCACCAACCTACACTCGTAACTGCTGACTTGATTTCACGTTATTTTTCATTCTTGCAAATGCGGGGTGCCCTCAACCATTGGAAGGAAGAATTAGACTGGTTGTACAAGAGGGTTAGTTCTCATTCCTCAGTCCTCTTAGTCATGTTGGCTGTCACTCATAGCTAAATACATCTTCATGAGCTTTTCATTCTGAATATGACAATATCCATTCCGCATTAGTGCGTATTGCTAAATTCTTATACTTTTATAATCCCCCCCAGAAAAAAGTCCAATACTCACAAAAATGAAGGATATAATATTAAAAAAAAAATTTTTGTAAATAAAGATGGGCATAAAGTGTAGTAGTAAAAAAATAATTATGGAAACTTAGAACCGATATGAACCTAGAAAATTGGATATACTCTTAATCCGGTATTGGTTCTTAAGCGATTTTAGGGTTTGCTATTCCGGTTCCTTGAAAATAACTTATATTTTCTTGTCGGTTCTAGTTCCAGTTCCAGTTTTACTTAATCTATAAAATCATATGATAATACTAATCTCCCTAAACGCATGTTGTCAAGAGTAGCTAAGCACACACTACTCAACTTTCCTGGTTCTGATCTATTAGCCTCAAAGACGCAGATAAAGTTTAACAATTGATACCTGCTCAAGATTGCGAATAGTACATACCTGTGAACCTAATACCAATGTCCTGTGGGATATTGTTGTCATCCTCCCCCAAATGAGGTAATGAAAGGTCGCATTGATCCACCAACATCTGCCTGCCTTTGGGTTCGAGCACATGACCCACAACAACACTGCAAACAAAACAATTTGGTAATGTTTGTGCACACAATCACTTTAGCAACTAACACAGAAAGCCAATACAACAAAACGACGCCCCTCTACACTCGGACCACTGGGTGTGCTCAGGAACATTACAGAATGGTACAATGTAATTAATCTTAAATTATAATAAAATAAAAATATTGATAATTGTGTGTTGTTATTATTATGGTTTCTTTCTGAGTCCAGAAAGAGATCCTACCTAATAAGGCGTGCCTCCTAAATTATAAAACTAATAAAAGTATTGTGAAGCAATACTCGAAAGAGAAAAATCAAAAGAAAAAGACAATAAATTTTACATTAAATTATAATGATTAAAGCAAATCAAAGGTCCTTTAAATTTCTAGTAACACGATGAATATTAATGATGAGCTTGATCTCACCCAATAATGTAGACTGACGATTTCATGTACTGGTAGTAAATCTGTATTATTCTTCTCTGTAGTTTGTTCCTTATCATGTCCACGTAAAACTCCCAATAATCCTTTCCTGAAAGACAGCTTCTATTTTTCATGCTTTTGCATGGCCGAAATTGATGATTCACTATATAATATTCACTTTTGAAAAACCGACCCAAATTGAATCTTCCTTTATATTTTTTCTTTAGTCCTGCTTTTTTTTTTTTTTTTAACAATCACCCAAACATGTTATTTGGTTTTTTATTTTAAAAAATAATCTCTGGCCTTGGGGAAAGAAATGATTTAAACTTCGTGCATAAAATTTCAGAAACAAAATAAATCAAGATTGAAATAGTTCCGAAATCCACCACTCTTTAAAGCAGATAGCATTAAAATCACCTACCAAAATAGTAATAAACATGGCGGGTTGACATTTCATGAATTAAAATAAATAAAGAAAGTTTATTACAATGAAATAAAGGTAAGTAGGTTATATATATAAATTAATATTTCAATTGTAAACGAGTATATAATTAGTATTTGAAGCTTTAGGAGTTGTGATTGAAATTTCAAACAAATAAATAGTAAAGTTGTCAACGTTATTATATAGTTGAAAGTTTGAGTCAACTGACTATTAAATTTATATTTTAAGTAAATATTTAAGCAAAAATAACATCACAACATAGACTATATTTAAAATTCATATTTGAAAATTTCTGAGGAAGGTAAATAAATCTTGAGAGGGACATATCTTTTTAAGGATTGCAAATTATGTCTGGTGGGTAGGCGATGCCAGTTCCACCGCCACTGAGACCTGAGACTGACACCACCATAAGTGTTCCCAACTACAGATGGGCGGTAAACATTTAAATATACAGTAAGATGGTCCGCAAAATTATCTCTGTGAGCGGTAAAACCATTTACTAAAGACCCTCAGTAGGTACACGATGTTAAATATAATCTTCAGATTGGTCTACTGTTACTGTTGTTGAGCGAGGAAGAACAGTTTACAGATAGTTTTCCTGCTCGTTAGTAATATAAATCACTTACTGTGAGAGTCCGTGGCGAGCGCTGCTAGCGGTGAGAGTGAACATGAGTCCTGAAGTGTGTATAACTGTGACGGTAACGCTCCTGTGCAGCCACACCGCTTGATCAGGCCCCCATCTTCTTTGTCTGAGTCCTCTAAGGTACAACACCACCTCTTCTCCACTGTCCACTGACCATGTACCATGGAGAACTCCCCATTGGTCGTAGCCCGTGCCAAGTTCATCTCTGATACACACAACTCAATCATTGTGTCATGTAACAATGGTAATGAATATCCCTACAAGCTATATAAAGTTATTAATATTAAAGAAAGAGTTAGTTCATATGTCTTAAGGCGGAAGAGTACAAAATAATAGAAAAAGTAGGTAAGTTTGAAGATTTTTTTTATCAAAATATTTTCTTTGCTAAAATATATATAGTATTGATCCAGTATAAACAGAGGTTAATTTTATTCCCCTGGTGATATCAACAGTTCTTGAATATCTATCATGAGCATAGTGGCATTAGATGACAAACTTTTAATGAAAATAAAAAGTGGTACTTGATTCCAGGACATCTTTGAAAGATATTCAATACTGTTAATATCACCATGTTAGAAAAATAAACTTTATATTTCAAATGAGTAAAGTTTGCATTAATTTGACAAAAATTATATATATATAAAAAAGCAAAGCCCTGACGGCTTCTCTTGTCCCCTGTACTCCCCTGAGTGCTTCTCTTGTCCCCTGTACTACCCTGAGTGTTCTATTGTCCCCTGTACTCCCCTGAGTGCTTCTCTTGTCCCCTGTACTCCCCTGAGTGCTCTATTGTCCCCTGTACTCCCCTGAGTGTATCTATTGTCCCCTGTAACTCCCCTGAGTGTATCTATTGTCCTCTGTACACCCCTGAGTGATCATTGTCCTCTGACTCTCCTGAGTGTATCTATGTACCACTGTACTCCCTGCAGTGTATCTATTGTCCTCTGTACTCCCCTGAGTGTATCATTGTCCTCTGTACCCCTGAATGTATCTATTGTCCTCTGTAATCCCCTGATGTATCTAAGCTTTATTTATGAATGTTGTCGTATATTATTTGAGATTATCTATTTCTGTAATTTTATTTCGTATACGAGGATTATCCTGTATCAGTTTTATTTCTATAGGATATGACTTAGAAATAAATGTCTTGATCCCCTAGTATATGTACCTGTTATCAATATTTGCTATGAATAATATAACCTGAGGTTCTTGTCCTTCCGATGTTTTGTCCTGTACCCTGATGTTATGTCCTGTCTCCTGGTCTTTCCTTTCCTGATGTTTCCGTCTCCTGTTCTATTGCCTTACCCGAGTGTTAGCCCTTACTCCCGGATCTATGTCCCCGAGTTTATTGTCCTTACTCCCCGATGTCTTTGTCTATCCTGAGTTTTGTCCTGTACCCTGATGTTTATTTGTACTCCCTGATTTATTGCCCTGACTCCTGATGTATATTCCTCTCCGATGATCTTGTCTGTCTCCCCTGAGTGTATCTATTGCCTGTACCCTGTATTATTGCCTGACCCCCTTGATATGTCCCTGTACCCTGATGTATCTATTGTCCGATCCTGAGTCATCCTTGATCCGAGGGTTGTATCCTGAGTGTATCTTGCGTACCCCTGTGCCCCCCGTATCCCTTTCTTTGTCCTGTCTCTAGGTACATTTCCCTGTATCCTGAGGGATCCCCTGTCTCCCTGAGTTCATCCTGAAACCCCTAGTGTATTATGTATGTATCCCTAGTATATATTTCTTTACTCCTGGGTATTATGCTGTATGATTTTTTTCTATCCTATTATATTGTCTATCGAGGTATTTTGTTCGTATCCTGAGTATTATTGTCCTTATCCTAGTATCTTTGGTATCTATTACTTTCCCTGTAATCCTATTATCTATTGCTTATCATTATTATTTACCCTGAGGTTCTTTGTCCCTGTACTCCCTGAGTGTATCTATTGCCTGTACTCCCTGAGTGTCTATTCCCTGACTCCGAGTGTTTTTTCTTGTCTCCCCTGATGTATTATGTCCTACTCCCGAGGTATCTATTGTCCTGATCCCGAGTGTATCTATTGTCCTTATCCTGATGTATCTATTGTCCCTTATCCTGAGTGTTCTATTGTCCTGTATCCTGAGGTAATTGTCCTTATCCTGAGGTATCTATTCCCTTCCCTGATGTATCTATTGTCCTACTCCTGATGTACTATGCCTGTCCCTGAGTGTATCTATGTCCGTACTCCCTGGTTATCTATTCCCTGTACTCCCTGAGTGTATCTATTGTCCTGTACCCGATGTATTATTTACTCTGAGTGTATTATTTCCTTATCCGAGTGTATTATTGTTTTATGTATTTTTCTTTTATTATTGTCCTGATCGAGTGTATTATTCCTGACTCCCTATATCTATTCCTGTACTCCCTGAGTGATCTATTCTGTACTCCTAGTGTATTTTCTAGAGTTTTTCCTTACTCCTGTCATGTCCTGTTATTCACCTGTCTTCCTACCGGTGTATTGTCCTGTCCCATCATTGTCTACCTTGTTCTATTCTTCCGGTATCATTCTTACGGTATATTTTATGAGTGTATCATTCCTGTACTTATTATGTCTTACGGTTTATTTACCTGATGTACATGCTGTACCCTGATGTTATGTCCTTATCCTGATATTGTTTCCAGTTCTTTGTCCTCTGTATCCTGATGACATGCCTGTACTCCTGGTCTATTGTCCTACCTTGATATTTGTATCTGAGGTATTTCCTGTATCTAGTTATCTATTGTCTGTCTCCTGAGTGATTATTGCTGTACCTGAGTGTTTATCCCTTATCCTGAGTTATCTTTCCTGTACTCCCTGAGTGTATATGTCCTGTTCCCCGATGTATCTTCCTGTACTCCAGTTCTATTCCTTATCCTGAGTTTATGCCTTACCTATGTATTATTGCCTGTACTCCTGTGTCTATGTCCCTGTATCCTGATGTTTTGTCCCGTACTCCGATGTATTATTGTCTGATCCTGGTGTATCTTTGTCCCTGTACTCCCCTGAGTGTATTATTGTCCTATCCTGATGTATTATGCCTGATCCCTGAGTGTATCTATGTCCTGTATCCTGATGTATCTATTGCCTGTACCCCCTGATGTACTATTGTCCCTGTATCCTGAGGTATTATTCCTGTATCCTGATGTATCTTTGTCCTGTACTCCTGAGTGTATTATTGTCCTGTACTCCTGAGGTATCTATTGTCCTGTATCCGGTATCTATTGCCTGTTCCCTGAGTGATCTATTGTCCTGTACTCCGAGTGTATTATTGTCCTTCCTGAGTTTTTTCTGACCCTGTGTATCTGTCCTTACTCCGGTGTTTATGTCCTGTACTCCTAGTGATATTGTCCTTACTCTGAGATTTTGCCTGTTCCTGAGGTTCTTCCGTATCCTATTATCTCCTGACTCCTAGGTTCCTTACCTGATGTCTATTGCCGTACCTGTGTATCTATTGTCCGTACCTGAGATCATGTCCTACTCCTGTGTATTATGTCCTGTATCCTAGTTATTTGTCCTCCTAGTTACTTGTCCCTGTACTCCCTGAGTGTATCTATTGTCCCTGTACTCCCCTGAGTATCTATTGTCCTTGTACTCCCTGATGTATCTATTGTCCCTTACTCCCCTAGTGTTCTATTGTCCCCTGTACTCCCTGAGTGTATCTATTGCCCTTCTCCTGAGTGATTATTGTCCCCTGTACCCTGAGTGATCTATTGCCCCTGTCTCCCCTGGTGTATCTTTGCCCTACTCCCTGAGTGATCTATTGTCCCTGTACTCCCCTGAGTGTATCTATTGTCCCTGTACTCCTTGTATCTATGTCCCTCTACCCAGTTCTTTTCCTCTGTACTCCCTAGTGATCTATTGCCTCTGTACTCCCTGGTGTATCTATTGTCCCTGTACTCCCCTGAGTGTATCTTTGTCCCCTGTACTCCTGTGTATCTTGTCTGTATCCCTATGTATCTATGTCTTCCCGTCCCTGATGTATATTGTCCTCTGTACTACCTGATCTATGTCCCTGTACTCCCCTGAGTGTATCATTGCCCTGTACTCCCTGAGGTATTGCCTTCCCTGTGTATCTATTGCCCTACTCCCTGAGTGTACTATTGCCTCTGTATCCCTGAGTTTCTATTGTCTCTTACTCCCCTGAGTGTATTATGTCCCTGTCTCCCAGACTTTCTTACCCCTGTGTATCTATTGTCCTCTGTACTCCCGAGTGTATCTATTGCCTCTGTACTCCCTGAGTGTACTATTGTCCTCGTACCCTGAGTGTATCTTTGCCCTGTACTCCCGGTGTATCTATTTCCTGTACTCCCTGATGTACTATTGTCCCTGTACTCCCTGAGTGTCCCCTGAGTGTATCTATTGTCCTGTACTCCCTGGTGTATTATTGCCTCTGACTCCTGAGTGTATTTGTCCCTGTACTCCCTGAGTGTATCATTGCCTCTGTACTCCCTGAGTGTATTATTGTCCTGTACTCCCTGAGTGTATCTATTGCCCTGTATCCCTGAGTGTATCTATTGTCCCTGTACTCCCGAGTGTTCTATTGTCCCTGTTCCCTGAGTGTATCTATTGTCCCTGTACTCCCTGGTGTTCTATTGTCCTGTACTCCCTGAGTGTATCTATTGTCCCTGTACTCCCGAGTGTATCTATTGCCCTGTACTCCTGAGGTATCTATTGTCCCTGTATTTCCTCCTGAGTGTTCTATTGTCCCTGTACTCCCTGAGTGTATTATTGCCTCTGTACTCCCTGAGTGTTCTATTGTCCTGTATCCCTGGTGTATCTATTGTCCTCTGTATCCCTGAGTGTATCTATTTCCTGTATCCTGAGTGTATCTATTGTCCCTGTACTCCCCTGAGTGTATCTATTGCCCTGTACTCC
The DNA here is from genome assembly GCA_039000515.1 of Timema cristinae. Taxonomy (NCBI): domain Eukaryota; kingdom Metazoa; phylum Arthropoda; class Insecta; order Phasmatodea; family Timematidae; genus Timema; species Timema cristinae. The sequence continues at coordinate 2,162,519 of JBCFYV010000024.1, forward strand.
CTGAGTGTATCTATTGCCCTGTACTCCCTGAGTGTATCTATTGTCCCTGTACTCCCTGAGTGTATTATTGTCCTCTGTACTTACCCTGAGTGTATCTATTGTCCTCTGTACTCCTGAGTGTATCTATTGTCCTCTGTACTCCCTGAGTGTATCTATTGTCCTCTGTACTCCCTGAGTGTATCTATGTCCCTGTACTCCCTGAGTGTATCTATTGTCTCTGTACTCCCTGAGTGTATTATTGTCCCTGTACTCCCTGAGTGTATCTATTGTCCCTGTACTCCCTGAGTGTATCTATTGTCCCTGTACTCCTGAGTGTATCTATTGCCTCTGTACTCCCCTGAGTGTATCTATTGTCCCTGTACTCCCTGAGTGTATCTATTGTCCCTGTACTCCCCTGAGTGTATCTATTGCCTCTCTGTGTTTTTCCTTCCCTGAGTGTATCTATTGTCCCTGTACTCCCTGAGTGTATCTATTGTCCCTGTATCCCTGAGTGTATCTATTGTCCTGTACTCCCTGAGTGTATCTATTGTCCTCTGTACTCCCTGGTGTATCTATTGTCCCTGTACTCCCTGAGTGTATCTATTGTCCCTGTACTCCCTGAGTGTATCTATTGCCTCTGTACTCCCTGAGTGTATTATTGCCTCTGTACTCCCCTGAGTGTATCTATTGTCCCTGTACTCCCTGAGTGTATCTATTGTCCTCTGTACTCCCTGAGTGTATCTATTGTCCCTGTACTCCCTGAGTGTATCTATTTCCCTGTACTCCCTGAGTGTATCTATTGTCCTCTGTACTCCCCTGAGTGTATCTATTGTCCTGTACTCCCTGAGTGTATCTATTGCCCTGTACTCCCTGAGTGTATCTATTGTCCTGTACTCCCCTGAGTGTATCTATTGTCCCTGTACTCCCCTGAGTGTATCTATTGTCCCTGTACTCCGGTGTATCTATTCCTCTGTATCCCTGAGGTATCTATTGTCCCTGTACTCCCTGAGTGTATCTATTGCCTCTGTACTCCTGAGGTATCTATTGTCCCTGTACTCCCCTGAGTGTATCATTCCCTGTACTCCCTGGTGTATCTATTGTCCCTGTATCCTGAGTGTATCTATTGCCTCTGTACTCCCTGAGTGTATTATTGCCTCTGTACTCCCTGATGATCTATTGTCCCTGTACTCCCTGAGTGATCTATTGCCCTCTGTACTCCTGAGTGTATTATTGTCCCTGTACTCCCTGAGTGTATTATTGTCCCCTGTACTCCCCTGAGTGTATCTATTGTCCTCTGTACTCCCTGAGTGTATTATGTCCTGTACTCCCTGAGTGTATCTATTGTCCCTGTACTCCCTGAGTGTATCTATTGTCCTGTACTCCCCTGAGTGTATTATTGTCCCTGTACTCCCCTGAGTGTATCTATTGCCCTGTATCCTGAGTGTATCTATTGTCCTCTGTACTCCTGAGTGTATCTATTGTCCTCTGTACTCCCCTGGTGTATCTATTGTCCTGTACTCCCTGAGTGTATCTATTGTCCCTGTACTCCCTGAGTGTTCTATTGTCCTCTGTATCCCTGAGTGTATCTATTGTCCCTGTACTCCTGAGTGTATCTATTGTCCCTGTACTCCCTGAGTGTATTATTGCCCTGTACTCCCGAGTGTATCTATTGTCCCCTGTACTCCCTGAGTGTATCTATTGTCCTCTTACTCCCCTGAGTGTTCTATTGCCCTGTCTCCCTGTGTATTATTGTCCTCTGTACTCCCTGAGTGTATCTATTGTCCTCTGTACTCCCCTGAGTGTATCTATTGTCCTCTGTACTCCCCTGAGTGTATCTATTGTCCACTGTACTCCCCTGAGTGTATCTATTGCCCTCTGTACTCCCCTGAGTGTATCTATTGTCCCTTGTACTTCCCTGAGTGTATCTATTGCCCTCTGTACTCCCCTGAGTGTATCTATTGTCCCCTGTACTCCCCTGAGTGTATCTATTGTCCCCTGTACTCCCCTGAGTGTATCTATTGTCCTCTGTACTCCCCTGAGTGTATCTATTGTCCTCTGTACTCCCCTGAGTGTATCTATTGTCCCCTGTACTCCCCTGAGTGTATCTATTGTCCTCTGTACTCCCCTGAGTGTATCTATTGTCCTCTGTACTCCCCTGAGTGTATCTATTGCCCTCTGTACTCCCCTGAGTGTATCTATTGCCCTCTGTACTCCCCTGAGTGTATCTATTGTCCTCTGTACTCCCCTGAGTGTATCTATTGTCCTCTGTACTCCCCTGAGTGTATCTATTGTCCCTGTACTCCCCTGAGTGTATCTATTGTCCCCTGTACTCCCCTGAGTGTATCTATTGTCCTCTGTACTCCCCTGAGTGTATCTATTGCCCTCTGTACTCCCCTGAGTGTATCTATTTCCCTCTGTACTCCCCTGAGTGTATCTATTGCCCTCTGTACTCCCCGGAGTGTATCTATTGTCCTCTGTACTCCCCTGAGTGTATCTATTGTCCTCTGTACTCCCCTGAGTGTATCTATTGCCCTCTGTACTCCCCTGAGTGTATCTATTGCCCTCTGTACTCCCCTGAGTGTATCTATTGCCCTCTGTACTCCCCTGAGTGTATCTATTGTCCTCTGTACTCCCCTGAGTGTATCTATTGTCCTCTGTACTCCCCTGAGTGTATCTATTGCCCTCTGTACTCCCCTGAGTGTATCTATTGTCCTCTGTACTCCCCTGAGTGTATCTATTGTCCTCTGTACTCCCCTGAGTGTATCTATTGTCCTCTGTACTCCCCTGAGTGTATCTATTGTCCTCTGTACTCCCCTGAGTGTATCTATTGTCCTCTGTACTCCCTTGAGTGTATCTATTGTCCTCTGTACTCCCTTGAGTGTATCTATTGTCCTCTGTACTCCCCTGAGTGTACCTATTGTCCACTGTACTCTCTTGAGTGCTTCTATTGTCCCCTGTCCTCCCCTGAGTGTATCTATTGTCCCCTGTATTCCCCTGAGTGTATCTATTGTCCCTGTACTCCCCTGAGTAAACTTACATAATAGACTATCTATTGCGTCCAACAGTTTATCGCAGAACTAAATTGCTTCCAACTTTCTCCACCAGAAAGAGATGAGCCTGACAATTAGACGGCGTGCCCATTGGGATTCAAACTTCGGTGTCTTTCGCTGGTGGTAGTAGGGATTTGAAATCCTTACTTGGTCACTGGGCAGAGTTTGACGGTGGTGTGTGACCGAGTGAAATGTGTACCATTATTTGCCAGGGTTTGAAATGTGAAGTAATTAAGTTTTGTTTCCATCAAAGGGACTTGAACCATTACCTCCTTACGTCTAAGGGCGAGATGTGTACCCACATTTGCGTGTTATTGACGGCTAAACTGGGGGGAAATGAACCCTTCAACACCATCTAGGTATTTTTCCCTGAGTGAGAGAGACATAATAATAAAAATACTGGTTGTAGTGATGTATCATCATTTGCGCAGGGTTGAAATAAGAAAACATATATGGTATTTTAAGAACCCAATAGCCAGATATATTATTTTTGCTTTTAGTCGGATTACTCCGGCTAGATATCAATGACACCTGGAAACGGGATTTGAACCCGGGACCTTTGGCACAACAACAAATATTTAACATGCGCAATATAAGGTTTGTATTTATAAAAGTAATTAGCGTTTGTTGACCTTATAGGGATTTAAACCTTCCTGCGTCTTTACGTCACAGGCATGATGTGTACCCGCATTTGTGTTGCTGGAAAAAATAAACACGACCAAGGAGGATGGATAGCGGTCCTTAGCAGCATACAAAACACCTTAGCCACCAGTGGAGTGACTTGCCGGGAGAGCTTGCACGATTGACGAATAACGGTAAATGCATGCTCCTTTACACGGGTCGGGCAACCACCTATGCGGAAACAAAATTATTGACCAATAAAAAGCTGCCACCTTTACATGCACCACACCCGTTGAAGCGACTATAAATAGACCTTGAAATCATTACATTTGGTCATTATAATTAAAAATTGCGGTGGATAAACATCGAAATAAGTTTCGAGGCGATGGAAATTGGATAAATTCATGTATGTTTTAAAAGCGTTTTGTATATTTTAATGGTCACTATTTTTCTTATTACGTCTTTGGTGTACAAAGGTATTTGTTCCTTTGATAAACTGTCAAGAAGACGCACCCACATACCTGCAGCGCCCGATAGCCCAAACCCTTTAGAACATTTTAGTGAGGATGGAATTTTCTTGGTGAATAGCGACTGGTCTATGGGTAATTATCGTCCTGCTATAGATTTGAGCGTGATTGGCGAGTGGTTTTTTTCCCACGATAGTAATTAATATGTATTTATTTAAGGCAGATTACTGGGATCCAAATGGGTTGGACCTCTTCTTATATGCTGGCCCTGAAGGATCAAGGCAGCTCAACGGTGATTTACAGACACCTCCATTGTCAGCGACCAGTGAATGGAGGCCTCCACACCATCCAGCGTCCGTCTCTGTTTGCGTGTGGGCTCCACCTCCAGAAAGCAGTGATTTGGAGTTGCATTCTTTACTGGGCTATCTTACTGAGGCGGTTAACGAATTGCCACCTGCCACATTTTAGTGACCACCAGCCCCCGTATTAGTCTCTGGAGAAGCGAGAAACAACCTGCTTGATGTTTGCGACGGACCGGACGCGATTGATCACCTTATATGTAAGTTTGCGACTCTTTAATTACCATAGTGCATATTTAAAATTATATTAAAATGTACCGTCTACAAGTAACAATACTATAGCCAAAATCGTGGAAATAGACAGCTTATTACGCAAGCATTATTTGCACCCTCTATACCCTCTAATGACCGTTGTTTCACTGGCATACCAATACTTTTTGACAGCTGCCCGTTTTGAGAATATTAGCTTTTTTATTCATGGTATAAAGGTTATTATTACAAACATTCAAATCCAAAGAAAATACAGAGAAAATTATAATGGTCGCTTTAGTCACTTATTAAATTCACGTTTGTAATGTGTTGGATCAAATTTTTATAATATATTCAATCATCACCTTAGTGCAATCGATAGAATGTCTATATATTAAACTATTGGTCCCAGGTTTGATTTCCTGACACGGTTAAAAATGTTGGTTTGATAAATTAACAGCCATCGGACCAGATTTGTGGATGTCCTAGTCTTTTAAGTTATTCGCAATTATGAATAAAAAAGTAACCCCGGCTTTAGGCTGGAAAAGAGTAACGGATTTAAATTAAATTATGGTATTCAATGAAAAAAGTGGTTTTATTTAATTCTAAAGCAAAATTATTTCTACCAATAGAAAACTTAATTCTGACCATTAAAAATTACTTTCTAACATCAATACCTATTTTTTTAACAATTTTTGTTAAGACATGTTTTCCCCCATATCTCATTTAAAGCTAGATTTCTTCAATCATTAGCGCGGTTGTGGTAAACCTGGTTTCTAATCGAAACAACAGATGGCTGTGGCAGGCAATTTAAAGCCGAAAAATTGTTGCGCTCTGCTGAGCTATTTTCAAACGGGAATAATGTAGATCGAGTGTTTCAATGTGTTTTAAGTATACAGATATTTCTTACAGGCATTCAAATATATATATTGGCTTAATAATTAAACAGGGAAATTATATTGTTACTTTAGCCAATTATTAAATAGAAAGAGACAGAACCCTATATATTTGAGCCTGATAATTTGTTTGTTTGTTGAACCAAGGGTCCCGGGTTCGATTCCAGTCATGTTTGAAAATCTTAATATTGGTTAAATGTAGGTTTAACCTTTCAGAGTAATAAATTAACTGGCCCGGACTCTATTTTGTACCTGTCCTAGCGTTAAAGTGTATTTTATTACACACACTTTGGGAATGTTCGTATCACTTTAATCAATTATGTTTAGCAAAAAATTGTAACAACATATTATATAAATACCATAGTTAGTTTGTAATTGAAAAGTATTATATATTTTGTGGTATCATTTTAAAGAGAAAAAAGACGCGTAAGTTTGCAGGAAATTAAATAAATATGATTGGAGCAATTATATTTCAAGTGTTTACTTTGAAATTAGCCTGACATGTGCTTGAATTCAAGCTTGAGTGTTGTAGTTCAAATGGATAGTGGGAATGTCTGCTCCATCCTCCCTGCGGGAGATGTGTCTACGTTGGGAAAATAAGACAGTGCTCCAAAACCACCGGCTGTGACTCCCATAACCTCGGTGCAGCAGCACCGCCTCCGAGCCAGGGAGATGGTGTTCAAGCCCAAGACGCGGTGAGGAAGACGGTGTCCGCGGTCCTTTATCAACCCATACCGATGGCCGGACCATCTTCAGCACCACAGCCGGGAATAAGTAGCCTGGTAAATCAGGTTGTTATAAAATTGTCCTAAGGAATCCCTCTTCGAATCGTCGAGGAGAAAATTAAGCAACTAAAGCGTTTTTTTTATGTCGGCGTGAATTGATAATACAGTTAGGGACGCCATAATGCGATCGTGACGCTAAAACTTGGCTTGAAGAGTCAATAAATGCTTTGCTAGGGCGTCTCCAAGACCACGGAATTAGCGCCTAGGTTCACGTAGGTCTACTATTAGACAACATAGACTACTCTTCAAGACCTGTATATGTCTCATTTAGGTGGGCAAATCAGCTTGACGAGCAGGCTGTGCTATCTAATGTAGAAAGAGTGTTACAAAGCAATGCTTCATGGCTCACTCATCCCCTTGTAGGTCAAACTACACCACTTTAAGGAGTCGCGTAAGAGGGTGGTCATAAATGTGATAAACTCTCTCTCGCTAGCACATATAGCCATAATAACAAAGGAATCATTACAATTCAAAATGGCGACGATACACTTCACTTGATAGTGCATTGGTTGTCGTCAAGGCTTTGTGTAACGTTGAAAGAGAACCAGGATGCATAAACGTGAACACAATTAAACAAATCAAAATGGACCGTACTATTCAAAAATACAAATCAGAAGATTTATACCATGATACTCGTGTGAATCTTAAGAAAGGCGGTAGGCTGACTTAAGGAAACAAATTCAAACATACCTATCCAAATACAAAGTCACCATGTTCAGGAAACTTCGGAGATGGCAGGTCCTATATGAGGAGCCTATCTCTACCAAACATTTCTTTAGGGGCTACCTTGAATTGTATTTTCACTAAGATAAGCAAAACCATTTTGATGTCATAACCTCCTTGACAGCCGCATTTAAGTGCGTGTACTTTTGCCGCAAGTACCGTGTGCCATTCAATATTAAAAATACAAACAAATGTGAATCCACATGCAAAAAGTGCTACGTTAAAGTAGTCTGTAGTGGAGGTCAAACTATGACCTGTAAAGACTGTTGGCGTTGGTTCACAAATCAGACATGTTTAAATAACCATAAACGTCCCGGTTTTTTCAGAGGTCACATGTCGGTCTTGGATGTTAAAAAGGTTTGTAAGGTCTGTGGGCAATATTTCAGCATGGAAAGATTAAACTATTCACACAGGTGTTATGACACTTTTTGTAGAGTTTGCGAGACCCATCTTTATTTTGGTCTTTTCTGCTACATTAAGCAAGTCCCATCCAAGCCGACACTGGAAAATAGCAGTGTCATGTTTGTATTCTATGATTTTTAATGCAGGCAAGAAACGCTTCTTCAAAGTGCTATAACTACGTACTTGCACGAACCTAACCTCTGTGTCGTACAGGTGTTTTGCAAGGTCTGCCTTCATATAAATATAAATGACCATCATTGCACCAAATGCGGAGGTGATAGGTCTCGCATATTTAAGGGTGATGCCACAATGACCCACTTTTTCAAATTTATAAAGACAATAAAACCAGAAAAGATCTTTCACCACATTAGGCCATAATGAGCAAGGCTTTGATGGAAATTTTATTTTAAAATATATTAAGAAGGTAAAAAAATGATCTCTAGAACGGTGGGATAATCATGTTCATGCCCTCTCCACTTTATTGACTCGAGGAACTTTCTCCCGATGTCATTGTGCAAGATGCCCAAGACATTCGGCTTGGACGAGTCTTTGGCCAAGGGACGTTTCCCCCAATTTTTCAATAAAAAAGAAAACACAAGGTATAGGGGTCACTTACCGCCAAAGGAGAACTACGGCATCGATGAGATGTCGGTTGAGGGAAAGGAACATTTTGGGAATTGGTATGACACGCTGGTCTAAGAAAATTATTTCTTTGTTTTTATCCGTGAGTTGTAACTGTATTGGGAGAAAGATGTAGAGATCCTATGGAAGGCCTGCCTGAAGTTTAAAGATATGCTTATGGAAAAATCAAAGGTGGATCCTTTCAGAGAAGCGTGTACGATCGCATAAGCGGCCAAGTTGGTATGCCACAGAAGTTATATTAAGGAGAATACCGTCAGTATCATCCCTAACGGTAACTACCGGTGCGCAGACCAACAGTCGCACGTCACTGTACAATGGCTCTGCTGGGAGGCCAGTAGGATGCTCTATCATGTATGAGGGCACGAAGGGGTAATGTGTATATGTGTGAGTGTATCCCCCACCCTCAACCATTTCCCTCCCCTCCCGCGCCGTTGGCTCGCGTGTTCCATGGAGTCCCCCTCCCCCCACCCTTTCCCTCCCGCGGCGTGGATTCGCGGGTGCGTAGAGGTGGGGGAGAAATGTCTTGCTGAAGGAGGCGGAGCGTTAAAGAAAGGCTTGTATGATTGATCGAGATAAACAATCCCGTCATAGGGACGGTAAGATTCCCATGAAACAAAAAGGGTTAACCTTTAATCTTAGTGTTATGACGCAGGCTTCTCTAAAACCGAGTTGAAAAAAGGGGCCCTTCTTTCCCTACTCGCACCCTCCTTGGGGAGGGTGACAAGTGAAGAATGGTTTCCTGCTAGCTCAGTCCCCTCTTGTTCGTTCCCTACTAACCCCCTCCTCGGGGGGTGACAAGTGAAGAACGTTTTCCTGCGAATTAGCCGGTCGGCTCTGCTCCCCTAACCGTGAGAGAGCTTTAACTCAGGAAGTTAACATCTGTTTCGCTTTTGAACGTCTCAGGAAGTTAACATCTGTGTCTCACTTTGAACTTGACAGAGATTCATTTTGAAAGTAAATGGTCTGTGAGAATTTTACAAGAGGGGACTTAAGTAAATGACTCGAAACTTCTCACGCACTAAAGAGGGAGGGGCTAAGTGAGTCCAAACCCCTTTTTTGCGCCGCCTCCTGAAGAGGGGAGTAGTTTACTTCTATATATTGAGTTACCCCTTTAAGTAGAATCCATTATCTTTTTAATCTTTATATTCTAAACAACATCATCAAGAATGTCTAGTGAATACTCAGCAGCGCTTTTGTCAGCAATCGGCTCGAGTGAGATAGTGTCAAGGAAGCTGACAGGTTTAGAGATAGGTCATGGTTATTATATCACTAATATAAAAGGGGTGACGACTAGATACGGACGCAGAGTTCTCGCCTTGTTGGAGAACAAATATAACGTGTGGTTACCGGCTCGTTTTTCTCTACTCACCGACGCCCAGCTGAAGGAGCTCTCCAAAGCTGACTTACTGATAGTGTACCAGGGCATTTCCAAAAACAGTAAGACGGCGGTAATAAGCTTCGAAGGTACGTTTATTACAACCATTTCTAGGATTAATCAAATCAATCGAAATATGTTTTTTTTTCAGTTAGGATGTACAGAGTATAGGTTTTTTCAACTCTCCCTGTGGGTTCACCCTCCTTTAATTCATAATTAGTACGTTGAATAATTTTCTAATCTCAGTTAGGATGTACAGAAAGACTCCTTTTAATTCATAATTAGTACGTCGAATAATTTTCTAATCTCAGTTAGGATGTACAGAGTATAGGTTTTTTCAACTCTCCTTGTGGGTCCACCCCCGTTTAATTCATAATTAGTACGTTGAATAATTTCTAATCTCAGTTAGGATGAACAGAAAGACTCCTTTTAATTCATAATTAGTACGTTGAATAATTTTCTAATCTCAGTTAGGATGTACAGAAAGACTTGAGCAATATATTTTTGAAAGATCAACGAAGCTTGTGAACGTGTCAATTGTAGGTTGTCAACGTGAATATATTTTTGAAAGATCAACAAAGCTTGTGATCGTGTCAATTGTAGGTTGTCAACGTGAATATATTTTTAAAAGATCAGCAACGCGTGTGATCGTGTCAATTGTATAACTTGTTGATAAGTCATCAACATGAATATATTTTTGAAAGATCAACAAAGCTTGCGATCGTTACAATTGTAGGTTGTCAACGTGAATGTATTTTGAAAGATCAACAAAGCTTGCCATCGTGTCAATTGTAGGTTATCAACATGAATATATTTTTGAAAGATCAACAAAGCCTGTGATCATGTCAATTGTAGGTTGTCAACATGAATTTATTTTTGAAAGATCAACAAAGCTTGCCATCGTGTCAATTGTAGGTTATCAACATGAATATATTTTTGAAAGATCAACAAAGCTTGTGATCATGTCAATGAATATATTTTTGAAAGATCAACAAAGCTTGCCATCGTGTCAATTGTAGGTTATCAACATTAATATATTTTTGAAAGATCAACAAAGCTTGTCATCGTGTCAATTGTAGGTTATCAACACGAATATATTTTTGAAAGATCAACAAAGCTTGCCATCATGTCAATTGTAGGTTATCAACATGAATATATTTTTGAAAGATCAACAAAGCTTGTGATCATGTCAATTGTAGGTTGTCAACATGAATATATTTTTGAAAGATCAACAAAGCTTGCCATCGTGTCAATTGTAGGTTATCAACATGAATATATTTTTGAAAGATCAACAAAGCTTGTGATCATGTCAATTGTAGGTTGTCAACATGAATATATTTTTGAAAGATCAACAAAGCTTGCCATCGTTTCAATTGTAGGTTATCAACATGAATATATTTTTGAAAGATCATCAAAGCTTGTGATCATGCCAATGAATATATTTTTGAAAGATCAACAAAGCTTGTCATCATGTCAATTGTAGGTTGTCAACGTGAATATATTTTTGAAAGATCAAAAAATCTTGTGATCGTGTCAATTGTAGGTTGTCAACGTGAATATATTTTTGAAATATCGACAAAGCTTGTGATCGTGTCAATTGTAGGTTGTCAAGGTGAATATATTTTTGAAAGATCAACAAAGCTTGTGATCATGTCAATTGTAGGTTGTCAACATTAATATATTTTTGAAAGATCAACAAAGCTTGTGATCATGTCAATTGTAGGTTGCCAACATGAATATATTTTTGAAAGATCAACAAAGCTTGTCATCGTGTCAATTGTAGGTTATCAACACGAATATATTTTTGAAAGATCAACAAAGCTTGCCATCATGTCAATTGTAGGTTATCAACATGAATATATTTTTGAAAGATCAACAAAGCTTGTGATCATGTCAATTGTAGGTTGTCAACATGAATATATTTTTGAAAGATCAACAAAGCTTGCCATCGTTTCAATTGTAGGTTATCAACATGAATATATTTTTGAAAGATCATCAAAGCTTGTGATCATGTCAATGAATATATTTTTGAAAGATCAACAAAGCTTGTCATCATGTCAATTGTAGGTTGTCAACGTGAATATATTTTTGAAAGATCAACAAATCTTGTGATCGTGTCAATTGTAGGTTGTCAACGTGAATATATTTTTGAAATATCGACAAAGCTTGTGATCGTGTCAATTGTAGGTTGTCAAGGTGAATATATTTTTGAAAGATCAACAAAGCTTGTGATCATGTCAATTGTAGGTTGTCAACATTAATATATTTTTGAAAGATCAACAAAGCTTGTGATCATGTCAATTGTAGGTTGCCAACATGAATATATTTTTGAAAGATCAACAAAGCTTGCGATCGTTACAATTGTAGGTTGTCAACGTGAATATATTTTTGAAAGATCAACAAAGCTTGTGATCATGTCAATTGTAGGTTATCAACATGAATATATTTTGAAAGATCGACAAAGCTTGCCATCGTGTCAATTGTAGGTTATCAACATGAATATATTTTTGAAAGATCAACAAAGCTTGTGATCATGTCAATGAATATATTTTTGAAAGATCAACAAAGCTTGCCATCGTGTCAATTGTGGGTTATCAACATGAATATATTTTTTGATAGATCAACAAAGCTTGTGATCATGTCAATGAATATATTTTTGAAGGATCAACAAAGCTTACGATCATGTCAATTGTAGGTTGTCAACGTGAATATATTTTTGAAAGATCGGCAACGCTTGTGATCGTGTCAATTGTAGGTTGTCAACATGAATATATTTTGAAAGATCAACAAAGCTTCATGAACAGCTAACCAGATGTCCCTGTTTGTTTTTTATAGCTGTCTCAGAGCCGCTCGAAGAGATTATAGATCAAGCTGACCAGAAATGAAGAAGATAATACTGAGGAGAGAGTAGGGCCCTGTTTAGAGCATAGTGCACCCAAACATGACAGAACCACCGGCAAAACGAGTGCGCTTGTCACCTCCTATCATTGTATCTCGGCAAACTAATGGGAATAGGGTGTATACTCTCGCGGATCTAGACGCTAATGAACAACTTTTAATTAGATACTTGAAACATGACGTTGCACTTCGTGAAGGGAAGTTGTATAATGCTTACATTGAACATATACCTGGCCAGATTAAGACCTCGAGCGTACTGATATCGGACCATGACAATATAGACACACAGATCCAAAGACTTTTGACCTTATCACGAAACTTAGGTACAGGATTTACTCAGTTTAGGCTTTACCTGGAGCAACTAGGACTTTCTATTAAACTTATTGAACAAGCATACGCCCGACGTATAAAGACATACTCAATCAGTAACGAACTAGCCTATAAGGATCCCGTACAGTTTCTCGTTGCGTGCGGAGATATTTATGTAAAGACTGTAGAAAAAGAATCAAACGCGAACGGTCCGATAAAGGTAAATTGTAGCCTCATTTGCAAGTTTAAGCATCCTACTGATGGTAGAATTGAAAAGGGTTATTTCAATTCTTCTCTATACAATATATTTAACCCAATAAACTTGGAGGAGATATACGAGAATAACGTGGTCTTCCCACTCCTTGCTCAGATTGAGGGTTTCGTTTCTAAAGACTCGGGGTGGATATACAACGGCACGTTGGAAATGAGAGTAAATTTCTCAAAAAACTTGGCTTTCTCGATCGGCGCCCACGTTCAAATCCCTGAAACTATAGCCAGACGTAGAGCGCTGATAAATGTTCAAGCTGAAGAAGGACTTTGCTTCCCCGTATCCGTATTGGCGTGCCTCTTTGAGCCGACAGGGAAAGCTCAGCGTTTATCGTCTTATCCTAATTTTAGAGACGTGTTGAATCTAGATGGGATCCCGCTTTCGTTCGAAATGAGATATATTGAACGCTTCGAAAGGCTTAACGATATATATGTTAGTGTGTACACTGCAAAACACGAAGGTAGTGATTCTTATGTGGACACTGCAGACAACTCTAAAAAGTTAGTGATCGTTCCCGTGCATGTCAGTGCTAAATAGCGTGCTAGACATGTTCATTATTCATGATAAAAGTACATGGGACGGAAAATTATCATTTCAGCGCAATCAAAAATCTGTCACGGTTAATAAACCCTCAACTAGCACCCTTGTCTGACACAAGACATAGGTATTTTTGTGACCGTTGTTTGAGCTCTTTTCTGACTGAAAATAAACTTGTAAAACATAAATAAACGTGTAAAAAATTTGGAGCGGTAAGGAGTACATTCCCTCAAGTGAAAAATAAATTCCTGGCGTTCTCACAGTATAAACAACAGGAGAAAACAGGATTTATCGTGTACGCTGACTTGGAGAGTTTACTAGTGCCTATAGAAACGTGTGATCCTGACACGAAATTTTCTTATACTGAGAATGTGCAGAGTCATGTAGCGTATTCTGTAGGCATGTACACTAAATGCATTTTTGATGATAATCTCTCGGAGTACCGACACTTCACGGGAAAAGATTGTACAGATAAATTTGTTGAAGCTCTCGTAGATACGGCAAAGCGCGTACTAGATTATTATAGTACTGTAGTTCCAATGACGCCGCTAACACCTGCTCAAAGAGATGCTCACAATACGGCCACTCATTGTCATATTTGTGAAAAACCCTACGCGAATGATGATATCCGCGTTATGGATCATTGTCACTTGACAGGACTTTATCGTGGTAGCAGCCACGCAGGGTGTAATATTAATTATAAGAACCCTAGTCATCTGAGCGTGGTTATCCATAACGCGCGTTGCTACGATAATTTTTTCCTTCTCGAATCACTTGTTGAACGTAGAGAAACTGATCCATTCACAGGGGAGAGCGTTCTTGTCAATCCAGGGAAAGTCAGAGTTATTGGCGAGACAATGGGAAGATTCAAAGTAATCATGAAGTATATTCGGCACGGGTTTCGAGGGATCACAATTAAAATTATAGATAGTTTCAGCTTTCTATGTACCTCCCTAGAGAAATGCGTATCTTACCTCGAACCTGAGCAGCTTAAAATCACTCGTAAGTGTCATCCTGATGAAGAACGCTTCAAACTAGTCGCTCGTAAAGGAGTGTTCCCCTATGACTATATAGATTCATTTGAGCGGCTGAACGAGACTCAGTTACCGAGCAAAGATAAATTTTATAACGCGCTCACGGATAGTCATATCTCTCAGGAAGACTATGATCACGCCTGTGAGGTTTGGCGGCTATTCGAATGTAAGAATCTTTGGGATTACTCGAACCTCTACCTTCATACCGACGTAACACTACTGGCCGACGTCTTTGAGAACTTTCGTGATCTTTGTATGAAGACGTATAGGCTCGATCCCGGATGGTCTCTTACAGCCCCCAGTCTCGCGTACCAAGCTCTATTGAGAATAACCGAGGTACGGCTCGAATTAATAGATGACGTAGATATACATCAATTCATTGAGGGAGCTATTCGAGAGGGATATGTTTCGTAGCTAATCGTCATTCTGTAGCTAATAATCGTTATATGAGTTCATTTGATCGTTCCAAACCAGAGTCTTACCTCATTTATCTAGACGTGAATAGACTCTATTCATTTAGCATGTTGAGCTCATTACCTATGGAGAGTTCAGATGGCTTGAAGATGATGAAATTGAACGTTTGGACGTGCTAAACGTGGAGGACGATGCGGATACGGGCTATATCTTGCAGGTAGACCTTGAATATCCGCAAGATGTACACGACGCTCATTCTGACTTGCCGTTCTGTCCTGAGAAAGGGATTCCACCCGTGGGGAAACACGAGAAATTGTTAACGACTTTAGCTGATAAGTCTAGGTACGTCATTCACTATCGTCATCTAAAGTTATGTTTAGTGAATGGGCTGAAACTGACGAGAGTTCACCGTGTTCTCAGTTTCAAACAATCTCCATGGATGGCCCCGTATATCAAGCTGAACGCGGAAATGAGGAGTAAAGCGAGCAATCAGTTTGAAAACATGTTTTTCAAATTGATGAACAATGCCGCATTCGGCCGCCTTATATCTAACAATAGGGCCTACCGTACGGTAAAAATAACTACCAGGTGGGAAGGGAAATTTGGAGCGGGTAACCTCATAGCCAGTCCAAACTTTAAAAACCGTATGATCGTATCAGAAAACCTGGTCATCATTGAGATGGAACCGCAGGAGATTTACTTTGATATGCCGATTTATGCGGGATTCGCCATTTTGGAAATCTCGAAAGTAGTCATGTACGGTCTACATTACCAGGTCATGGTACCTGCCTTCCCTCCAGGTACGTTAAAACTTCAATACACTGATACAGACTCGCTTCTCTACTACATAACTGTTGAGGACGCGTACCAGCGACTTATCCCGTTAGCTAATGACTACCTGGACACCTCCACTTACGGACAAGACAATGTTTACGGCATGCCTGCAGTAAATAAAGGAGTGCTCGGTAAACTAAAAGACGAGACTCGAGGTCGGATCATCACCGAGTTCATAGGTTTACGTCCTAAACTCTATTCATTTGAGGTGCAAGGAGATGGTGAGACGCTCAAGGCTAAAGGTGTCAAGAGTAGCGCGTTAAGAACGCTCTCTTTAGAGGACTATCGTAATTGTTTGACTAATGAAACGGTAGTCATGAGAGAAGCTCGTTCAATAAGAGCTGTAGGATTCAAACTTTGCACACAAAAATTTAATCGGGTTGCACTATGCTCTATCGACGACAAACGACACGTGTTACCTGGATCAGTCAGAACTCTACCTTGGGGCCATTACTCTATAAGCGAGCAACCAACTACTTCCTTCCAAGAGACCTCGATTGAAGCTGGACCATCATGTCTATAGTGCAAGTGCGTGTGTCAGCGGGTGATCTATAACTTTATCCAGTACAAGTGAACAGGCATCTACTAACCCTCATGTCAATGTTAGTGCTCTTTTTTTTAAAAAAAGACTTGAGAAAAATATTCATGTTCTATAACTTGACTGAAAAATAAACTAATTTAGGGAATATCTGTTTAAAAAGAGTTTTCAGTATGCGTATGTTTTGATTAATGTCACTAGAAAAAAATGTTAGTGCTTTTAAAAAAGACTTGAGAAAAAAATATGCTAATTTAGTATGTATCTGTTTAAATAGAGTTTTCAGTGTGCGTATGTTTTGATTAATGTCACTAGAAAAAATGTTAGTGCTTTTAAAAAAGACTGAGAAAAAAGCAGGCGTATGTTTTGATTAATGTCACTAAAAAACAAATGTTAGTGCTTTAAAAAAGACTTGAGAAAAATATTCATGTTCTGTAACTTGACTGAAGAAAAAAATATACTAATTTAGTGCGTATCTGTTTAAAAAATGTTTATCATTATATTCATTAAATAGAGTTTTCTGTGTATGTATGTTTGATTAATACAAAAGTGAATAATTAATGTCACTATACCTTTATCATTAGAAAAATTTTTTAGTGCTTTTAAAAATGATTAATGTCACTAGAAAAAATGTTAGTGCTTTTAAAAAAGACTTGAGAAAAAAGCAGGCGTATGTTTTGATTAATGCACTAAAAAACAAATGTTAGTGCTTTAAAAAAGACTTGAGAAAAATATTCATGTTCTGTAACTTGACTGAAGAAAAAAATATACTAATTTAGTGCGTAACTGTTTAAAAAATGTTTATCATTATATTCATTAAATAGAGTTTTCTGTTGTATGTATGTTTTGATTAATACAAAAGTGAATAATTAATGTCACTTATCCTTTATCATTAGAAAAAATGTTAGTGCTTTTAAAAAAGCTTGAGAAAAAAGCAGGCGTAGTTTTGATTAATGGCACAAAAAACAAATGTTAGTGCTTTAAAAAAGACTTGAGAAAATATTCATGTTCGTAACTTGCTGAGAAAAAAATATCTAATTTAGTGTGTATCTTTAAAAAAATTTTATCATTATATTCATTAAATAGATTTTCTTGTGTGTGTTAGTGAGTGCGTGTACGTGTATTGTTTATTTTACTGCCCTCTCCAGGATTAAACTCGGGCCTCTCAGAGAACAGTCTAGTACAATAACATAAGGTGACAGTCAGGATTTGAACCTGGACCTCTCAGAGTACAGACTGGTACAATAACCAGCTACAGTCAGGGTTACAACCTGGACCTCTCAGAGACCAGTCTGGTACAATAACAGTCGGGATTAGAACCTGGGCCTCTCAGAGACCAGTCTAGTACAATAATAACAAGGTGACAGTTGGGATTAGAACCTAGACCTCTCAGAGTACAGACTGGTACAATAACCAGCTACAGTCAGGTTACAACTGGACCTCTCAGAGAGCAGTCTGGTACAATAACAGTCGGGATTAGAACCTGAGCCTCTCAGAGACAGTCTGGTACAATACGAGGTAACCAGTTACAGGCAGGGTTACAACCTCGGACCTCTTAGAGTACAGTTTGCTACAATAATACGAGGTAGCCAGTTACAGTCGGGTTTAGAACCTGGACCTCTCAGAGACAGTCTGGTACAATAATACGAGGTAGACAGTTACAGTCAGGGTTACAACCCGGACCTCTCAGAGTACAGTTTGCTACAATAAAACGAGGTAGCCAGTTACAGCGGGTTTAGAACCTGGGCCTCTCAGAGACCAGTCTGGTACAATAACCAGTTACAGTCAGGGTTACAACCTCGGACCTCTCAGAGTACAGTTTGCTACAATAATACGAGGTAGCCAGTTACAGTCGGGATTAGAACCTGGGCCTCTCAGAGACCAGTCTGGTACAATAAACGAGGCAGCCAGTTACAGTCAGGGTTACAACCTCGGACCTCTCAGCAGTGCAGTTTGCTACAATAATACGAGGTAGCCAGTTACAGTCGGGATTAGAACCTGGGCCTCTCAGAGACCAGTCTGGTACAATACAAGGTAACCAGTTTACAGCAGGGTTACAACCTCGGACCTCTCAGAGTACAGTTTGCTACAATAATACGAGGTAGCCAGTTACAGTCGGGATTAGAACCTGGGCCTCTCAAAACCAGTCTGGTACAATAATACGAGGTAGCCAGTTACAGTCAGGGTTACAACCTCGGACCTCTTAGAGTACAGCTTGGTACAATAATACGAGGTAGCCAGTTACAGTCAGGATTAGAATCTGGGCCTCTCAGAGACCAGTCTGCCACAATAAAACGAGGTAGCCAGTTACAGTCTGGGTTACAACCTCGGACCTCTTAGAGTACAGTTTGTTACAATAATACGAGGTAGCCAGTTACAGTCGGGTTTAGAACCTGGACCTCCCAGAGGACAGTCTGGTACAATAATACGAGGTAGACAGTTACAGTCAGGGTTACAACCCCGAACCTCTCAGAGTACAGTTTGCTACAATAATACGAGGTAGCCAGTTACAGTCAGGATTAGAACCTGGGCCTCTCAGAGTACAGACTGGTACAATAACCAGCTACAGTCAGGGTTACAACCTGAACCTCTCAGAGACCAGTCTGGAACAATAACCTGGACCTCTCATAGTACAGTTTGCTACAATAACATAAGGTAACAGTCGAGATTACAACCTGGGCTTCTCAGAGGGCAGTCTGATACAATAACCAGTTACTGTCGGATTAAAACCCCAGGCCTTGGAAAACTTTTTTACCAAAGGTATAGAGAGTATTCATATTCACATCATGCACCGAAGATGGTACATAGCCTTTTAGCCTATTTAAATGAGATCATCTTAAATAATAAAGTCATGGGTACACTTGCATCCTGCTCATCCTTACCCTTATAAAGAAAACAAAAGTGTTAATCATTAATTCTTTTTATTTAAAAAAGAGCTCGTTACATTTCTAAGAAAAGAATAATCGTTAAAAAGTCTGCCTTATACAGTAATAATCGTTAAAAAGTTTACCCCCATTAGTAGACTTATACATTGCAAGTAACTGTGAAAAAGTTTTTTTTTAAAGTGTTCACTCATCCCGTCTTGCAGCTTCTTATCGTAGGCTCCTCGTTCGTTTCCTCAGAAGTTTTACTCTTCTTTCCACGTGAACGTCAGTAGTTTTCTTCCTCCGTTTGACCGTGTCAACCTCGTCTTGACCGCAGAAGCATGATAACTTATTGAAATAAATGCACTCTTTATACTCGTTTATCAAGACTATCATATGAAGCAAAGCTGGAATAACCGAACTCGTATCGTTCCGCATCGCACTCTTGGTCAGATCGCAAAAGTTTTTGTCCGATCAAACTTAATATTCTTAAACCGTTCGCTGAGCACTCAGACATTTTAGGAACACTCGCGGTTTTTTAAGCTTTGTACTTGTCGCTATCAGCGCTGTTGATACTCTGTAGCTGACTCAACTCCCCAGTTCCTTTAATATAGATTGATGTGTACTGAACTTTTCACTCCCCTCCTCCAGTTTGGGGTTGCCAATATTTGTGCAATGTTGTCTCATTTTAAGATGTCATTTTGCTAACGTCACTGCTTGAAGGGTTATAGCGGACAACTCTATCGTGTATGATTACACAAAACGCCTTGGTATTTACCGGGATATTTTTCCTCCATCTCGAACGTTATACGACACGTCACCATACCGTCCTTGAGGGTATCTTCCTGTCGGCTGGCATCGAACACGACAATGGGTGCATGAGACTTGAAATGGGAAGGATCAAGTAAAGGTAAAGAGGCGCTCGTTCCGTAGTACGAGGTCTGGAAATTGGCATAGTCTTCGTATAATTTCGAGAAGGAATCGTGTCTAAAATTCAAGTTCATATCCTCATAAGGGTACATGTTAGAATTTAGATAGAGTTTAGCATTACGTAAATTACAATGATCGAAAATACTTCTATCTGCAACCGTCGTATTGTTCCGTCCGGTCTGAAGCGCGAAAACAAGGTAACGAGGTTTTTCCAGCAAAGTTGAGTTTTCACGGTCCAATCATGTTGATTAGAGGTGGGTACGTTAGGGTACTCGTACAATTCCCAAGTACGGAAAGGTAGCTCGATGATCCTCCCGCTCTTGATGAAATTAAGCAGGTTGAGATGATTGATATCATCAGTCTTTATATGCGGTACAAGCCAAGATATTTTACTTAACTCGATCCTAGAGGCGTCTCTGCAGCAGGAGGTGGGGCTCTTTGTAAAGCGTTGTTGTCACCGGTCGAACGAACTAGCACCAGCTCTTGTTTCGCATTGATCATATTCGGGAATAATCTTCAACGAATCCTAGTATGAGACGTAAAGGAATGCATACGTCAAAGATGCCTATTTCAGCGTGTACGTGAACTCCTTCAAACCTCCAACCGGCGTTTGAAAGATGAGTCTGCCAACCATTCCTTATAGATAGATAGTTTTTAAGATGAGTCGAAATACCCACATCTCTCGATTGATCAATCTCTACCCCGTTGATCTCAAGGCGATTCTTGAGAATAGATGCAGTATTCCGTTATTAAAATCCTCGAAGTACTTCCAGGTTCTCCGTATTCAAAAGTAGTCGTCCTTTGATATGCAGCAGAGAGCGGTGCGGTAGTGTACATAACCCTTCTTGTTGGATAGATATCCTAAGCTCGTTCCCGTTAGCTAACGGACCGGGAATATACGAGGCGTAGGAATGATACTGGAAACTGCTCAAGGCCCTATCGAAAGCGGCAGACTCCCCAATGTTCAGAATATCCGCGGTGTCATCCATTATTTTCGTAACGAGTAACCTAGACGTCTTTAAATAGAGTTTATTGGCAGGTGTTAACACTTTCACTGTCCTTCTCTCAATGTTTCGAGGAAGACTTCGCCGTCTTGTTTTATCTAGTACGAGTCCCATCCCCACCGACTCGTTTTCAGATGCAGACGTAGCGATATCGTCTCGTCTCTAAAGTTGATGATATCACCTCGTTCGTCAACAAGTCGTACCGCGATAGACTCTATTACTCGCTTCGTTACCGGAAGGTAAATGATATTGTTAGGCACACTTCCACTATCTTATAGCCTGGTGGGACGGTCATGCTGAACTCGTGCAAGGTATGACTCGGTTCTCTGTTGACGTAAGCTCCGCTAGCGAGACTGCATTCTACGCGGATCACATTCACATGAAGAATATTCACAGTATTGGTAGATATGTGCGTCTTCCCTGCAGGAAGTATGACCGAGTCGAACCCTAGCAAGGATGCAAACGTGCCAGGTCGGGTAAAGTCGATAGGTTTATTGCAAGTGATATAGCTCTTTAAAGTGCTAGGGTCACCGATAATCGAGAGCTTTACGTTACTGGGGACTTCCCTTCGCAAGAATCGATCCAACGCTCAAGTTCATAGGTGCCCGGAGGGACTGTATACTCTTTACCGTCGCAATAAAATTTATTATTACGCTCGTCAATGTTCGGTATGGAATTGAACGTGGCCAGATTGATCAGCCCGATGAACCATTCTTCTTCACGATTCTCTTCTCCAAGCAGGATATGCGGAAGAAAAGTTTCTCTGTTCAGATTCGAACTCTGACCCATCAGTGTAAGCGTCATAGACATATTTACTAAGTTCGAACGTCAACGCGAGTATTTAAGGAAGGCTAAACAAAGATGACCGCAATAAAACGGTACCGTACTCTTGATACCGAGTATGATTATAGGTGATGGGTATTCCTCCGAGATAACGAACAAGTTCGAGCGGCGGCCTTAGATATCACCGAAACTATCGAAATAATGGGCCCGTCCTCCGTTTTTCTTATACGCCACCCAATGCGTACCCTTACCGCTATCATCATCAAGATTGATGATGGCGTTCTCTATCTTCCAAGGAGTACCGCTAGTAAAGAAATCTCTCGCAAATACTCCTCTAAAGAAAGGGATTTTTAACTCGCAGCGTACTTGCGCAGATCCGTTTCAGTAAGGGCACGTTTAGGTAGTCATTTTATTTTCGGGTAAGGCCGTAGATACATGCCTTTCCCCATGGCGATAGCTTCGAGCGTACGATTATGTCTCTGAGCCTCGTTCAATTGTTTCGTATTCGCCTTAGCACTTTGTACCGCCTTCGTGATTCCGCAGCTCCTCCAGCGACGGCTCCAAGCGCTGCGATCAAAGGTAGTATAGGTAGAATTCCACCCTTCTTCTTACGGCGTCTAGTAGTAGTAGGACGCCGTTGACGACGTTGAGTCTTCTTCTTCTTCTTTAGACCTGAACCCATCTTGAATTAGCTTCATCGCGTTGGTAACTACCCACGCGGCGGCTTTCTCACCCAACTTTGAGTCAGGCGCGAGTAATCTTTTCCACGATTTCTCGATAAGATCCACGATTTGCCGTATGACGTCCTGCAAGATCTTTTCACCTGGAGTATGCGATATCGTGTTCTTTACAGTGTCGATCTAACTCGTTTATTCCAGGATCACCTCGTTTCAATCGTTTTTTCCAACTTTGTCCCCGGTCCGCAGTACTGGTATCCAGGTATATGCGCTTCAAAGGGTAGATTATTGATTATCTTATCCAAAAATCCTCCCCCTCTTCTTCGTCTCATGACACGTACTGATTAGCATTTATATAGGTGCGCGCATTATATAGATGAAGTAGTAGTCAACATGCGGCTCGAGAAACAGACAGATTTTTTAACTGTTCACAACAACGATCACGATGAGGGTGAGCTTTACCTCAGAGACACGGTACGTTGTTACCCGATACTATCCGCTGCATCATCTGCGGAATTCGAATTGCGGTAAAAACCAACACCATGATAAAGTCTGTTGGAGGAACCTAACGGCCTACGCTTCAAGAACGTGTACGTTTACTCTAAATCGTTGTACCAGCCCAAGTATCAACGTTTATCAAAGGTTCTCTCGCTCATCGAAGGTATGGGCTATTTCCCGTATTCCGACAACGCGGAATTATCCCTCCATCCGAGGCCGAACCCGACTCTGTATTCATTTTCGACGACGTCGCTTGCGACAAACAGTTTGATAAACAGGCTTATTTCAGTATGGTAGACATAAGTCTATAGACTGTTTCTATCTCTGTCAGACGTACTCGCGCATTCCGAAACAGATGTTGAGAGATAATGCAAATCTTCTCATCCTATTCAGGATGGACGATACGAATCTGAGACACGTCTACGACGATCACGTGAACACAGATATGACATTCCAAAAATTTAAGGAGTGTGTGTGTTGAAAAAAAACAAGTACGATTTTCTGGTGGTGAGCAAAGATCATGAGAATCGATAAAGGACGATATCGCTACGGGTTCGATTCCTTTATCTTGCACGATTGACAAGAACGTATATTCAGTACACGGTAAGACATCATGTCGTCCATATCTAAATTCGGCCATAGTCTGTACAAATATAGATCTCTCGTCGAGACGGAGGGAAATCTGACTCTAAACTCTCAAGGTTATTACGACGCTAGATCAAAGAGGATCGTCAACGTGGAGGCGCCTATCGCATCTAAGGATGTCTGTAACAAGTATTACGTTGATAGAATGGATGCGAGACATAGTAACGAACAGATAGTCGCCCTCAACGCCGCCAAGGATGTCATCAAAGAACAGATGGAATCGCTGATCGAGGATTTGGAGAAGGATCGAATAAAATACGTCAACTTTGAGAAGAGTAGTCGTCAAGGGATGGAGGGGGTGCGGAAACTGGCTCAAGATCGTCTCGACGAAAATAGAACGATGCTTGACGCTTTAAGTTCAAAGTTGCTAAGCCTAGAGGAAACTTTCGAGATACAACGAACCATTTACAACGATTTTATAGCCGGAGGTGTACTTACGCTTAAGGGGACCGATGACAACAAGCTTTACGATGCAGACGTCTAGTTTTGCGAAACATAGGTATGCCCTCATTACCTTCAGCTTATGTAGCACTTACGGTTAATCGTAGTTTCATCTACATCTACTTGGATCGAAACCTATGCGGAAGGATGCGAGACATTTCGAATTGACTCTAACGGGTGAACGTGGTTATAAGTTCAAGGGGCGGGCATCGTTTCAACGATGGTCATGAACTTGAAAGATATTATTTGCTTGTTGAATCTTAAAATTATCGACGATACCACCTTCGAGGTGTCCAAAGATGACTCTATATCTTTCATGATAGAAAAACGCCGACAACGTCTCAGATTTTACACGTAGAATTAGGTGTTTACTTACGGTTAGATATAATGAACCGTTTTCTTCACGGTAAGAGACATTCACACCTTACATCATGACGACGAAGGTCACGGAGGAATATCATAAATGCTAGTAAATTATTAAACGAAAGTATAAGCAACTACGTGATGCCCGGCACGAGTCTGGAGCACGTCACGAATGAAACGTTCAAACTATCACGGATCCTCTAAACAAGATGGTGAAGGCGCTCGCGGAACCTGAGGGAACGGAAGCCTTACCTGAGAGATTGGAAAACAACCATCTATTGGATACTTATCTTTTTTCATCTCACACACATTCCGATAACCTACGGAGTCCGTCATGAAGGTGACTCTACCAAGCTCGGAGATAGCCGTATCGTATTCAACGGAGAGACGGTACCGTATACTCGAGGACTATTAGAATTACTTTTCAGATGAGCACCTGCCCATTATACTAAGGACGATCTGAAAGTATACAAGTCTATGCTTGAAGAAACGAACGCGCATCGGTTGAGAAACGAACCGTACCTCGCTCGTATCAAGAATGCGAGCCGGATCAAAGTATTCGTTAATCATCAAACCTATGTTTGAGGAGGAGCTTGAGGTGAGGGTTTATACAAGATGGAGACAGGAAAGGGGTCGATTATAACCTATTGGGACGATCCTAACGAATTTGTTCGATCGATTACGACTCTTGCGCGCATCTACCGAGCTGGTCATTCCGCTCACCCAATAACGAGATCGTTCTCTATCATTGAAGAAATTTTACGTGAGGCGGGAATCATCGTATAAAGACGTTCAGCTCTTCCGTTATTTTATCACAATCATGTCCGGCGTCAAGTGGGAGATTGCTACGTGAACTTCATCGCCCGGCAAGAACGACGATTTCCTCGAAGACACGTTAGCGTACGAGGCTTGAACGAGCTCCTTCAGGCCGATCTGGTGGAGATGATACCCTACTCTGGATCGAATAAGGGCTTTCAAGTACCTTCTCACCGTCATTGACGGTGTATTCCAAGAGGGCTTGGGCCGCACCCGTCAAGACTAAGACGGGTAAGAACGTCAGCAACGCAAATGGCTCTCCTCCTCAAACAAGGTGGGTTTACCTCGCGTAACGTCCATCTCCAAACGGATAAATGGTACAGAGTTTTACAATCGAATTCAAAACGCTCATGAAGATGAAAGAGGATCAATCATTATTCTACATACAGCAACGTCAAGGCTAGCGTCGTGGAACGATTCAATCGTACTCTCAAGAACATTATGTGGAGGAGGTTCCCGGCTAAAGTTCATATCGATGGATCGATATGATCGATTCCTTACTGGACGAATACAACCGTAACAGTACACTCCACCATAAAGATGAGACCTATAGACGTCAAGGACGATAGACTTTTACATACCGTCTAATAAACGTTTCAAGATGTTAGATTCCAGCCGAACATTTTTAAAGTAGGTGATATAGTTCGTATCAGCAAGTATAAGGACGTATTTGAAAAGGGTTATACCGCGAACTGGTCGACCGAACTGTTTTTAAAATACGTAACGTCGTCGAGACTAAATCCCAGGACCTTCCTAACTCGAAGATATGAAAGGTAATCCTATCACGGGAGGTTTCTACGGTGAGGAGCTTAGAAAGACTTCGTATCCGGATGTTTACCTCGTAGAGAAGATAATCAGACGTTCTGGAAATAGAGTAATACGTCAAATGGTTAGGGTTCGACTCGTCTCACAATTCGTGGATCGAGCGAAGGATATATGTAGAAGGAGGGGAGGGCGCGTTCCCCCTCCTCCATCCCGAGCGTATAAAGCGGACGCGAGGTGGGGAGACGTATTTCATTCAACATGTTTAGGCAGTTGGGTTACCGTCTGGAGGACATGAGCGATATAAGATTTCGAACGGTGGTTTAGAATGCCATATCGCGCGGGCTGACAAAGGTTACAGCGAGTGCTGTGATTCTTCCGTCACTGGCTCGGATGCCATAATCCCGAATGTGGGAATCGAGTCAGTCTGTCGAACGCTGTTCTACCGCTTGTCCGGTCTAACAATCTTAAGGAAGGAGACGACCCGCTATTCTCCGGGAATCGAGTCGGTCCAGCGAACGCGGTTCTACCGCTTTCCCCCCGAGGACGAGCCTCAAATTCCTCCAGGAATCGAGTCAGTCCGGTGAACGTAGTTCTACGCTTGGCCCGAGGAGGATCGCCGAGGAGGAAAACGCTTTGTGCGTCGAGTTTGGACCGAATCGAGCGTGAGGAACTCGATCGGGTCAAGCACGTCTCCGAACTTGAAAAGTTTTCGTACGTACAACGTTCGCACGCCTAGAAGGATACGAAGAGATCAGTGAGGATGAAGACGAACCGAACATCATAACCTAGATTATGTGGGCAAAGTGCATCTTCCGGGTAAAAACTTTGGTGCGCGCTACAGGAGCCGCTTTAACGCTTCACAGAGAGGACATATATATCTGGGTGAAGGCGAGTACGAACTGTTCAAGTGGTGAAGTGTTTCTAACATGTTTAGACAAGACTTTAGAGAAAGATATTTTTGTATGCATCAAGTGAAAGACTATGAGGGAAAGAGAATTTTATATGTATATGTGTTATGTATGTAATCATCATAATCTTAAGAATAATCTGGGTGAAGGCGATACGAAACTGTTCAAGTGGTGAAGTGTTCTAACATGTTTAGACAAGAATTTTTAGAGAAAGAATTTTTTGTATGCATCAATGAAAGACAATGAGGAAAAGAGAATTTATATGTATATGTGTATGTATGTATCATCATAAATCTTAAGAATATACTCGCTAAATAAAAAAAGTTGTACTATTTATTTAAGTCCTTGATCGTAGAAAATAAAAGCTAAGGTCTTTATAATAAGGTGGTATGTAATGTTTCTTTCGGAGCAAGAAAAGATCATTTTAGATATGTATTTTTCCAGCCATAGTCTAAAAAAAACTGTTTCGAGGGAAGGAGGGCTATACCAAAAACCGTCCACCATCCTACTCTGAGAGAGAGAGAGAGAGGAGGAGAGGGAGCGGCAGAGAGATAAGAGATAGAAAGAGGATAGGAGAGAAAGAGAGAGACGGAGAGATAGAAATAGGGGAGTAGAAGAAAGAGAAGAGACCATTTCTCCCCCACCTCTACGCACCCGCGAATCCACGCCGCGGGAGGGATAAGGGTGAGGAGGGGGACTCCATGGAACACGCGAGCCAACGTCGCGGGAGGGGAGGAAAAGTAGTTGAGGGTGGGGGACTACACCCACACATATATACACATTACCCTTCGTGCCCTCATACATGATAGAGCATACCTACTCAGGCCAATCTCTATCCTTCATGCGGGTAACGGCCCTGAGGAATATGTGTTAGAATCTACGTTGTAAAAACGGTGTTGTTAAAGCTGGAGATACCACCACCTTATTCCAGCTCTGGTCTGTATTGGCACGGGTGGTCTTTCTGATATCCTGATAGACCACTACTATCAAAAACAGCCATAAAGAGACCATGGAGACGCACCATGAATGACCATGGCCTGTGTAGAAAAGTTTGAGAATGACGACTACACACTCGTAGAGATGTGGGAGGTGTACGTTTTAATGCGATGAAATGCACAAGACAAGAACTTGAAACAATTTGTACTTCAAGCACGAGGTGTAACAGCAAGAGCCCCTATATCACCATGAATTTAATTCTTTGGCGTGCGAACAAAATTGTATCAAACTCTTCCCGAAGCAGATCTTATTGGGATAGAGATTAACTACTTGGATATGTTTTTCATAGTATCCTTACGTTCGCAAGTACAAAATATTTCCCATTAGCCACCCAAAATTCACTTGAAACAAAATTGTCCGTCTAAAGAACAAGTAGAAGGCATAGCCAAAGTTAACGTAACTCCTCTACGGGAATTTATCTGCCCCTTTGAAAAACCCGGATGCACGACAAGATAATGTTCATCTTGTGCAGGAAATTCGG
This sequence comes from Timema cristinae, assembly GCA_039000515.1. Taxonomy (NCBI): domain Eukaryota; kingdom Metazoa; phylum Arthropoda; class Insecta; order Phasmatodea; family Timematidae; genus Timema; species Timema cristinae. The sequence continues at coordinate 2,191,007 of JBCFYV010000024.1, forward strand.
GGAGGAGAAAACCAAGATGGGTGTCAACACAACGACGAAAAAGATAGCTGGTTGACAGACCTCTGGGTTATTGATGATATCCGGAATGTTGTTGAGAAAGGCCTCGCCGTTGAAGTCTTACACTAAGTAAGGGAGTACAATGTATCTGTATACGATCGTCACATACGTTCTGGCGGATTTTTTCAAGGGTACATTGATACTTTTTTGAAAACTATACAAGAATCCAGCGGATGGCCAAAGTGGTGTTTTTCATAAGATGAGAAATTATCTTACATTTAAAATTATGAGTAAGGAAAGGGGTAAAACTCTATTTTGGCTCTGTTTGTAAAGACTTTGGTCTCCGCAATCTGCTAAACTGTTTTTAAATTCACTATGAGGAAAGTTTGGCAAAGACTAGATATACCACACGTAACCGTTGTCAATGACTATCAGGGAATCCACAAGTACCTGACGGATCCGTACATCACCTTAGACGGCGTCATTGATGTAAATGATGAGGTTATGTTCCTCAATTACAAGGATGCGCGTGACGCGTTGCGCCCTAACCCTAAACACAGAGTGTGGCAGTGGAATTCTACACAACTGCTATGGCTAGGTTGCACTTATATAGCATCTTTGAACAGTTGGGGACCACGTTTAAACCATGATACAGATAGCGTTCTATTCACGGAACGCCCCAGTGATTGGAGTCCACCGACCGTAGACTTTCTAGGTGACCTCACTGGCGAGCTTCAAGATTAAGGTTCGGGAAGGTATATTAGCGCCTTTGTATCTGGCGGTCCCAAGAACCACGCGTACCAAATTTGTGTTGGTCGTGATCCTGTCAAAACAAAATGGTGTACAAGGTTCACGGGATCACCATAAGCTACGGCAACCAAAACGAAGTTTAATTTGGACTTTTTGAAAACAATAGTCACCGAACAGGTTGAGGAAATATACACAGAGATACCGCACAAAATTGTAAGAAAAGGTCTTGTGAATGTATGTACCGTTTCACGAAAATAAATCTACTGTCCCAGTACATCAAATGGCGGATAGTCGATGATTTTAATACGTTGCGGTTTGGGAATCAGAGTCCTTGTAAACGCACACGCCACGATTAAAAGGTGATTATTTAGACGGGCTGAATAATTTTTTTTTTCTTTTAACTCTAGGCAGTTCACTGACATATCATTTATTCAATGATTAGTGTCTTTTTCATAATTATTTCTACATGAAAACACGGATATTTTTATTGCTTTATTTTATGCAATTGGGATACTTCATTATATATTTTATCCACCAATGAAACCCTCCACCCCTCTGGTTATTTCTAGTCAAATTGTTGTATATCAGTTTGTTCTCCACGTCAGCTACTTGTTGTCTACTCTGTTCTATATGTGAGGTTGTATATCAGTTGGTTCTCCCACGTCAGCTACTTGTTGTCTACTCTGTTCTATATGTGAGGTTGTATATCAGTTGCTTCTCCCACGTCAGCTACTTGTTGTCTACTCTGTTCTATATGTGAGGTTGTATATCAGTTGGTTTCTCTCACGTCAGCTACTTGTTGTCTACTCTGTTCTATATGTGAGGTTGTATATCAGTTTGTTCTCCCACGTCAGCTACTTGTCTACTCTGTTCTATATGTGAGGTTGTATATCATTTAGTTCTCCCACGTCAGCTACTTGTTGTCTACTCTGTTCTATATGTGAGGTTGTATATCAGTTTGTTCCCCCCACGTCAGCTACTTGTTGTCTACTTTGACATATGTGAAGTTTCTAGCAATTGGTCCAATTAATGTCGGCCCATACAGCGTTGAAAATATTATTATACATATACA
>JBCFYV010000024.1:2192925-2321412 GCA_039000515.1 Timema cristinae
GGTTTTCCAAATAAAAAAACATGGCAAGTAGTGATGGTTAATGCTCACACAAAATAATAATTCATTAAATTTGATGACGTCTTAATCCTGTGACGTCAAGCCAGTCATATTATTTGAAACGTCACAGGAACGGGATGACGTCACAATACTATCACTATATCCCTAGCATACCTACCGCCAGAACAACAGGCTGACGTCAGGGCTGACCTTACTCAATAAAACGTCACTATCTTAGTCTCATACGTCATATTTTGAATAATTAGCGATGGGCTCAAGCTGGGCTTTTACTACTGGCTCCACCCTGACCCTCCTAAATACAAGACCTCTAAACGATATTCTATTTGTTTTGAAGTCAACAGTCTTCAGTTGTTAGAATCAGAGTAGCTAATATCTCTCAAAACTGTGTTATCAGACATATTTCACCAGCGTAACACTTGTAACCAGTTCACGGATCACCAGTGTTCCGGGGAGCACCGGTTAGGAAACACATGTTTGATTGTGAACTGATAACTAACTAGTTTACTAACACACATACTGAACGTTGTGTAGTAATGAAAAAATGAATTATAAATTATATGCGATTTACCTGTAAAAATATATATTGTTTTTTGTCAATAAATGTTAAACATGTCTTGGCTTGTTTTTGTTGATGATGTCCATCCTTGGGACTGAGTTAGGTCAGGACATCATCATAGTCTACCTCTGAGACTGAGTGAGGTCAGGACATCGTCATCGTATTAAAGATTATGTTTACAGCGTTGAGGCCAGTGTGCTCACCATTAAAATGTGTGGTGAGTCGTGTGGTCATAATAATACCTCCTGTATACTATTTCTAGTTTCTGATACAGTCGTAAGTACAGTCTGTTGAATCTACGTGCGTCAAGAGTATCTTGCAATTACTATGTTGTTAAGATCATACCCGTACTTAGTAATTAGGCTCCTAATACTCTATCCAATTTTCTTTCTATTTAAAACCCGAGTGGTTCAACGAGCGGAAAATGTTTAGTAATTTATTTAAAATTATGTTTGTCTATTTTTGGTATTAATAATTGCAAAAATATTGTATATAATTTAAAAAATTTGGATTACTACCCTTTTTAATTAATTTATATTTGTCAGGGTGGTACATTTCCAAAAGTGTGTTTTCCTGCTAGATTGTCCACACCATGGCTCTAGCATATGCGCGCATGAAGCCTCACTAACTTCAACTTAATGATAAATCCATCCCTTGTTTAATTCTGTGGAATGCGTGTGTAGTAAGAATAATGTAGGTGTGTGAAGACAACAAGACAGTGTCATTATCAATCGGAAACCACAGGTAGACCTTCTGGGACATCTTCGCCGATCACTGTTTTCAGGTTTGATATACCTAAAATCCTACTCTCAATAGTATGTTAAATCTAGATATTTCAAAATACCCCCAGTTCAAAAAGCATTCTCTTTTGTGTTAAGGAATATAGTAAACGCAAGCTACATTGTAATTTAGCCTACAAAAAAACTTTTGAAAACTAAAACTACAGTTACATCCTTGTACTTTCATGTTAAATTATGTTTTACATTACATAATGAATAATAAATACACCTTTAAAAAGATTAAATAATTTCTATGGTAGTTAAAAATTTAAAAAGTACATTGCAATATGAATGTCGTCCATTTTGTTTAAGTGTTTATATTCTCAGGAAGGTGGCAGCACTTATTTCCAAACTGTATTTATATTAAGATGTGCACTATGCTGTTTAAACTGAATAAAATGTGTCAGATCACTATAATGTACACCATATAGGCATCATTTCATTTAATTTCCATATCCCTTAATGTCTAAATATTAGGAACATATTTATTTACCAGTAATGTGTTGAGAAGAACTTGATTATGGGAAATGCTGATGATGTTAAGGTTGGTCGTGGACCTGCCAGTGACATTCTTCACTGTAGCTAAATTAGATGAGTTAACGATTGTGGAGATTGACAAAGGAGATGTTGCACCGGGCATCACCTCTCTGAAACATTCCAATTTTAAAATAACAATTTGTAGTGTACGCACCAAGCAGAGTATATAACCCTTCTTTTCATGCAATGATAAAAAGAAATCAAACTTATATTTTGCTGTGTTAGTAGAAATAAATTCCAATTTGGCATGTAGAAGTGTAACAGGAGTATTTAGGAAAACGTACCCCCTCCACGATCCCTTCTCTTCAGGTCATTTACAGATCCTGTGTAGCTACTGTTTCCGGCAGTGGCGGCTCGTCACTTTAGAAGCTGGAGGGCGTAGCCTGTTTAATTCATAAATTATTTCTAAATAATATATTTAAAAGAAGACACAAATTTCGGAATATGTTTTGCTAAATATTCATTTATTTAAACTCAAAAATTAATATCACAAACAACATGGAAAAATAAAAAAAGACTTCCCCCAAAGGACGTGGATGTGTTGTAGAAACTCTGCAGCTGTGTAATGTGCATGCATATATAGATATGTATGTTTTCACTTTGTTCCATACAAAATTCAGGACATGGCCTATCTAATGAATTCAATTCTCTTTTTTGATCAAGAGTTAATCTTGCAATATTCGTTGTCTTAAGCGCCTGAATTGAACTATTCATATTAAGCCTAGTTACAAAAAATATTAAAACATATAACTCAAATAAACATTATCCTAAAATAGCCCTACATAATATTATTATAAACACACACATCCTCAAGATGCAGGAGCACGCAGGATGACTGACAACAACTAATGCTGGTTCACGCTATACACATTTCACAAGCTTTCAACCTTAGGGCGCATAAGGGAGTGTGCCTTCAAAAGAAGAATAAGCAATGCTAGCTAGCTATAGCAGGAGGAGGACAACGGGTTAAGGGGAGGGAAGGTTTGGTTTCACTATGTCAGGCGCTGACCGTAGCGCGCCTGACTGCATGCCATTTGAAGACAAGAGGTGAAGGGGAGGGAAGGTTTGGTTTCACAATATCAGGCGCTGACCGCCTCGCGCCCGACCGCATGCCATTTTAAAAACATTGCCTGCTATTACTTAAACCAAAAACATATTTTTCTTGAAACCATTATGGCAAGATAAAATTGTCGTGAGAGTGCGAATAATAACTTTAAAAGGAACTGGGGATTCGTGGGAATGGGGGGCGCGCGCCTCCGCGCATTAGGGACGAGCCGCCCCTGCTGTTTTGTGACCTAGGTCCATTCCATACTTAACACATACAGTATTTCCGTCTGGTCTGTAAAGGAATATGGGGCTGATATTCTGTGCGTGTACCACCAAGTCACAGTTGTGACTCTTAATCTCTTTTTGTGGTTAATAATTTACATTGAGGTGAAACAGGTGAAATGTTGCTGTAAAATTTACGTTTTTTTGATATTGATAGTGTAAAGTGATAAGTGATAGCGTTGGCTCTCGGGTAAAAATACTAGTTTTTCTAGGGATTTGGAAAGATGTGTTTAAGGTATGATGATACTTGGTGGGTGAAATATTACGGTCGTTGTTTGGTCAAGTCCAGGTAGGAGATCGGGGTTGGTATGATTTCCTTTTCGTAGGATTTAGTCTGAAGGTGATACATTTCTATTCCCCATCTGGGGCTGATCCCGGCGCAAGTATTATGCTCTGACTCGTAAAAAACCTAGTCGGTTATCCCAGTGGCGTCCAGCCGTGAAAAAGGTAGTAATAGAACCAATGGCGTATTGTAAAAAAAGAGGTGCTGGAGCTCACCATGTAACAGGAACGAGTGTTGAATACACGTGTATAATATAATAGGCAGAATTTTATTCATACAAATCTCAAATACAATTGAAATAACTTCAAAATTTAAAAGTGTGTGCACAAGTATAAAATGGCAAAGGCCACACCAACCACTATAAGCCTATTGTCTCAGACGTCTTTTTTATAACTGGAGTGGGTGGTCCGTGGTATTAAATTATAATATTACATTGGCCAATCTTACTGTAAATTATGGCATAAATAGTTGAAGGAACTAATAACTAATATAGTTGAGTATTGCGTTTAAGAAAAATAAAAATTTCACTTATGAGTTATGACTTACATAACGGCAAGATGTAATCAGGCCGTATGCGAAACAATGTTTAGTCTATCTTCTTAAAGGAATTTCAAAAGTTGATCCACTTGGCGTTCTGTGTCCTTGACTCCTTTGATCTGGGTATCAGTTGCAGAGCGATGATTCTTCAGCCACTTCATAACGTTCACTGTTCAATCGAAGGTGAATATAAGAGTTGATGTATGACTCATTAGTAATCTTGATCTAATATCCGTAATTATAAGGTTCATAATGATAAAGCTTCTTTCACATTCGGAAGAGCTCCAAGGGATAACTTTTGTACAATTAATAAGAGGAATAAAATTTGATTAAATATCTCGTCTATCATTCATTGTCCAGGAATTCTCTGTTGGCCGTGAGTGTCCTGCAAAAAGACTCTATTTTAGTTTCTAAATATCCTGAGTGTATTTCTGCTGACCATTCACTAGTCTATAGAACAGAAATCTTTGAAATCATGTCGGCCTTATTGGGAATTATGTTTCTAGAGCCTGATTGGGATAGAATTGACTCGTGTGAACAGATTGTTGAAAATAATCGGCGTTCCATATTGTTTACGATGCTGGTTAAAAACTGAGAGTGATTAACAAAAACAATCTTGTTGCTATCTGTCAGTTTTACTGAGAAAATACATTTTTTTACTTTATTCTCTGGTACCAACATATTATGTTTACCTTTAGATTCTTTCATTGCTTCTAGAAATCATATGGTTCAACTAACTAGCTTATCAGCATGAACAAGAGTCATATTTTGTCTCTGGAGGGACTCGGAAAGAAGTGAGAGTTAGAATAAAACATCATGCATGAGTACCAGGTCCATTACAAATTGTTTTGATGAAATACGTTTGTAAAGACCCTTGAATTTGTCTTGATCTGTTTGCGAACGGTTTGTATCATTACTTACAGGCTCAAGGTGCCAACACAGAGCTATATAGTTCGAAACAAACATGCAACTCACCTCCCCCCCCAATACACGACCGATTTTCTTGATTTCTTTGTTTATCGTTGACGCACATTTTTCAATTTCATTTTTGTTTTTGGGAGATTGGCTTTATAATGAGTAGCTTACAGTTTGTTCATAAATGTACAGAAATTGTCAACACCATGGATTTAAGAAATTGCATCTCCAAATGACAATTCTAATCGATGAATAAGGCAATGCCACACCATAGTAGAATGATACGTTTTGTGCAGTCGTGTTGCAACACCTGATTTTCTTCCCAGCATGACACTAGCACCATCAAATGTAAAATAAATTAGACGGTTCTGAAGATATTTATGATCGAATTCTTACGTGCTGAGGCATGTTAGTAAGTGATCGGTAATAGTTTTCGCTGTTTGATCAGGCAATTCAATCAAATCTAAAAAAAATTTTTAATGTGGATCAGTTGACTTATATGATTCAAGTTTAAATAAACTATCGAAGTAGTTTTGGTATTGAAAGTTTTAGACTCATTTATTATCACAGATACTTTTCCATTTATTTCAAATATGCTTTTGCAAACTATAGACTTTATTTCTCGCGCAACGTGGCCAATTATGTTTATAGCGCTAAATCTCGATCACAAACATGATGAGAGTACTGCACCATTTAAATGTTTCAACCGCAACAGTTCAGCATGATCATAATATGGTATATCATGTTCAGCAATAAAATATGTGGTTCTAAACACCTTGTTTGTGGCCTCAAATTCAGTTTCAGTTGTAACGGGCTAATCTGGTTTAGCCCCGTTCAAACGTAAAGTACGAATATTTTGTTGGTGCCTGCAAGTCATCAAAAGTTAACAATGACATACTAGTGTAAAATGCTACGCCCATAACGTATGTTTGTTTATTTACATACCAACTTCGCCGACTCTTCCTTCGAGCCTGATGCCCCACTGGGAAAAAACCACACAGAGAAAAAGTGACCGAACACGGCAATTAGGGGAGAACTCCGCGTTCAACGACGAGTACAAACCAACTGAGAGCTCCATGAATGCCGTCGACCAACGCATGTCAATATTCTAGAATCTCGGGGAAGTTCCCCCTCCACTTCATACTCACCGCTCCACCACGTGGGCCTCTCTGACTATATATTCACCGAGCTACTTGGAAGAAACATAGAACACGATAGGACATCATCAACGACGTTGGCCTACTAGGCACCCTCATCTGGTTGAAGTAAACTATCTAGTCAACGGTGGACTTATGGTCCAAGGAAAATTGATCCTCTAGACAGGAGGAAGTTACAGGACTAACCAACTTCATGGGCATGATATAACGAGTAAACTTCAGATTAAATGTTAAATGTTAGGTTTAGTCTACGACTTGGTAGGATGGATAGGATAATGTTATAGTATTAGTTAGGAATAGGAAAAAAACCCGTGTCTATTGTGAGACACTATTATGATATTATGGTTAGGCTAGTTGTATAGATTATGTATGGAGTTGAGTCTCCGTTATCAGGAGAAATTGTTTTAAACTACACTTGTGGTGTAGCGTGCTTCTCACGTTGGGAGACTGAGCCATTTTGGCCAGCCTCACGACGGGATGGTGAATCCCGCGGCACACACTATGTGTCCATCAATGTAACTCAATGGTAGCTTGCCAGGGCAGGAGATTGTTCATGTTATGTGGAGTCCTGGGATCCATACTTAAGTGGGTTCACTTGTCAATCCCAATATTTGTGTTGGGCAGTTAACCTGTGGGCCGTTCATGCCTCTCATGACTGGCCCGTGGTTAAATCTTAGTCATTGAATTGTAACACTCGCTTTAGGAATATTCAGCTCATGAGCCGCTTCTGCCCCTCAGGCTCGGCTGTAGCTGTATTAATTACTTGTTTATGCTTTGTGGTGTTGGTCACCCGGCGGGTGCTCAACTAGTGGGACGTGGCTCGTCCTGGACTGGCCCGTGTATTCTGATATATCAATGTAAATAGTTTTTACCCTTAGTAAGGGTTGTTGCTCTGTATCCAGGGCTCTCTCATGTAACTGAACCAGAACTTGCCTGATGTAAATAATAACTCTGCCTGCACGGCCAACATACCATGTTGATTGTGGGATCAGTCACTTAACTCAATTGTCTGAGTTTATAAGCCCAGCGCCTCTCGCCCTTTGTAGGGCTAGGGTCAGGCAGAGCTGCCTCATATCATAACTAGCTTGTATGAACATATGCTTACTGAGATTACGTGCTATATATATATATATTATGAACTTGTATCTTATCTCATTAAATTGCATAAATTCTAATTTCCTCTTGTTCTCATTTCTTTTATGTACTTGTATGTATGTACACCCCGGGGACTACCAGGGTTGGGGTTCTTAAACCTCAAGAAGCAACCCCCTAAAAATACCCCCCCCCCCCTGGTGCACATTTAAATGGTCAAATTTTTTTCAATCGATTGTGTTTTAGCTCTCTGTATAATGTTTTCAGTGCTTATGTGTACCTGGGACTTTGAATGTTCAAATAGATTTTTCCTCAATGATGTAAGTTGCGCTGTACGAATGCTATCATTAAATGAAATTGACAATTAACGCCATCCCTTGGAAACTTTAAGTTTTTGCGATTTAAATGGAACTTAAGTTGTCACGCTATAACAAGATGAACACCCAATATTACCAGACTTACATAAAATCCATGGGGAGGTATTTAATTCTCATCCCATATAGCAGCAGTCCAAATTTCAGGCCATTTGGACTTGAGATTATCATAGCTAGTCCAATAATTATCATCTATCGGATTCCTTTCACTAAGAACCCAAACAAAATCTTCTTTTGGAATCACTTCACTCATTGTCACAGTCACGTTGGGCTCACTAACACTAACGCGAACACTTTTATTTTCTTCACTGTGTGCTAATTGTTTCTTGTTTTGAGTGATAAATGCGTCCATGCACGTTTGATTTCGTTTTGTACTCATTTTTCAAACTAAAACATAAGAGACAGCCTAAGAAGTGTTTTAATGCTGCTTGAAATTAAGTCGCGACACAATTGATAAAAAAGAGCAGTCACCCCCATCCTCACCCCTCATCTACTGTACATTATGAGAGACAACCCTGTCCTCTGCATAATGTCACCAAGTTGTCTTCATGAAGTAATCTTGTGATTGAGCGGTAAAGTACCCAACCCTGCCAACAAGAATAGTTTAAGAGGACCACGAAAAATAGTACAGGTAAACATTATAATTGCCCAGTGAAACGTTATTGAACAAAGCACACATTATAGCCCACCACAATGTGAGTTGTGACTGATAGCTTTCACTAAGAAGCCTAGTTTGCTACAAATGGCTAAGGAAGGATCATAAATATTATTCCATCTTACAATATTTTCTAGCATAAATATATATTTTTAGTTTGTGAACGCATTTAACCCATCCAAATACTATAAAAAATGGGGGAACGTCGTTCCAGCACCAATACACCTCTAAATAGGATGAAATGTGCGAGTTGTGCGTGAAGCTTGGGTTAGGGGGTAGATATAAAGGATGGTTTAGGTGGGGTGGCGAGGTGGTCTGCCAGTCTGCTGTTATTCTAGCGTAGTGCAGTGTCAAATTTTGGTAATTTGTGATTATTCTAGGAATCCAACTTGTTTAACATAATCTTCCCTGGTATTTCTAACAGTTTCCTCCTCCTTGACTGCTTCTCATCAGGTCCTGGGGGAATCTTGTAGATCTGTAAACGTGTTCACGCAGCTTCACCAACATTAATTCAATTCATTGAACACGTTATATCCCCTATATAATTGAGTATTCAACTTTTAAACGTCCAAATCTTGTAGATATGCTTAATACAGCGTTTGTTATTGAAGTAAAGAGTTGTATTGAAGACGGAAACTTTGGCTTAACGTTCCCATTTCCTACTTATGAACTGACCATTAAACGTCCAGTGCAAATGGGCGTCTTTTTCATTTATATTTAATTTAATTGGAGTATTGCTATGTTGTGTGTTATTTTTGATAGGGGTGGATTTTAAAATATTTCCATTCAGGGCAATTTTATAAACTCTGTAGCATGTCAATTAGAGAGATTATACATCTACAATTAAATATTTAAAAAAATGATAATTTATGACAACAGAAACGAAATAAAGAATTAATATCAGCATATTTAAGAGTATTTTGCCTCAAGATTTATATTCCGTGACTGGATGACGTTATAACAATGCCATGCATCTCTACACATGTTGAATACGGCGATATGATATGGTCACGTGTACGGTTTTTGTGATGGGAGTGCCCTTGCTTCCATTACAGAATATCGTCGCAAATAACCTAACCGAAGAACTTCCAAACAGAAAGTGTTCATCAGAGTTTTAACTAATTTGCGTACTAATGGTGTACTTCCCAGTGCTCAAATCTGCTCAGATCGTGCAGGTCAAGAACATCTAAACGAAGAAAATAACATGCTATGGATGGGAGAGCCAGTCCTACTAAGAGTACACGATGGAATTAGTAGTCGTGTGGCTGTTTCATTGACTAGAGTAAATCGAGCATAACATCGCTTTGGCTTCCACTACTATAATTTTCAGCGTGTCCAACAGCTGCACCCAAGAGATGCTACTATGTGACTACAATTTTGTCAGTGGATACACGGTCATTGCAGACTAATACCAAACATTTCTTCACTGACGAGGCAAACGTTACCAGTAATGGGATCAATAACAGTCAAAACAGTCGTTTCTGGGTGAAGAAAATTCGCATGCAACTGTAGTAACCCATTTCCAACAGCGTTTTCAGTAAATATGTGGTGTGGTATTATTGACGATAGCTTAATTGGCCCTGTTATAATATACGGTCGTCTAACAGGCGCTAACTACCTACAATTATTGCTGCAACAAGAATTGCAAGGATTTCTAGAGGATATTACTTTTGAAACATGGCAGAGAATATACTATAATTATGATGGAGCTGCGCCACATCATGCTCGTGCAGTGACCCAATACCTAAACCAGACTTTCCCTGAAAGTTGGATTGGCCATGCTGGTCCGATTACACCAAGCTCTTTGGATCTAAATCCTTTAGATTATTGTTAATGGGGATGGTTGAAAATGGAAGTTTACCAAACAAAGCCAAATACACGAGAAGAATTGATTGCTTGAATTTTGGATGCTGCTACTCGTATAAGAGAACGGCCCGCTACATTCAAAGAAACGACACAGAATCCTAGAACACAAATTGTAAAGTGTATTGACGTTCACGGTTCAATTTTTGAGCATTTGTTGCGAGAACGTAACACGTAACACGTATCATACGTAACATTCATGTTCAATTCAAACAGCTGTATCTCCGAACCTATTGAGAATAATAACAATGTTCATATGAACTCTTTTTTATAATGGTCCATATTATCGTCTCCCAATGTAAATGTAAATGTAAATGTAAATGTAAATGTAAATGTAAATGTAAATGTAAATGTAAATGTAAATGTTAATGTTAATGTTAATGTTAATGTTAATGTTAATGTTAATGTTAATGTTAATGTTAATGTAAATGTAAATGTAAATGTAAATGTAAATGTAAATGTAAGTGTAAGTGTAAGTGTAAGTGTAAGTGTAAGTGTAAGTGTAAGTGTAAGTGTAAGTGTAGATGTAGATGTAGATGTAGATGTAGATGTAGATGTAGATGTAGATGTAGATGTAGATGTAGATGTAGATGTTGATGGTGATGGTGATGGTGATGGTGATGGTGATGGTGATGCGATGTGATGCGATGTGATATGCGATGTGATATGCGATGCGATGTAATATGCGATGTAATATGCGATGTAATATGCGATGTAATATGCGATGTGATGCGATGCGATGCGATGCAATGTATGGTAATGTATGGTAATGTATGGTAATGTATTGTAATGTATGCATGCATGCATGTATGTAATGTATGTATGCATGTATGTATGTATGTATGTATGTATGTTGTATGTATGTATGTATGTATTGTGATGTATGTATGTATGTATGTATGTATGTATGTATGTATGTATGATGTATGTATGTATGTATGTATGTATGTATGTATGTATGTATGTATGTATGTATGTATGTAATGTATTATGTGTGTATGTATGTATGTATGTATGTATGTATGTATGTATGTATGATGTATGTATGTATGTATGTAGGGTATGTATGTATGTATGTATGTATGTATGTGTGTGTGTATGTATGTATGTATGTATGTATGTATGTATGTATGTATGTATGTATGTATGTATGTATGTATGTATGTGTGTGTGTGTGTGTATGTATGTATGTATGTATGTATGTATGTATGTATGTATGTATGTATGTATGTATGTGTGTATGTATGTATGTATGTATGTATGTATGTATGTATGTATGTATGTATGTATGTATGTATGTATGTATGTATGTATGTATGTATGTATGTATGTATGTATGTATGTATGTATGTATGTATGTATGTATGTATGTATGTATGTATGTATGTATGTATGTATGTATGTATGTATGTATGTATGTATGTATGTTGACGTGTTATAGAAATATTCTTGCACCGCGATGGGTGCTAATTGAAGTTTTATTCTTCTCGCATTGGGCGCAAATTGTTGAGTTTCTGTTTAAATAATTAGCTGATAATCGCCCCGTGATCGAGCACTAATTAAAGCGGTACGTTACCTTGATGATATAATTGGTAACTGTAGCCCTGTGATTGAGCGCCAATTGTTGAACTCTTGAAATAATACACAATCATTAGGTTAGATGTGATTTTATTTTAATGTCACTATTGTTTTGATCGTAAAACTGATCATGTTAATAATTTCGAGACGCGACTGATAATGATACACGAACATACGTATTGAACAGTGAGTGAGTCAGTACTTCTGCAGTGAGCTAGTGCTCATCTCCCACTGCCGATTTATTTCACCACATCGAGTATATAGCTCACTTCGAAAAGAACACTCTAGAAGATGTTATAAAAAATTATAATACAAGAAAAAAAACATCTCGGTGGAAGTAGAAGGTCCGAGAGCCGGAAGCTGCCTCAAATTACCTTTTAAAATCTCTATTCGATCTTTCCAGATCAGGAAGTTATTATTTAAAAACCTTTAAATTGTCATATTGACTCACTTAGCTTCACACACTCTGACGGAAGAAGAAGTGCCTTAAGATTCGGATGGACATCTCGAGGTTTGGCAAATCTCTACTCCAAGTAGTACCATGTGCTAACACCTCACCGGAGCTGCGCTGCTGTAGTTAGGGCAGTAACAACACCAACCCCTCTCTACCCTCTAATACTCTCCCTACCCCTTTCGGAGTGTCATTACTCCAGGACGCCACCACCACCCCTAATCCTTTCAATTTTGTTGCTTACTACAAAACCAAAGAAAAGCTATCATGATGATGCTCTCTAAGGCAGTGGTGTATAAACTACGGCCCACGGGCCGCTTGAGGGCCGCACGCAATTGTAAAATGGTTGTGATTTTACTAACAAAAATGTCAAATTAAATAGATAATCAGTGTATGTTTTTAGACATTTGAACAAGTGAGCAAGCTCGATTATAATGTTCCATGTGTAAGAGCAAATCAAATAAGCTCCAGTTTGATTTAATCAATCTGAAGGAGACTTTTAAGAATATGAAACTAACTGAATTGTATGCATCACTTGTAGAGAAAATTTTGGTAATTTGAAAACGTTTGCCAGAAAGATGTTTGTGTTATTTGCTTCTACCTATATTTGTGAACAGACTTTCTCATTCATGAACATTAACAAAGCAAAGAACAGGTCTCTCTTAATATACTCAAATCTACAAAGGGTTTTGCGAATTAGGACGAACAAGCTGAATCCTGACTTCGACAAACTCGTGCAGGACGGTTGCATAAATTCCATTAACGATGGCAATTTGAGTAGTCATTAATCAACATTTGGTAGCTAAGTATCAACATGAGTACATGACATATTTAGTTTTATTTGTTATGACATTAGATTTTATTTGCTACTTTTTTTGTATCAAAGTTATATGGTTATATGACTAATATATGCAGTTTTGCGTGAAAATAAAGTTCATTATTTAGTTAATTTAGACGTTTGTTACATGCGGCCAGCTAGAGACCTCACAGATGTCCATGTGGTCCTCGGGGAGAAAATTTGCCCACCTCTGCTCTAAGGAGTAGTGGGGAGTTTCGAGCCGCAATCTCGGTGTTTTATTAGAATGTCTTCCCAAGTCAAAGGACAAGGGCTCCAATTCCTAAGTACAATTTTTTTGAGTTACCCAAAGAAATCATTATTTACAATAAATGGTGACATTTTTATTTAGCTTATATATTACCCACTGTATATCATTATCATTATTAGCACCATGTCTTACTACCCATTCGGGCTATACGCACTAACGCTAAAGTGACGATATTATCATAGTAATAACAATAATTTAAAAAGGAAGTTTCATGTGTATCCCTAGTTTAGCCAGTATCGAAATAAAGTTTGTATACTCGAACATATTTTAGAATTGAAACTATACGTTAAATAATCACTTTTAGTATTTGTAGATCTTAAAAGAGGGAGGAGGGGGGAATTTTGAAATTGTAAAATGGACTACTTCAAATACATATTTTGTAAAAAGAATAAGCAATAATCTGACAATACTTTAGCTACTTTTCATTCAAACTGTTTCAAAAACATGAAATAAAACCGACAGTTCAAAACAATAGGGTTATTATTTAGCACCGCGTCTTACTACCCGTTCGGTTTATACGCTTTAAGTAGGCCTACTAATTACGCTAATGGATTGGGAATTGTGAAGGTTGAATTAGAGGAAGTGAACCCATATTTGCGTGAAGGGAGAGTGGAAAACCATTTAGGAAAAGCCACCCTCAGTTCACCCGACCGAGATTCGAACCTCAATCTCCCTGTCCTTGGCGGTCGAGCTCAACATGACTAGTGCATTAGCCAACTACGCCACCGAGGCGGGTATACTATTATTCAAAACTAGATTAAGTAATCTAACTTTAAAAAAAATAGCATTCATCTTGGATAAGTTTAAAATGAGCATACTGAAACATTGTTTATAGACTAAAAAAAAAAATTACTATTTTAAACAAACGTATTTTTTCTTCAGATTCCATAATGAAAACATAATTTGTTTGTTACTTCTCTCCTCAACAGGTAAATTCTCAACCTGTGATTAAATGAGCAATGATGGAGGAAAGAATAGAAGGTACCAAAGACCCTGGCAAAAGTTGTTTAAATAATGAAGCAATAGTTGGCATTATAGTAACATATTTCAACTATACTTTATTGTTAGAAAACTTACCATAGAATGTTTAAAATAACTTATTATTATGTTATGCCATAAGAGGCCTTTTACGTAAAAACACTATAGTTAAAGTAACTCAAAACTAATTATATGAAATAAAATAAAAAAGACAGTAAATGCAAGTTCATTGAAAGGGCATGGCTTGGTGAGAGTGAAGGAGAAATAATGGATGACAAATTAAATGAAGTGTGAAAAAATTAAGCATGAAAGTCATATCCTCCAACGAAGGAACGTAAACCCCCTCCACCCACACCAGCGATCAAGGTCATGAAGTTCTTAGGGGAGAGTAAGGGGTGGGGACGTACACCCACTGACATACTTGTTTTGTTCTCCTTTGGGGACCATGTACATTTATACACTAATACATTAAACAAGTTGTCCTATACAGAGGCCTATTATATAAAATGCAGTGACATAGTCTAAGGATAATGTCTGATAGAGAATGTTATGTCAATTGTTTTATGACCAAATTGTTTATGCATTCAGGAAATGGCCGTTTGTTTGCGTGGACCAGAGTCCTTATTTAACTCACTTCCCCACTATCTGGAAGGTTGAATTTGGTACACAACTTCCACTAGTGGGACATTTTAATTTATTAAATCTTGACATTTCATAAATAAAGCTTTTAACAACAACAAAAAATTCTTTGTCTCTTCGTCTAGTCTCTCCTTTTTCACCCCCTCCAACCCCATAGTGTCAAGTTACTAGTCTAATTCATTATAATTTCACTGTCTTGTATGTAGAAAATCCTCTTACTTGTCAGAGCAAAATGATTAATTTTGAACTATCATTTTGTATTTAAAGTTTTGTTTGTTTTTAAATAAAATTATATATCTTGTATTAAAGTAGATATTAAATTGCATTTTTTTAGTGCAATCATTCATATTCCGTTTACAAGTTAAATTGGATTAAAAAACCGTATGTTATTGTTAGGGTTTTTTCCGTGGAATACAGTGGACAAAATCAACCTTATATTAAAGTAAGTATCCATCCGAATCTTAAATAAACATAATTTGTTAAATTTAGTGTCATTATAGCAATAGCTTAAAATGTTAACAAAAGTAACCTACACACTTTTATTATCATGTGAGCTACTAAATACTTATTGGGACTAAGTCTTAAAATAAATTGGCAAATGCAAGCAAACATTATTGCTGTAATGTCAGTAAACTCCGGCGCAAATGTTGAAGGTAACATCAACATCCGCCCCAATCATATCCAAGAAATTAACATGATATCCAGGGATATATTTAGATTTAATGACATAATAACCCTAAAACTAATTTATTACATACTATTTTATATAATTAACCTATTCCATATAATCATGTTTGTATAATTTTAGTCGATTAACCGAACGTGTGGGGCATATTGGAAATAATATTGTTAGATTTGTTGTCTTTTTTTTTCTAACATTTATAATTAAAATACAATATCCTTTATAAATGACCCACAAACTATAATTTATATCTTACATATTGGTTACCAAGGTAGTTGAGAAGAAGTGATCCTGCATTAGCGCATAGAGAGGATGGCAAACCACTGATAAATCACATGTGATAAGCCCCTCTAATTCACCCGGACGAGATTTGAACCTCGACCTCACCGACAACAGCGATAGAGTGCAATGCTATACTAGCATATTAGTCTACTCAACCACTGGTGCGGGTAGTATATATGTTACAAACACCAACACTAAACAAAAAAGTAACAAAATAGGTATTATTTTTTAACTAGCTTTTTTCTTTGGTAGTGTTTCTCAAAGTGTTTTAATATTTTTTAGCTGGTTTCCTGATGTGTAACACACATTTTCTGTTTCCATTGCGGGAGTATCGCCTAGAATATTTTTCTTGGCTAAAAAACATAATTTCTATACAAAAAGTTTGTGTCTAATCAAAGAAATACTGTAGATTGTTACACAAATTATTGTTAAGGTAAACAGAATCAAGCCTACTCTATAAATAAACTTTTAACATAGATCATGCAAATACATCAAAAGGAACCTTTTCAAAAACTGAGGTTTGTAGGTAATAGCAGTAACAAGGTGACAGACAGTTAGTGTCCAGACCAGGGTTTTACCTGAAGGGGAAATAAATGTTGGAAGGGAAGGGGGAGTAGCATGGCTTACAGAAAAAAAAAGATGAGAAGATACTGAATGCCGAAGAGGGATTGGGGAGAAGAGGGGGAGGCGCTTCTTAAGGGGAATGGGGCATGGAAATATTTACTTCTAAATTATAATTTTGATAAATATTATTAATTATAAAGTTGATTTAAATCTTAAAAAAATAATTTTAAAATTTTGATAAATTTTTTATGGAAGTTAAAGGCATTTGAACAAGGTTTAATACGAAACCACACCATACATAAAATTATTGAGCGTAAATTCTGAAATTTCGTATAAAATACGCTAATATATTGTGTATGATAATGAAATAATTAAATTTGCCAATAATCAACTATTTTTATTTTATTTTTTAAATTACAGTACCAAGTTTTATTTTCTAAAATAAAACATATAGTTTTGATGGGGGAATATATTTTAGGTGTTGGGTCGATTGTTTTGTTTACTATGTTAACCAAATGAACCAGGATTGTAGTTTATTAATCAGTTTAATTTTTAATGGTTAGAGTTAAACTACGGGAGTGGTGTTGTTTTGATTGAACCCATGTTCAATTCGACCCAGACTGGCCCTCAGGTCGTATTGCAGTCTGCTCAAATATAGCCGGAGTGTAACGATCCTGGCGTCAGTCACAGCAACTATTTGGAACCTCCACCTCGTTATCTTTGTTCCAACCTTCGAGTGGTTTTCTTTCTCCGTTTCATCTCATTCGACAGTGACAAGAAACTGTAGAGGTGAGAGTTTGGTTGGAAAGAATGTGTAGTTACAGATAACCCCTGCGCATGCGCACACTTCTGATTTGTGGCGAGATATATGACCTTGAATGTATATAGATTGTCGAGTCTCTAAGTCGGTAATAACCAACAATAAACTATTGGGTAGTAAAGATAAATTAAAGTTGTACTAATTATATTTCAACCACTTTTTAATAATTATCTTAGCTATCAAAATAACATATCCATTACACTATATATAACTGGGCCTATTTATTCCCACAAACTATTTGTAAACAGCCAATAATTAAGTGGTTGTGCTTTTATGGTTGTTGAATATGTATATTAAAAGTTAAATTTAAAGTTTAGTGCATTTGTGTTTAGGTGAGTGATTTTAGTTTAGTCGGAGTTTTTTTATCATTGTTTGTGAGTATGCCTAGAAATTGGCAATCTGGAAGACCTCGGAAAAGAAATAAAAAATCAAAATGCAAAAGAGCGGAGTGGAAGAAGAAAAAAGAAGTCCTGTTAGAAGCAAGCAGAACTAATCTTTCGTAAGTTGTGCACATAATAACTATTAAAATAATCTAGTAAATTTTCCTAATTTTTTTAATCAAAGGTATTAAATATAAAAATGTTGCTAATTATAAGAAATAGATATAATTGAAACCATTATTTTTAAATTATTAATTGTCCATTGTCATTACATTTTTATTTATTTTTTATTTAGCACCGCGTCTTACTACCCTGTCGGTTTATACTTTTATGTACTAACTACGCTAACGGGTTAGGAATTGGAAAGGTTGAATTTTGAGGAATTGAACCCGCATTTTTGTGGAGAGAGAGTAAAAAAACTATTTAGGAAAAATCACCCTCCAGCTCACGCGACTGAGATTCAAACCTTGATCTTCCCATCCTTGGCAGTCTAGCTCAACACAAAACTAACGCGTTTGCTGACTTTGCCACCGAGGCGGGTTACATTTTTATTCTTGTGTGTTTTTAGACTATCTAATTTCTAACTATTTTTTAAAATATTTATATTTAATTCTCATTAGGGAAGTCTCTCGAGAGGAATGGCAGGACAGAAACGCGTCCTCACAACCTGGCCCCTCTGGTCTTCATAACCAAATGGATCATTCCCCCACGTCCTTATCCAAGTAAGTTAATCTTATTATAGCTATTTAAGTTTTGTAACTAATGATTTATGTTAATATTAGAAGCTAGAACTATTTAAAAAAATTCAATAGCAGAGTTGGTAGCAACCAAATGTTTATCTTATCTATATGAAAGCATGGATTGAAACGGCATAAAAGCGTTCATTTCCATTATACTCTTCCATGAGATAGAAAAATACCTATTCAGGTTTTACTCCCAGAAGAAAGTTCAACCCGAACAATTAGGTATGGTACAAATTGAAGTGTTTTTGGGTCTGAGGTGTTGTAACCAGTGGCATAATAGCTAGGGGGGGCGGGTAAGGGGGTGCCAGGGGAGCTCCACCAAGACTTGTTTGAAGAATATATGCCCCTAGAACCTATTTGAAGGTATTATTTAAAATTATAATTGGGGCTTTGAGCATCCTTCCACTAAAACCTAAATAACTTTCTTTTACACTTTCTTAATTTCTCCTAACTACGGAGTGTAGAGAAAGTATCATGATGTTAAAATATCTATTTTGAGAATTTTTTTAAATTAACTTTTTATATCCCTTTGTTGTCTGTATAGTAATAATTACAATATTCACCATAATTAACAGCTCTTCCCACGTGTGGTTGGTTTTATGTTAAAAAAGAACACTGAATAGTACCTAACAAAATTGTATCACTAGTACTGGGCTACTGTGCACATGTCCAAATGTGTGTTTGCTAGTAACTTTCTTAAAAAACTATTTTTTTTATGAATTAACTGAACTAGGGGCGTCAAAAATTCTAACTGTTGGAGAGAACTATTTTGTCAAATTCCACCAATTTCAGCATAGTCCGTTCACATGTTACTTAAAACTTTTCAATTATTATTTTACTTCAAATATGTATTGTCATTTGAATATGTGATGCAAATACATATTACCTCTTCAAATAATAACACAAATTTGTCAGACGAATGACTAAGGCACATCGTAGATAAATATTTAGCTGCCAGAAAAGTCAAAATCTACCATAAACGTTAACTTACTCTAACGTAAATTACTCTAATAGAATATGATTCATTTTTTAATGGTCTACAATGACTGAACCAAAGATGTCCAAAACTAGGATTAAAAATCTTGTTTGACCCGTTCAGTTAAATACTAACCAATCTTGGTAGTTTTGCTCTGCAGACCCAAATAATAGATCCAGGGATGGCCAAAATTTAAAAAAACATAGGATAAAGAATTTTTTCTCTATTTCGATAAAACTCGTTTGACAAACACATCCTTTGGGTAGATTACTAGTCAAAAGGGGGGAGGAGGGGGAATATTTGTTGAGCACACATCACATATACCTTGACGGAGAAACTGTGAACTTGAATAAGGTTTAATATTTTACATAACATTTTAATTTAGTTTACTTTATTTTAAATTTATAATATATCTCTAGAGAGATGAAATATCTTTATAATTTTAAATAATTAACAATAAGCATATGTTTACTAACTGTGGTTAATAATATAATTTTATAATTTTACAAATATCGCTTAAAAAGCGTTATTTTATGTAGTCTATATAATTTTTTGTTTTTTCAGTCTAAATGTTTCGGGAATTCAAGAACTTTCAGATTCTGACCAGGAATACTGGGCTGAAATCCCCATCATAAGGGATCCAAATATCAAGGAAATGAATGAACTTCTTAGTGGGCGTCGTGTGGTAAATATTGTTCATATGCTAAGTCAGCTTACCACCCTTGCCACACATGGGAGAATATGTACCGAAGGACGTTTTTTGTTTCATTCGGAGAAAAGGATTGGAATTGTCAGCCATTTGATTTTTAAATGTTTAATGTGTGAAGAAACTAGAATTGACAAAACTGAAGTTGAAAGCAAGGAAGAAGAGTTAAATGATGAGTTTGTGTGGGGTGCCTTATCAATAGGGATAGGCCATCAGCAAGCACAAGAAATGATGGCATTGATGGAGGTGCCCATCATGGATAAAAAGAAATGGAGGCGTCATGAACAACGTATTGAAGTGGTAAGTTATTTTTATTTCTACAAGCATCTTTTTATAAGTTGATGAGTTCAGTATGGGTGCATTAAAAACTTTTTTACGTCTTATTATTATTATATTTATTATTATTATTATTATTATTATTATTATTATTATTATTATTATTATTATTATTATTATAGGTATGGGAAGAAAAATTAGAAGAATGTATGCGCCAAAATGGTGTTCGAGAACGAGAAATAGCGTTGGAAAAGGGTCATGTAGATGCCGATGGATTTCCCTATATCACAGTATACCAAGACGGTGGCTGGTGTACACGTTCATACGGCCATGCATATAATGCGTCGTCAGGAGTGGTAAGTTAAATGAAAATGATAAAACTACCCCACTCAATCCATTGTTGTGTATTCGGTCCTAATTCCTCCATGTGTAATATGCAGTGTCTTGGGGAATCCTCAAACATGAAGTGTCTTTTCAGTGTATGACCAGACTAATTTTAAGCTCACTTAATATTAGCATTACTAAACACCTTTTAAATTAAGTTTGTGCAAATACGATTAAACTAAAAACACACATTGCATTTTTATACTATCACAAGACAATATTTTGTTACAGGCGTGCATAATAGGTGCTGCAACTAATGGATTGCTATACATTGGAGTAAAAAACAAATATTGTTATATATGTAGCCAAACTGAGCCAGGAAAAGAATCAAAGGAGCACAAGTGCTACAAGAATTACCAGGGCACTTCCACCGGAATGGAACAAGCTATTCTCGTACAGGGTTTCAGAGAGAGTGAAAAGATGCATAATTTGCGTTATAAGTACATTGTCAGTGATGGTGACTCTAGTACTTATGCAAAAATTCAGCGTAATGTAACCTATGGAAGACAGGTCATAAAATTGGAGTGTGCTAGTCATATGGTCAGGAACTACACAGACAAATTACATAAGATCATAAAGGACACAGTTCATGATATCACAGCCCGTAAGGAACTGTCTCAACTAATCCCGCGACTAACAAAAGGTGCTCGAGCTGCCATCACTGATGCTGGTGACAATGTGAGTAACAGTGACGTTTTACATGATGACCTACATAATGGCCCGTATCATGTTTTTGGACAGCATTCGAACTGGGGGTACCTACTGCAAGCGAAAGGAAGGAGGAGAAATCAACAAGGTACCAATGATGTCTTCAACTTCTGTGTGGTCTGCCATCATGAAGGCACTTGACCCCTTAGTAATCAAAGCAGACAAGCTTGTGGGAAATCACACCACTAACCAGGCCGAACGCTATATGAGTCTCGTTTCAAAGTTTTCAGGTGGTAAACGAACGGATGTCAGCAAAAGTGGACGATACAAGAGATGTTGCTTAGCTGCTGGTCTTTCTCATACTAGAGGTCCAAACTGGCATGCTTCACCACTAAAAAGATTGATTGGGCATAGCCCAGGTCATATAACCAAAAAGATATTTGCAACAAGATCAAGAGCTGTACAAAGTCACCGAAAAAGAAAAGCATCAAGACACTTACCATTTGGGACATCTAAAACAAACAAAAAACAACGAACTGGGACGGATATCGACTATGGTCCAGAAGCTGAACAACCAGACATCAGTGAAGAACAAATGGCAGAGAAAAAAAAAAGAGATTCTGTCCAGACTAGGAAAGGAAGTTGCAACAGAGAGTCTCTGTAATGAACTTGAACGCAGGACATTAGGCCAGAGCGGCAATATTGCATGGAGGGAAGCAAGGCTTAATAGACTAACTGCATCAATGTTTGCAAAAGTTTGCAAAATGAGAGAAGGCACAGCCTGTCACAACACTGTGGTTGGAATTGTAAACCCAAAAGAGGTTAACACAGATATGATAAAATATGGAAGAATAAATGAATCCACTGCTATAAAAAAGTATGAGGACAAATTCAAAGAAAATGTTGTTCCGTGTGGTCTATTTGTAGATACCAGTTTTCCTTATCTGGGAGCCAGTCCTGATGGATTGGTGGGGGACGACACTATAATTGAAGTGAAGTGTCTACCTTCCCTCAACAAACTGAAGCTAGACAAACCAAATGTACAGTGTATTCGTGACGCTTGTAAAGTGAAGAATGTCGGTCTGCGTGTGAACGATGAAAACAACCTAATTCTGAACAAAACAAACTCCTATTTTTACCAAATACAAGGACAACTAAACATAATAAAAAGGAAAGTTTGTATTTTAATAATATTTTGTGATTTTGATGTTGAGTACGTCAAGGTGGAACGGGATCAAAACTTTTGGGTAAAGGAAATGCTTCCAAAGTTAAAAAGATTTTATATGGAATGCATTCTCCCAGAAATAGTGGATCCTAGACATGTTCGTGGTATGCGATGTAGGGATCCTTTGTACGTAAAAAAAGCCATGAAAAAAAAAACGTGCCAAAAATTAAGTGTAAAACGAGGTTAAACAACTATAAAAGTAGTTTATATTTTTTTATTATTATATAAGGGCAAAAAATTAAAATGATTAAAATAAATTAAAGATTAAATTATTATTTATAAAAGACAAACCTTCCAACAGAAGGACATTTAAGCTTTCATCCCCGTCCCCCACACTGGTGATGGGGTCAAGTGACAATATTTTAATAATTTGTGTCATCATTGGCACCATATAATAGCCATTCTAATGTTTTGTAAATTAAAATATAACACTACAATACAAAGTGACGCAAAGTTAGCTGAAATAAATATATTATCTTTTGTTATTCCGTTAGTCCATATGTAAGCTCACAAATTTTGAGGGTAGAAACATTACGACAACTCCAACAATACCAAAAATCATAGTATTGTTATATTCTCTAGAGCCTATTTAATTTGTATTTTAATCAATGGGTTCTAATTACTCGTATATATTTATTTATGATTGGAATCAATAAAAGTGTTTACTGGTTCACCTTGTATATGTTACTGAGTGTCGTAATAATAGACAAATGATTTAACTCGGATGTGTTCGCAAAATAGACAAATTATAACCCTATTAATAATAAATCATAAAAAAATTAAACTTAGTGACCTTTCTTCTGACAACAAACGGTGTGTCGAAAACCTGGCCGCGCGAATAACTCGAAACTAAACACAACCTACTGTGAAAACTATTTGCATTAGAGGCTTGAGTCTTATCTCAAAATAAACTTAAGTTCATGATGATTATTTCGTACACTTACAGTACCCATCTATGTCAATTAGGAAAAAACTTTTTCACAGAGTGAAAATATGTCTGCAATCAAGATTATATTAGAGTTTTTTTCTGAGATAACATTTTTTTAAAAACGAACCAGCTAGAATACGGCAATTTTATAATAGATCATAATGGCTTATAAGGCCTTTGTAAATAATTCTGAAAAAATTACGGTGATAGTCACAACAGTTTCGGAGAAACTGTGAGTTAAGTTTTGGGGTGTTCTAATATTTGTTCGCGGAAGCCATGCTCAACTCGGTGCACCCGAGGAAACTATCATGAACAGAGACAAAGAATAAGTAAGAAAACCGTTCCCCCTTCTTTCCCTTCGCCTTTCAATATCATACGCGTGATAATGAAACTATGATGGAAAAGAAAGCGACATAAACCTCTCTCGTCGATTCCCTTTACTCAACTGATGTGTCTGCTCCCTCGCGTGGGCTTATATCAGGTTGAAAAACTGTTTTGGGGAGTAGCATAAACCCACATCTACCATATTTCCAAAAATTAAGCCATTCATGCGAGTTACCATTTTTCACAACGGTCCATTCCCCTTAAGACAGAGCATTCTACCAGGCAGCTACTGAACTTTTTCAACAGTTCAGACATGATTTAATTTGAAAATATCAAATTTTGTGCCCGATATTGTATTATAAATATTTGTCGTGTATGATAGAACATTATCTTATTCTCTATAATAATATGATAACTTCAAAACTATATTATTGTATTTCATGCTTTATTTAATTTAAATTTAATTGAAATTACGTCTTATTGTAAAAAAGTAAATATTAACGTGTAACTTTTTTTATTAATATAGTTTATTTTAAATTTACAAGTTTAATGCAATGCAAAAAACCGCATGTTGTTACTATGTATATTTTTTAAGCAATAGCCGGCACAACTTTATCGTTCTTATATAGTAGGTGTCCATCCGAATATTAAGCGCCACGTAAGATACTATATAATTAAAATGAAATTAAATACGTTTATAAATTTAGGACGATATTATTGTCAATGCTCTCACATATTCTTTAGGGGCAAATCAGTAACATTACAATGTATGTATGTATGTAAGTGTGTAGGCGTGTAGGTCTGTAGAAGAGTATGCGGGTAGGCAAGTACGTACGTATGTTTATTGGTCGTGTATTATGTCCCAGTGACATTTGTTGGATAAAGATTGCGAACGGAAATCATTTTTAAAACCCTCAAAATTTGAAAGTGTGAAACTGTTCATCATTTGAAAATTTCTTTATAAACAAAAACTGTGGTTACATACTTTTTTCATTTTTTGAGGGAGGGTGAATGGGGAGAGGGGCCGGGCTGTGAGTTTTTATAATCTTTTTTGATTAAAGGCTTTCTGCCTACAAATTTCCATTTTCCTAGCTCTTCTTAGTTTCAAGATATTTTGGCTTGATAGAGTAAATGGTAGTTATTATAAGACAGATCAGTAATTTTTAAAGTAATAACTATAATATTTTTTGTTAACGTGATACAATACTTCTGGCTTTAAAATATATTTACCTATAATGAGAAGTGTGTTTGCTACTGCTCTAGTGGTTCAAAATACTATGACGCAATATTTGATCAAACTAGATTAAGTTTTATGTTAATGTTAAAGTGTAAAAGCGAGTTTAGAATATTTTTTTATTACAATAAACATTGTTGGGGATTTTCTCTACAAATTTTTATCTGTTCTAAGATTTTTTTCATTTTTATTTAACTTTCAATGATTATTTTGATAAAATCTCGATATATTTCCATAACATATATGAATCAAAGTTGTTGTATACTGTAACTACAATAACAAATTAAGTTTAATTTGGAACAAAAATTTTTAACAATGATTTTAAGAAAATTATCCAGAAATTTCTTGAAGACAACTTAGTTACCATACAACTATGCCGATAATTTTCAGAAATACAACGAACATACACACATTTGCAACACATATTTTAAATTGAAAAGTGGTAAGAAAGAACATTAATTAAAAGTTTTACCACTTGAAAGAGATTCTATCAGCAAACATTTCAATGATGGAGTAAAAATTTTATGTCCGTGAAAGTCTTGATTCAATGAATAGTGTTCCAGAGTGCAGAATGTGCGCAAATCAACGCAAACATTCGGAAATAAATTTGCAATATTGATTTTGGTTATTAAGTTGAGCAGTTTTAGGGACTGAAGAGTAGATTTAGAAATGTTTGTCTTGCGTATCACTTTAAGATACTTGACTTCTTCGATTAGTTCACCAACATTTCAATAGTCTTAATGGCATAACCTTTTCTTGTTTGTGCCTCATCAACTCAAGTTTAAATAGTGGCAATTAGTGATTTAGTGTACTCTATTTAAATTTTGTATTATATTGCCATTTTCTTCCGTTTCACTAAAACGTTTATATTTTCGTCCAAAATGAGAAGAAACGCTTCAAAGCTGAGCCGGTGTTCGGGCCCAGGGCTTTTGCCCCCCCTACCCCCTCTCAATGGGCCTGTGCGTTTTCACCTGACATTTTATATATTATGGCAGCATAAACTCTTCAGTTATTTTATAGAGGAGCAAGAGGGCCAAGACTGGGACATGACCTCGCTCCAAGAGAGGAAAGTTACAGCTCAGACATGACCTCGCTCCAAGAGAGGAAAGTTACAGCTCAGACATGACCTCGCTCCAAGAGAGGAAAGTTACAGCTCATACATGACCTCGCTCCAAGAGAGGAAAGTTACAGCTCAGACATGACCTCGCTCCAAGAGAGGAAAGTTACAGCTCAGACATGACCTCGCTTCAAGAGAGGAAAGTTACAGCTCATACATGACCTCGCTCCAAGAGAGGAAAGTTACAGCTCAGACATGACCTCGCTCCAAGAGAGGAAAGCAACTTAAAACGCACGGTAGCAACAGTCCTTATGATCGTTTTCCTTATCTTTGTTGTTGAACAATGCCACATCCACAAACGGCCGAGAATGCCTCGAGGAAAGAGCGGTGGAAACAAGCCCTGCACGTTGACCGTGTGGAAGGACTTACTTGGAGGGCATACATGTGTTACGTAACGCACCTGAGTGTGTGTGTGTGTGCGTGTGCGTGTGTGTGTGTGTGTGTGTGTGTGTGTGTGTGTGTGTGTGTGTGTGTGGGGAGGGGTTTCCATAGTAGCTTTACGCTACGTGTCATGGGGAAGGAGGCGTTAGGGTAGCGTAACGTAACGAAGTTTTGGTTTACTAAACAATCAATAAAAAATGTTTTAATTTATCAAATTAGATTCAATGACATAGGTAGGCTATTAAAAAGTGTTTCATTCAATTTTTAAATAGTAGCTAATTTATTTGCAGGAGTACTAAACTGTTTTTCATATTCAATTCCAAAGATGTGATCAATCATATGTCTGAAGACAAAGATGTACAGAAGAACAAGTTGAGGTACAGGAAACCACTAACTTGACTCAGGAAACCACTAACTTGACTCAGGAAACCACTAACTTGACTCATGAAACCACTAACTTGACTCAGGAAACCACTAACTTGACTCAGGAAACCACTAACTTGACTCAGGAAACAACTAACTTGACTCAGGAAACCACTAACTTGACTCAGGAAACCACTAACTTGACTCAGGAAACCACTAACTTGACTCATGAAACCACTAACTTGACTCAGGAAACAACTAACTTGACTCATGAAACCACTAACTTGACTCATGAAACCACTAACTTGACTCAGGAAATCACTAACTTGACTCAGGAAACCACTAACTTGACTCATGAAACCACTAACTTGACTCATGAAACCACTAACTTGACTCAGGAAACCACTAACTTGACTCAGGAAACCACTAACTTGACTCAGGAAACCACTAACTTGACTCATGAAACCACTAACTTGACTCAGGAAATCACTAACTTGACTCAGGAAACCACTAACTTGACTCATGAAACCACTAACTTGACTCATGAAACCACTAACTTGACTCATGAAACCACTAACTTGACTCAGGAAACCACTAACTTGACTCATGAAACCACTAACTTGACTCATGAAACCACTAACTTGACTCAGGAAACCACTAACTTGACTCATGAAACAACTAACTTGACTCATGAAACCAATAACTTGACTCATGAAACCACTAACTTGACTCAGGAAACCACTAACTTGACTCAGGAAACAACTAACTTGACTCATGAAACCAATAACTTGACTCATGAAACCACTAACTTGACTCAGGAAACCACTAACTTGACTCAGGAAACCACTAACTTGACTCAGGAAACCACTAACTTGACTCATGAAACCACTAACTTGACTCATGAAACCACTAACTTGACTCAGGAAACCACTAACTTGACTCATGAAACAACTAACTTGACTCATGAAACCAATAACTTGACTCATGAAACCACTAACTTGACTCAGGAAACCACTAACTTGACTCAGGAAACAACTAACTTGACTCATGAAACCAATAACTTGACTCATGAAACCACTAACTTGACTCAGGAAACCACTAACTTGACTCAGGAAACAACTAACTTGACTCAGGAAACCACTAACTTGACTCAGGAAACCACTAACTTGACTCAGGAAACCACTAACTTGACTCAGGAAACCACTAACTTGACTCATGAAACCACTAACTTGACTCATGAAACCACTAACTTGACTCAGGAAACCACTAACTTGACTCAGGAAACAACTAACTTGACTCATGAAACCAATAACTTGACTCAGGAAACCACTAACTGGACTCATGAAACCACTAACTTGACTCATGAAACCACTAACTTGACTCATGAAACCACTAACTTGACTCATGAAACCACTAACTTGACTCATGAAACCACTAACTTGACTCAGGAAATCACTAACTTGACTCAGGAAACCACTAACTTGACTCATGAAACCACTAACTTGACTCATGAAACCACTAACTTGACTCAGGAAACCACTAACTTGACTCAGGAAACCACTAACTTTACTCAGGAAACCACTAACTTGACTCAGGAAACAACTAACTTGACTCAGGAAACCACTAACTTGACTCAGGAAACCACTAACTTGACTCAGGAAACCACTAACTTGACTCAGGAAACCACTAACTTGACTCTTGAAACACCTAACTTGACTCATGAAACCACTAACTTGACTCAGGAAACCACTAACTTGACTCAGGAAACCATTAACTTGACTCAGGAAACCACTCCATAAAAATACCTCAAATCACAAATGTAAATGAATGGTTGCAACCAACTTGGTTGGAAGATGTTTAAGAAATTATATAGTCATGTATAGGCTAAACTTAAACGTTTTCACACTTAAAAATCGTGTTTTTGGTAAATACAAATAAAACTATTTGTCTAGAAATCCTATCCTTTATTAAAAATCTTAATTATTTTAAACTTATAAGATCCGACTCGAAAATAACTAGTTTATTTTTAAAAAATCAGCCCATTTGAAAATTACATGATGAAATGTGCTTTGTTATAGTTAAAACTTGAAGCTTTACGTAACTTAAGGGGGGAACAGGGGGTTTGCTAAATTGTAACAAAGCATAATATAAGGGTAAGGGGGTCAAAAATTCCTAAAATTACGTTACGTAATACATGCATGTCACCTTGAACCAACGTATTTTGACCAAAGACGTGGTAGACCTGACCTAATGGTAGGAGAGATGCTCACCAAGGAAACAGCTTCAACAATGTTTGTTTCAAGGGGGGCACTTCTATTAGAAGTATGGCAATGAGTGTTTACTAAGCTTTATCTAAATGAGTCATATTATAAATATTAAAAAATAACTTGCTAAATGGAAAAATAATTGTAATATTAAGTCAAAGCAGAAAGGTTATTATAATTCAATCAAAACCAAAGAGGTAAACAATGTAGTTGCTATATTGACATTGAAAGTTTGACCGGGATTTGTCAGACTTCCGTACAAGTCTTGCCAGCGCAAGTATTATATTAATTAACAGAGAAACTACAAACCCCACGTTGGCTGTTGACAGAACTTCTTTATCGCAGGTTTTGGGTGAGTCCATTTCATGTAGAAGGTCAAAATCTGACCACGCATCCAGAGATGTAATTGGTCGGGCTTGAAGTAAATAGATCACTCCCTGTTCACAAAAAGAAATAATTATTCAATCTATGTATTGTAATTCAATTAATATATCTTAATAAAATACACAGCTAGGTATCCTACATGCTTATGATGTTATATGATGTTTTAAATTCACTTGTTATTGTATTTTGCGTCAGGTCTGGATGATTGTTTTTCTCTATCTAAATGAGTACGCTTGTCTGTATATAAGTTTCACTTGTGTTTCTATATTTTCATGAGTGTGAGTATAGTTCTACATACTTTTTTTGTGCCTATACACGTGTATTCAAAGTCGATGCACTTTTTAAGTTTTTAAATTCCTGGATAAGTCGAACATACACAAACAATGAATTTTTCTAACATATTGTGTACAAATCAATAAAAAAAAATATTTGCACTATTTTATCTATAAAATTCTTGGCACAGGAATAATTAAAGACAAATTTGCCAGTGCTTATAGAACATTAACATGAAATTTAAATAAAACTAATAGTTTACATTTTTTTTGTAAGCTCTTACAATTGTGTTTAGAAAATTATTGCAACCATATCAAATAATAATTACAGTATTATCTTAAAATGACCCTGACTTGTTCCCGTTACACCAAATTATATCACCCTTTGCAGGGTTTCCCTATTTTCTTGTTTCGTGTATATCTTGATATTTATCTACCTCCATGGGTGTATTTATATGTCTGAATGTGTCATTTTCTCTGTCCACAGCAAATTACAGCTCCTACACAAGGCGCCCTCCCAAAGAGGTTAAAATACACAGCTTTACGATAAACGTGACCCAGGATGGAAAGTCAAATATAATCTCGTCTAACGAGAGACCCCCATCTTTCCCAAGATGGCCAAATCTATCGGCCCTTTATTTTGAGAAGGACAAAATTGAGACAGAGTTGTGGGACCTGTGTCAATTCTCACTGCAAATAACTAGGGAGACAAGGACGGACATTGAGAAGGTCCATAAACTCAACGAACTTAAAAAACAAGGAGCAGGGATTCTAGTAGAACAATATAGGAAAGTCGGCTAGTGAAAAAGCGAGTAATAAATTTGAGGAGAATATTAAACATGTCAGAAAACGTGAAATCAGAGAAGGTATTGCAAAATAGACTATAGGTCAGGTAATTACCAAGAAATTTGGAGGAAACAGGCAAGAGAGACAGTTTTCACAAAATTAAAGTCTAAGGAATGGATATTGGAGTGCTCTTGAGTCAACGCAGAAGGCGAGAATCCTGAAAGGATGCAAACAAAGATGAGAACCACAAACAAAAGTGAATATAAAATAAAGTGCATGGGAGAATTTTTATGTAACTTTTCGTATGTCATAAAATATTGTTTGTACTTGTTCTTTTAATAATAACTCCTCTACCCCCAATAGTGGAAGTGTGTGTCAACGAATGTACTCTATCACTCTCAGGGACAAATCTTTGCTTCGCTGCCAGCTTCCCTCCGGCCTCTGCTGCAGCCATTGGCTTCTCGGAGGTCCACTTGCTTACATCGTACGTGTTTCTTGCCCTGGGAAGTTATCATCCTGTAAACACTTCTGCATTTTGTATTTTTAAGTTTCATGAAGAATTAAAAAAAGACCAACGACAGTTTCATAAGACTCTTTGTATTTTTTGCACAACGTGTTGTATTGCTAATATATATATATATATATATATATATATATATATATATATATATATATATAATAGCGTATTAGTTGATATAAATCCTGAGAATGCTTTGCTAATTACTAGGAGGGAAATTAGAATATACGTTTTAAACAAGGGATTTATTGTGTTAACATGACCCACGTTGTTAATAATAGTAGTTGGGTGGGCGACCTGGCCCACTCGAGATAGTATTGTGATTTTTACTGTTATTCCCCCCTCCACCTGCTCTCACCCCTACACCGCCCTGATGACTCATACCTGGTGCCAGTCTGGCGTGTTGACAAGACAAGTCAAGACAAGTCGAGACACGACCTTGAATGATGTCGCAACCCTCGCTTGCAATGGGTTTTACCGATGACGTCATCGCTCTGTCGCAATCCTGATGACTCATACCTGGCGCCAGTCTGGCGTGTTGACAAGACAAGTCGTGACATGACCTTGAATGATGTCGCAACCCTCGCTTGAAATGGGTTATACCGATGACGTCATCGCTCTGTTGTAACTCTAATGACTCATACCTGGCGCCAGTCTAGCGTGTTGACAAGACAAGTCAAGACAAGTCGGGACAAGTCGAGACACGACCTTGAATGATGTCGCAACCCTCGCTTGAAATGGGTTTTAACGATGACGTCATCGCTCTGTCGCAACCCTGATGACTCATACCTGTCACCAGTCTGGCGTGTTGACAAGACAAGTCAAGACAAGTCGGGACAAGTCGAGACATGACCTTGAAGTAGTGTTATTGGCAACCTGAATCAATTTGACCTTTGGCCTTTGCCCCCTCCTCCTCTCTTCCCCCTCCCCCACCACCTTCCCCACCCCTGACCTACTTTCCTCTGATTGGCTGATCCCCCTCCCCTGCAGCCGTCCAACCACGTACATGTTGGTGAATAATTATCGTTAATTAGGAGTGTCACGGCGGACGTGTTGGTTCTTGCTTAATTGGTAAATAATTATCGTTAATTAGGAGTGTCACGGTGGCCTTGTTGGTTGGTGTTAGGCATTCCTCGCGCCATGGCTGGAGACCCTTCTCTATCAAAGGTAGGATGGGGGGGTGTCGGAGTTTTTATTCATGGCTGTCGTGTTGCTGCGACCCTTCTCTATCGAGCTTCAGTCGTGTAATGCCAACTTTCTCCTTCACTCCGCTGTTGGTTTTCCCCCTCCAGCCCCTCACCCCCTACAGGCTGCAAACCAGTTGATTCTTGCTTAGAGACGAGTTGAGACAAGAATAGCAGGTGTGTGTGCAACCCTTTCCCGCAGCTTTCACTTCCCCCTCCTGGCACCAGGTTAGCGGGCAGACAATGCGTGTGTAGCCAAGAATAGATATTGAGGTCATGGTGTGCCAGGTTGCCGGGCAGACGCGTCAGGACAAGAATATATCGTGAGCGCAGGTGTGTGTTCAACCCTTTCCCCTCAGCTTTCATTTCCGGAATTCACCCCACAGAGCTGAAATTCTGATAATTGCCACATCCCGCAAATAGGGGACACATAATCACTGTCAGCCCCACAGAGCCTGTCATGAACAAAGGGAGTCGCTACCTTCGTCATAAAAACTTCCCAACGTGCTATTGTAGCTGAAGGATAATAACCAGGGACACTAATACCGAAAAGTACTACAGTATTCACAAAAAACACAGTTAATAAATAAATTTTAAGATTTCTTTAGTAAAAATTGAATGCTTTATTTTGCTATCACTTTTATCCACTCTTACTTAATATTTATAGCTGGCAGCGTGTGTATATAGGTTTTCTATTCTCCCTCTTGAACAGTATTTATTATGTCAACAAAATATAGCCTCTAACATTAAACGATATATAAAGTTGTATTTAATATTACTCAGGAATTTATGGGGGCCAGGGTTTTTTCGTAGAAAGCCTATATGTATTATTAGCACCACGTCTTACTACTCGTTCGGGTTATACGCTAATGTGTAATGGTAGGGTGATTGTGAGATGAAATGAAGGACCTACAGTTTAACGTGGAATCCGAACCACGGTGGAGGCCCGGCATTCCCCAACATTCACACAAGATGTCTTGTCAGAGGTGAAGGAAGGGTTTGGAAATCAGATAAATCTGTGCCGGGACCAAGGATTGAACCCCGGCCGCCAGCACAGAAGTTTGACACCTTACCCCTAGACCACCAGGTCACCACAGCCTATATGTACGCGTTGTTAAGGGACACTGGTTCAAATCCGTACATGGGGTGAACGGGGAAAACGTATGGTACAGGGTTCATTTCCTGTACAAAGGTGCTGCGAGGACCCACGACAAAGAGTGTGAACAAAAAAAAAGGGCAACATTTTTTAAATTTAATTTATTTAATTATCTTACTAATTATGAAGTTAAAAATTAAAAAAAATTATAACTGATAACTTTATTACGAAATATTTAAAAGTGAGAATTAAAATACGTCAAAATGTTTTACAGCTAGAACTGCGAAAAAAACGCATAGATATTTGAAAAATAAATAAATAAAGTTTGGTGAAAATGAGATATTATCCTATGGGGACCTGTACAGTAAACGCATGGTCCAGGGTTCATTTACTATACAAAGGCAGAAAAATATAAGCGTCACTTTAAACATTTATTAAATTCACGGCGCATGTAATGGGTCAAACCCCCCCCCTCAATCGCTTCGCGTGCATATAGGTTTTCTATTCTCCCTCCATCTTTCACTCTAGACAGTTCCACTGACATACCATTTTTCAATGGAATCCGCTCTCCCCCACCCTCAAAACATCTTGACAGTGAGCTAATATAGGGTTTCCACCCCCTTGACGCATGTAAGACCGATTTCATTAGGGGTTAAAAACTCCCGCTAAGGTTTGTTGCAAGATCTAAATTTCCACCATGACAGAATTGACCTAAGCTGAACTCATGAAGAGAGAGTTTTACCCATTTAAGAGACAATCTCTAGCACCCTTTACTAAGGAAGAATGGCACCCAGCTGATTTAAAAGGTGTGTACTCTCAGGAATCTAACAATCCAGAAAATCGGAATCTTGCACGGGCGAGTCAATATTAGATGAAAGGGGGATTTTGGTTCATATATATAGGGATGAGTTTTCAAGCAACCCCCACTGTCTTCTTCTTCGTCAGTGAAATTAATAAGTTTTAATGAGCAGCTGCTTAATCAAGGCGATGGGAAACTCAGCATCAACATCATCCATACAAGGTATTTGAATTCTCTTCTGTTACATAGCTTAAAAAGTGTTTGATTTTTAATTTTAAATTTACTGTTTATTTGCTATGGTTAAATTTGTGTCTGCTCTAAATGAAAAGGTAGATAATAAAGAAAACTATCTGTCCCTTGGCTAAACTTTATGTAATTCGCAGCCGTAATAAAACTTCTCCCTAACCTTTGTTGACATGTTTTGAAACGAAACTATCACTGTTACATAGCTTGAAAAGGGTTTGATTTTTAATTGTATGTGTATTTGCAAGGGTTATATTTGTGACTTCTAAAAGCTAGCATTTGTTTAATCTATTAATAATCCATGTTTGAGTCAAAATTTTGGGTCTAAGTGGCTATCAGACATTATAGGGCCGATTCAGCTATTTAATTTTAAGTTGTCTGTTTATCAGAGTCATTTAATTTTCTATTATTTCTTAGTGAATTTATTAAATAAACAAATTTATAGTCCCGGCGGCCTTACAAAATCCAAATTTGAGACACTTATACATTAAAAATAAAATCCTTCTAAGATATAGTCTGAAGTAGAAAACTATTAGCCCCATATATTTTCACGTTTACAATACTTTCTCTTTAGTTTAAGACCTCTAGGTTTGACCATTGGCATGGTGTGAGTTATGTGCTAGCGCCTCTATGGAACAACTTTCCTATATATCTTTATAAATAACCGTAATAGTAACTTATCATAGACATATTTATATTCCTTGCTGGCTTCAACAGAAAAAAATAGTGTATTGATAATATTTATCAAATGTCTCCCCCTCCCTGTAGTAAATAAAGTCTTGATTATTTATGACAGAACACGGCTACACGACGGAGGATTTGGTCCACTCTTCAAGGGACAACTCAGAGAGTATCCTTCTTTTCGGACCCCTTACCTCTGCATGGGAGTCGCGTCTGAATAGCAGCGGGCCCGCTCAACAACGCGCATTTGCCCCTAATAACCCCCCATCCCGCCACCCAACACAATTAGGAAGCCATGGCGGTATCCGTAAGCCGGCGCAAGCAAGCTATTGGACCCTCCATAAAACACACCGACCCATTCCTACAATAAGGAACCAACCCATCAGACCCGTGTGTGTTGTCAGGCCTCAGCCAAGGGGGGTGCTTCCGTAGTGCTTACAATAATTGACGACCCTAAGCCATAGGTTTTTTTAAAATGTGTCACGTCCCACCCCCTTCAAGATAAAGCATTTAGGGTTATGTGTGGCTAAAATACGAGCTTCTTGTTTAATTTCTTGCCTGCACTTTAAAAATATATTCATGAAGGATACTTTTTTTCTCTATCAGGAGTCTCTGGTTTGTTGAAAAAAACTATTATATGTACCTAAAATACGCGCGTTATTAGTGTTTGTATTTATATTAGCTGTCTGCTATAGATTGACACGAATAAACTTTATCATTCGTTAATGAATAAACAGGTTATAAGTTATTTAAATTTAAATGATACAGTACACCGCAAAGTAAAACCTAACTTAATTGCTTAGAGGGATTCCGGTGGAGCGCTGATGGACTAACGATGGTGCAACAGGCAGCCGATTTAGCCCTGAGTAGGGAAAGTTTGAGGCTGGCGGATAACCTCGTGGCGGCTATGGTCGTCTATCTGGCCGACGTTGTCCACCGGCAGCGTTCAAGGGAGCAGCTACCTCCAGGCACTGATGTTCCCCGCTCTACCCGAATCCCAGAGGCACCCCCGAACAGGCACGACATGGACCCTCTGGACGCTCTGCCTCAACCTTCGGAGGTATGGATAGGTCACGTTGACATGAGGAGTGCCGCCTATCTGACCGACGTTGTCCGTCGGCACCGTTCAAGCAACCAGCTACCTCCCGGCACTGATGTTCCCCGCTCTACCCATATCCCAGAGGCACCCCTGAACAGGTACGACATGGACACTCAGGACAGGGAAGCGCTTCCTCCCCAACATCCTCCAGCTTCTCCAGACGGCTCCCTGCAGGACATGCAGAACATAAGGGGCCCTCCAGACGCCTGGCCGCCGGCGTTTCAGGCCCTGCGGTCTCCAGGTACTTCGGGGCCCCCTAAAACTATTTCACACGCACAACCTTCAGGGGTACGGACCGGCCGCATTGCCAAGAGTAGCGCAAGACGACCTGTCCGAACCACGATTTCAAGATCCTCAACAAACAACAACAATAGTATTCCTAAAATAAACCTAGCATCCCCCTCGCCAATATTAATTACAAACTCTCCAGCTGAAGATAGTGATTCGGATATCGATATAGACGATGTAATGAGAAAGCTGCTACCCCGTTATTCGACCCTTGATATATAATAAGTAAAACAGAACGCCATGAAATTTATTTTAATCCTCCATTTTATATTAATTACAAATATAATAAATATATATCAAATTTTTTTTTTCGAACATTAAATTTCTCGCCGCGTAAAAGTAAATATATTATTATATCAACATATTTTTTGCCGTCATTAAATTGATTGTCAGTGTTTAAGTAACTAATTTGTTTTGTGTAAATGTTATATACCATGCCCGTGTGTATAGTTTCATATTTAAAACGTAACAACGTATTAATTTAAAATCATTTCAAAATCCTCATAAGCGTGATTTTTTTTTTTTTTGCAAAAGTTAAATATTTTTGACGACTTTAAATTTATGTTTTTTTTAAGATGTATAGTTTAATATTTAGACTTAACAAACTATTAATTTAAAATAATTTCAAGATCCTCATAAGCGGATTACTTGTGGTTTTGTTGTAAAAGTAAATATAATATTATAATATTTTTGTGAACTTTAAATTTCTCGTCGCGTAAAAGTAAATATATTATTATATCAACATATTTTTTGACGTCATTAAATTGATTGTCAGTGTTTAAGTAACTAATTTGTTTTGTGTAAATGTTATATACCATGCCATTGTGTATAGTTTCATATTTAAAACGTAACAACATATTAATTTAAAATCATTTCAAAATCCTCATAAGCGTGAGTTTTTTTTTGCAAAACTTAAATATGCACCGCCTTTACAAGGAAGTAATGGGAGGGTGCAAATTAATGTTCAAGCAATGAATCATAACAATAAAGGATTTTATTATAAATACAACAGGCATGAAAATGATAGAGAAAAACTAATGAGAATAAGATTCTGGTTCAACTAATATCGGA
Source organism: Timema cristinae (assembly GCA_039000515.1). Taxonomy (NCBI): domain Eukaryota; kingdom Metazoa; phylum Arthropoda; class Insecta; order Phasmatodea; family Timematidae; genus Timema; species Timema cristinae. The sequence continues at coordinate 2,230,490 of JBCFYV010000024.1, forward strand.
TGGCTCCATACGCCAAGCCGCTGCTTCCATCCTCCGGTTACTAGGCGAGCGCCAGTGGATCCCGCGTGTTAGATCACAGGGGTGACCAAGTAAATACTGCGGGCACCCCTTCTCGGGTCGGCTAGAGCTCCGCGTGGCCTCTCCACTGTTACGTGCCTTAATCGGACACAACCATGCCAAAGGGGTCAATACATGAAAATATCCTCAATCATAACCTTCCATTGAAAGTTGTGGGCGCTCCCCCACTCCTAGTCGGGTGTACAAAGGTAACAGAGGGAGAATGGCGCTCCCTAGTACGAGGTGCTCTAGGTCACACAAGCGGCCTTTCCAATAGCCCTCAGTAGCAGGCAATGATTCAATATTTACACCGAGCCGGCTGCAAGCACAGACTCAATACAACAAAACACAAAGATATCGAACACCCTACCATGCCTGGGCCCCTCCGGGTTACCCACGCACTTTATAAGGCCCCTAATGGTCCCCACGGCTAAGCCCAAAGGCCAGCAGCCAGTAGCGCTAACAATAGTATGTAAGCTATTAACCCTAACATTCATTGACACGGGGGCTAGCGCTATTGCACAATACCCTAAGGCCCCTTTCTCCTAACTAGCAAGTAGCACCCACTAAGAGGTCGAGGGACACTATGCCTATAACTAATTGACTAGCTTATTAAACAAATACAAGACAAAATTGGCCAAGACAGCAAGACTCTACGATACCTCGTCACAACAAAACGGGAGTCCACACTAATACTCCTCGATATATCCTACCGACCACATAGCCCAAGGCGTTACCTTAGAATCACAAGGTCCACATAGAAAGTTAGTTGATAGCTGCGAATCACCCTGGTACCAGCAAGGCAGCCCAGCTGGATCCTGGACGGAGTTGAATAGAGCCAGTAGTATGACGCCAGCCCTGGTACATCTGAGTACCAGCCACGGTTAGATGACAGCTGGTCGGGGAGTACCATCCCTGGCACAAGCTAGTAAACCCAGATGGATCCTGGACGGAGTTGAATCGAGTCAGTAGTATGACGCCAGCACTGGTACATCTGAGTACCAGCCACGGTTAGATGACAGCTGGTCGGGGAGTACCAGCCCTGGCACAAGCTATTAAACCCAGATGGATCCTGGACGGTGTTGGATGGAGTCAGTAGTATGACGCCAGCCCTGGTACATCTGAGTACCAGCCACGGTTGGAAGGGTGCTGGTAGCGGAGTACCAGCCCTGGCACAAGCAAGTACCATCCGCTAGAACTGGCGCTGGAGGACGGAACTTTGGGAAGAAGACGCCTGGTCCCTGGCCAGGTCGAAGATAATAATTCCACGCTAAAGCGGCGGGGGTCAGCTGGACATGGCCTTCGCTCCCCAGCCCTGGTACCCCATAGCGCAAATATTGCACTATATCTTCTCGCCGAGAAACTGCATGGACCCAGATAGTCTGACGGAATGGATTGAGAGCTCCGTCCCAGCGAGTCTTGTTCCACTTTGTTGGCTGAAGTAGTACTACGTGTGAGCCAGGATGAACCGACGCGTAGAGCGTCTAACAAGATAGACTCTATTCAGTTGTTCAAAAAAAACAATCAGCTGTTCAGAGCGTAAAAAACACTCGGAGCGCACATGCGCGGCAATACAAGGGAGGGAGGCAGAGAGACCAAGAAGAGGGGGAAAGTTCACCGCCGAATTAAGCAGGGGAAGTAGATGCGCCTGCGCAAGTGCGAGATTCGCAACAGAAAGAAGTAGAATGATTAGGTCAGCGTGACCTTGTGCGAGCTGATATTTCATATTAGCTCGGCACAAATATTTTTAGTTTGTAAAAGTTAAATATTCTTTTGCCGGCATTAAATTTCTGTTATTTTAAGATGTATAGTTTAATATTTACACTTAACAACCTATTAATTTAAAATAATTTCAAGATCCTCATAAGCAAAGTGTTTTGGGAATAAATATTATAAAACTGTTATGCTTGTGTTTTAACGTCTACACCCACACCACCCTCCTATCCTATAAATACAAGCTCATATAGCTTATAAGCTCAGGCTCAAACAATATAGTATACACTCTCAGGATCTAAAAAAATATGACGCTCATATTATCATACAGAAAATTGGGCAGTTTACAGGCTCGTTGGGTGGCAACAAAGCTGCCGCCTCCTTCAGGTCTTTGATTCTCCAACCAACTTATTTTATTGACGATCGGCAATTGATTAATTTAAAACATTCATAACAAGCAGTAATAGGTCTTTTGACCAATACATCTACCAGCTAGAAAATGAGTAGGAGTCAATTTTTTTGTTAGTTTTTTTTGACAATCAGCAATTGGTTAATTAAAAACATTCACAACAAGCAGCAATATTATTTAGGTGTTTTGACCAATACATATAAAAAGCATCTACCATCTAGAAAATGAGTAAGAGTCACCTCCAAAATAATTCAAGACACGTTGAGAGGCGGTAGAGTGTATATTGACAATGTCTCCACAGTTTTACCTGCCAATCTTACTCTTCCAACAAACTCAAGCACAATAACATTAGGTTCGGGCTCTTCCGATAGCACAACGTTATAACTTTTGTTTTTCTCAAGTTCGTTTAAGCACTTGACACGATTGTATTCCTCTTTCTCGATCAGGTCTAACGCACTGCATAATACCTTCTCGTCCCAACAGGTATCCTGGTGAGCAGCATTATGATGACATTTGTGGCGAATAAGATTGGAGAGCTTTGCGTAGGATCCGTGGCATTTAAACGGCATAATGTCAATTGGAGATGCAGCAAAACAAATAAACACTCACAAACTCTAAGGTTTTTTTTTTCAAAATGTCACCGCTAGCTCCGATTACAGCAGCAGAGTACGTCTAGTTTATTAATTCACTTTTAAACATCACACTTTGTCCTCCAAGATTTATCATACAGCGTGCTTTAGATTTAAAGCGCTTACAATCCAAATAATATATTGACTTTGGAAGGAAAACGTTACTGAATCTGCCCAGACTGAGTATGTGGTTGGCGGGCGTTTCACCTATAATTTTTGTAAATTGTTAAATCCTCGAGATTTACAGGTTCTTCGGACTTTACCTCCGGTGATGGCGGGCACGTAGGTGACTGGTAGACAGACGACTCTGACTGTGGATACGCCAGTGAACCTGACGCAGGTGACTCTACTGACCGGTAGACAGACGACTCTGGTGTCGGGTTCTCTGAGACTGGGTACGCCTGTGACTCTGGCGCGGTGTTCACCTTTGTCTCGGGGGGGAGGGCGGCGACGGCGGCGTCGTGTGGTACGGCGGCATCGTGTGGTGCGGCGGCGTCGTGTGGTGCGGCGGTCGGAAGGGCGGCGGTGGTGGTCGTGGCAACACAGCTACCACGTCCCCCTTGCGGAAGTTGTAAACGGAGCACGTCATATCACACATGTATGTCGCTTCAATTCTCTCATAGGGTAGTACTTCCATCGCTCTTATCGTGTGACAGGTCGAGTCGCAAAACTCGATATAGCCTCGCTCCTCTATTTTGTAAATTACCTGTCTATCGCTCACCGCCACACTGTGAACATGCTCCCCCGTCATATAGGCACACCCTCAATTGTATGACCAACAAACATTAAATTAATATAGCCTGTTCCAAGCATGTTGAACGTTCCGTACTAACCGCACCGTCACCCGTTGGTAACTGCACCGCCGCTTAAATGCGTTTAAAGTTCACAATGGTAGGTGAACCGGGTTTTACTCCGGTGCATGTAAATACCAGTTTTTCTTTATTTAACTCACACACGTCTTCATCTGTAGGAGTATCAAAACGACAGGGTAGAAATACACAAAACTTGCCGTCTAGGTAGGCTATTAGGCGTTTCCCGAACTTTGTATTGACGGCTTTTAGTTTATCCACCGAGTACTTTTGATCTACGGCTAGATCACACAATTTTACGGTCTGCACCGCGTCGACAATATTTACCAGCTGCTGTAACTTGTCCATCTTACCTGACTCTAGACAACCAGATGGGGGGCCCACTCTTTATACCCTCCCTCCCTCGTTCGACGTCACACGAAATATTCTTGTCCTGACTTGTCTGCCCGCCAACCTGCCGCCACGATGACCTAAATATATATTCTTGTCTCAACTCGTCTTGTCGAGCCAGGGAAAAAAACCGTTGCCCTGAGGCAATTAATATTCTTGTCTCAACTTGTCTTGACGACCCACCAACCTGGTGCCAGGGTTGCGACATAACACGCAATGGAAAAAAAGCCATGTTGTCCTGTCCATGACGGATACACACATCCATGCGTTGTGAAAGACGATACCGAACAATCAATTTTAGTAGACTTTTGTACCGGGATAGCGGCCCCTAACCGAGGATTCGGTGGCCCCTGATTGTGCATATGCCTGCTAGAGTTGTGACATAACACATGATATATTCTTGTCCTGACTTGTCTGCCCACCAACCTGGTGCCAGGAGGGGGGGAAGGGTTGAACACACCTGCTATTCTTGTCTCAACTCGTCTCTAAAGAAGAATCAACTGGTTTGCAGCCTGTAGGGGGAGGGGCTGGAGGGGGTAGGGGCGGTAGGGGGGAAAACCAACAGCGGAGTGAAGGAGAAAGTTGGCATTACACGACTGAAGCTCGATAGAGAAGGGTCGCAGCAACACGACAGCCATGAATAAAAACTCCGACCCACCCCATCCTACCTTTGATAGAAAAGGGTCTCCAGCCATGGCGCGAGGAACGCCTAACACCAACCAACAAGGCCGCCGTGACACTCCTAATTAACGATAATTATTCACCAATTAAGCAAGAACCAACACGTCCGCCGTGACACTCTTAATTAACGATAATTATTCACCAACATGTACGTGGTTGGACGGCTGGAGGGGAGGGGGATCATCCAATCAGAGGGAAGTAGGTCAGGGGTGGGGGAAGGCGGTGGGGGAGGGGAAGTAGAAAGCTGTGGGGGAGGGGGATGAGTGGAGGAGGGGGCAAAGGTAAAGGTCAAATTGATTCAAGTGGCCAACAACACTACTTCAAGGTCATGTCTCGACTTGTCCCGACTTGTCTGGACTTGTCTTTTCATCACGCCAGACTGGTGCCAGGTATGAGTCATCAGGGTTGCGACAGAGCGATGACGTCATCGTTATAACCCATTGCAAGTGAGGGTTGCGACATCATTCAAAGTCGTGTCTCGACTTGTCTTGACTTGTCTTGTCAACACGCTAGACTGGCGCCAGGTATGAATCATCAGGGTTGCGACAGAGCGATGATGTCATCGGTAAAACCCATTGCAAGCGAGGGTTGCGACACCATTCAAGGTCGTGTCTCGACTTGTCCCGACTTGTCTTGACTTGTCTTGTCAACACGACATACTGGCGCCAGGTATGAGTCATCAGGGTTGCGACAGAGCGATGACGTCATCGGTAAAACCCATTGCAAGCGAGGGTTGCGACATCATTCAAGGTCATGTCTCGACTTGTCTTGTCAACACGCCAGACTGGCGCCAGGTATAGTCATCAGGGTTGCGACAGAGCGATGACGTCATCGGTAAAACCCATTGCAAGCGAGGGTTGCGACATCATTCAAGGTCATGTCTCGACTTGTCCCGACTTGTCTTGACTTGTCTTGTCAACACGCCAGACTCGTGCCAGGTATGAGTCATCAGGGTTGCGACAGAGCGATGACGTCATCGGTAAAACCCATTGCAAGTGAGGGTTGCGACATCATTCAAGGTCGTGTCTCGACTTGTCTTGACTTGTCTTCTCAACACGCCAGACTGGCACCAGGTATGAGTCATCAGGGCGGTGTAGGGATGAGGGCAGGAGGAGGGGGAAATAACGGTAAAAATCACAATACTATCTCGAGTGGGCCAGGTCGCCCCCTTAACTACTAATAATGTCAGCGTAATAAAAATATTAACACTGTTTGGAGAAAAATGACTACTAATTTTATATATAATAATTATAATAATAATAATAATAATAATAATAATAATAATAATAATAATACTCGAGTTAAGGATGAAGTCAAAACCATAATTTAATTATATATATATATATATATATATATATATATATATATTTGGCCATTATGATATTCACTGGCTAAACTTATTTCATAAGTCACTATTTTACACGTTTATTAATACATTAGATAAACAATATGTTCAAATAGAGTTAACATTACTTTAGTCCAGTAACTTTAAACGAAAATCGGGCGTCACTTCAGACAAATTTAAAGTGGGTGGGTTGAATATTGGTTTCCACTTTCATTTTGTCTTTCTAAATAAGTTGTCAAGAGTCCGCATAATTTGATTGTATGCAAACAATTTTACCGCGCGTGAACGTTGCTGAAAATTGTGTTTTTTTAAAAATGGTTTTCGCTTATATCTTTATTCCTATTAACTTTATGACTATGAGATATACTAACAAGGAAATAATATTGGAAATGTGTACACAAAACAGGTGGCATAGTGTTTTGTGAACTACTGATCTATTTTTTGTTTGTAGAATTAAGATTATAGGTTTGTTGGTGTAAAGATGTATGTAGGAGATATGTCAATGTTTTTAGAAATATTGTAACTATCTCGCATCAGTTGTGCTATCTATATTCAGATGAAACAACTAACAGTACTTTTTACTTTCCGAAGATACCCGAAGGTTTTAAATTTACATTTTAGGCCAAATGACTTTAGGCCAAATGAATTTAGTGAAATTAATTTTTAGGCCAAACGACTTTAGGCCAACTGCTGCGTCCCCGTGTAATCACCATCAGTTTGCAGTTTTTTGAAAGAAATTGGTGAATAGTTTACTGAATTACCGTATAATTCTCAAGTTAGGTGGTTGAGTAGGGGCACAGTATAGCTGAAAAAACCGTTTAGTCAAAGAATTTAATGGCAAGTCATGGATGATGAATTTAACTTTTTTGGTTGATATTATACAGCATCTAAATTACCTTAACGTTCAGCTTCAGGGAAAGGGCCAAATCATCACACCTTAGAGCCTTCAAAACCAAACTTATACGTGGGAAAACCAGCTTGCTTACAACAATTTTGAATACTTATTTAGGCTCAACACAAGTATAGAGACACATAATGATACGCACAACCTCAGTAATCATGTTACACTAATTTCAGCTCTCTTAAAAGAAATTAATACAGATTTAGGGATTTACAAAAGGAAAAAAAATTGTTTTCCTTGTTCTCAGCTCCATTTTCAATTTCTATTAAAAATCATTAGGAAGAAATTTATTTTGAATTTATTCATTTTCAATATAATACTATTTTCCAAGACACATTTATGAAAGTTATCTTACTCGAAGTATTTGGGTGATAAATATCCCACAATCAAAATGAACGCATCTAATATACTATAAATGCTCGGAAGTACAGTAAGTACAGTAAGTACAGTAAGTACAGTAAGCACTTAACGCAGCTAAGCATCAATTAATTTGTATATCGTATTAAATATTTGTGTAAATTTATGTGTCTACAAAAGAAATGTATGTAATGATATCTTAACCGGCCGTCACTAGTCGAATATAGACTTCATTACTTAAATTGATTAGGATGCTATATATATTATTTCGTAAATAGAATAGGTTTATGGTAAGGACCATTTATCTACAAAAAATTTATTTATATCTTAAGTAACTCCATGTAAACATTAGAGCTCCACCTTCCCCTACGTAACATTGTGTAGAAATTATAAACACACTCTCCCCTACGTATCACCATGCAGAAAGTAGAGCTTCACACTCCCCTATTTAACACCATGTAGACACTAGAGCTCTGTCCTCTCACATTAATACCATGTATACATTAGAACTCTACCCTTCCCTGTGTTAATGAATACTATAAAACATGTTATGTTTGTGTTTTAACGTCTACACCCCCTTCCTCCTATCCTATAAATACAAGTTAGCTTATAAGCTCAGTCTCAAACATTATGGACAAGTTTAAACATCCATTTTCGGCCATCATAAGCAGCCCTTCCGGCTGTAGAAAGTCACATTTTGTAACCGAATTTATCCATCACTTGGACACCATATGTGACGTTAAATTTGATAAAATCATCTGGTACTATGCTTTATTGCAACCGGTATTCGAACAAGACGGGTCACGTCTCCACGTCATATTCTGTAAAGGTTTGCCGGAAATGGATGACATCTCTAATGACTCTTCACAACTTATTATCCTGAATGACGTGATGAGTAAAGCCAAAGAAGTGGTCGTCGATCTTTTTATCAAAGGATGCCATCATCAAAATATTAGTGTCATGTAAGTTACACAAAATATATTTCACTAGGGCAAGGGCCAAAGAGAAATTTCCTTAAACGCACATTATATTGTGGTTTTTAAAATTCCCAGGGATAAAGCTCAGATTCAACACTTTGCACGACATGTCTGTCCTGAAAATCCCCGTGTTTTACAAGAGGCTTACACTGATGCTATAAGTACTCCTCACGCATATATTGTTAGATTTCAAGCAAGGTACACCCGAATAATTCAGATATAGGACCAATAAAAATGTCGGATGCTTCTTGTACTTACCACGCAAAAGCTATAAATACACCGACACTTCCCGATTACAGATCATTTCATAACCATGAGTCCCAAAATGCTGAAGAGTCCCCTCTGCTACGTTCGATGCATCGCATGAACCCGCAGCAACGTGTCGCCTTGATGAAAACGGCAGACAAGAAACTGATTGACTACGTTTGCGAGTTTGCCTACACAATTTTAAAAGAGAAGGTGCCGTTGAAAAATGCGCAGAAGACAAATTTACGTTATCACAAGCAGTTGTTGCGTAATCTGATCAAACGAGGAGAATGCTGGAAGAAGAAGAGACGGTTACTTGTTCAGAAAAAAGGAGCGTTCCTGCCCTTAAATTTAGCTCCATTAATCAGTGGTGTCCTCGGTTCCTTATTCAAGAAGTAGAAAATGGAACACACAAAAAAGATTTTATTGATGTCCCCGGAGACATTTCACCGTTACGAGCAACACCAACAACAAATGGCATCGGCCACAAAGCAAGTGGTCTCCGAGATTGACAAGGAAATGGAAAAAATTCTCACTTTAAAACTTGACGTCAAGTCTAAATGGACTTAATACCATTTAGTTCTACAGCGCTATCTGCACTTTAGTCAACACCCTCCAACACCTGAAAATACCTCAACACACACTGAAGTGTCTGTACTTACCATTCATGCTGTACTCAATACTAAACCCGTACAGGCACGTAAAAAAAAATCCGAACTTTTACTAGAACATACTATTTCCCGAGGCGGTATCTCTTGGACTCAAACGGGGAAGAGAGTATTCAAGATACGCCTCTTTGTGGATCCAATATTGTGGTTTTAGTCAACGATCTAGTCAGAGCAAGAAGACACATGGTGACGAGATTTTCTCACGGCATTTCAAAAAATAAACGTCCTGAAATAATTTATTGTGAGCCCGAAATGATTGGTGCCCATAAGAGATCCGACCCCCGTATCCTAACCACTTACACAGTCACAACACCCTAAGAAGAAGAAGAAGAAGAAACTGAAACGACTGGACGAAAACAAGTGAGTGCCGTTCCGAACTTAATGGACCCTTTAGCCAACATCTACTACAACCTTTCTTATCCTGCAGGGTTTGCAAGGGCAGTATCACTCATAAAGTTGCCCAAGAAAGATCTCGACAAATTACGATAATGGCTTCATGCGCAGGACGCTTATACGCTACACAAACGTGTGATAAAAGTTTCCACGAAACAAGTACATGGTGTCAAACATTGATGATCTTTGGCAAGCAAATATAAACGATATGCGAAGCCTCGGAAATCACAACGACGGTGTAGTGTACTTGCTCACCGTTATCGACGTGTTTAGTAAGATGGCCTGAGTGAGGCCGCATCCCTCCAATACAGGGAGGGTCGTGAGGGACGCCTTTCAAGACATTTTTAAACAAAGTGGGATAAAACTCTAAGTTTACAGACAAACAAGGGGACAGAGTTCATGGCACTGCTAGTCCGGAACTTTCTCAACAATTTCTCTACACCATTTATAATCCGGACGTGAAGGTAAGGATCGTGGAACGATTAAATAGAACTCTGAAAGGGCGCATGTGGCACTACTTTACCATAAATAACACGTCCTCCAAGCTTTCTTTGACGCTCACAAGGGTGAAAAACATTTCAGTATCAAGATGACGCTGGAGGACGTTTAAGAAACCAATTTGCTTCAAGTCAAAGATAATCTGTACGGCAAGCTGTGCCCAAAGTCGAATAGTAAACCAAAAATCAAAGTCGGTGTCACGGTACGTATTAGCAAATCCAAAATTCTATTTGAAAAGGGCTAATAGAGCAATTGGAACGAAGAAAATTTCAAAGTAAGCAGTGTCGTGTTGCGACAAACTGTTGTCTACAGGCTGACCGATCTTGATGGCGAAGTGTTGGAGGGGATGTTTTACGAACTTTAATTGCAACGCGTACGTCTTCTCAAAACTTTTAAAGTTGATAAAATACTACGTGTCAAGGGTAAAGGCGCCAGAAAGAAAGTGTACGTGCAGTGGAAAGGTTACCCCACCAAGTTTAATTCCTGCCAGTTACGTCAGCGCCCTGCCATGAAGGACCAGTTTTACACCACTTTGCCGAACGACAGCTCTATGGGATATTTCCCGAAAATATACCCTCGCAAATTTCGCCACGCAACTATCCCACTGTCTTACACTCAACAGACAGTGGGAAGTCACCCCCACTGAATCCCGATATCAAATAATAATATTTAGCACCACGTCTTACTAACCGTTCGGGTTATACGCTTTAAGTATTAATTACGCTATTGGATTAGGAATTGGGAAGGTTAAATTAGAGGAAGTGAGCCCGCATTTGCGTGGAGGGAGAGTGGAAAACCATTTAAGAAAACCACCCCCAGTTTACCCAACCGAGATTCGAACCTTGATCTCCCCGTCCTCGGCGGTCGAGCTCAACACGACAAGCGCGTTAGCCAACTACTCCACCGAGGCGGGTGAATCCCGATATCGGTGTTCTTTCACCACCGTACCCTAGGGCCAAAGTATTCAATGGTACAACTGGGTGGACGCTAACGGCGTGGAACAAATATTAAAGAATCGCATCCCTCCTGGAAACTACAACTGTATCCATGAATTGATTAAACCCTAAACGATATAGTGGCGTTTAAAGGGGATTTTGGAGTTGTATTCAAATATACAATCCCTAATGAAAAAGTGGACATTGTTTCTTCTTTACAAAATATACAGTTTCTGACTCTATCTAGTCAACTAAGTCTAGAGCTCGGTTTGATCCTAAGACTTATCTGATCAAAGTCCAAATGTCACTATACGCCACCAACATTCTACTAGGCTTTCCCTCGCAAATGTACATCTACACGGATATTGTCGATCCTCACCCTGTGAGTGGCATTGTGGCACAACTTTTAAGTACCATCGGTATCAACAACACAAACTATCTCTACGGCATACATAAAACACTTATCTATAATCCATTGCACTAAATTCCCCTACTTAGAAGGGAAATTGAAAGCCTGGAAATCAATATAAGAACAGACACTGGTGAACCTGTACCATTCTAGTCTGTAAAAGTGTGCGTGAAACTTTATTTTCAACGCTGCTCAACATGAACTGTCTATACCAAAGACCCTACGTCAACCAGGGTGGACCAGGCATATCTTCGATCTACCATGGCGTTCCCTATCAACGTGGGCATGAAATATGAAGTTTATTCAGCGGCCTTTTCAAGAACGTCATTTCGTTGCTGAGAAGCGGTGATAAAGCCATGGGAAAACAGGCGCTTCATACGAGTATCAACGTGCTCTCTGACGTCGCCAATCAGTACTGTCCTTTCAAAGAGGCTCTACGCCAGAATGTCGGTGAGGCTGAAACAATTCTGAAACACAAGGTGGAGTGGAAGATCGACACGCTGATGATCGGTTCAGGCTATAAAGGGCGTCGTAAGAAGCAACAACGTGAATCTTTTATCGTTTACTGACGTAAAAAGGTCAATAAAGAAACGATAGATATTTACAGTTGAAATGTTTTTTCTACACCCGAAGCCCTGCAAGTATGCCAGTAGTGAACTCGATCTCTTTTCCGTCCTACCCAAGCAAATCAATCTTGAAAGTGGACAATATCTCCAGTACAAACCGGTCTCTTTTTACACCGATGATTCGCATATCGAATTTACCATTACCGACCAAGGTGAGCTCTATATCAAACTTTTACAGAAATGCTCTATCTCAGGGCGGCTATCATAAAACCCGATGGTGGTGTTTTCACTTAGGTGTGTCGAATCACTCCCGTCAACATACTGGTTGCATGTGTTTTTTAAACCAAAAACCAGTCCCACCACCCAGCAACACGTATACTTATTGATCGTATATTAAGAAGCTGCTCAATTTCAACAGTGAAGTCAAAAGAAAACATTTGACTTGTTGTCTGTGATTCGCAGACAGCCCCGGAAACTTTGAGGCTGCTAACACGGACAATAAGGGGTTTGAGGCTCATCGCAGTCTCATTGCAAAAAGTGAATCGGCAGAACATTTGGGGTATCTAAACGTTGATGTGTTTAGCCAAGAGAAATAAATTTTGAATGGCACCGAACTCAGAGTCAAGTTGATCCGTTCCAGAGACGGGTTTAGTCTAATGGCCGTCACTGGAATCCCGCACTTTAAAGTTCACATCGTTGAACATCGTTGAAACATGTATTATAGTGCGACGTGTCAAAGTAGCACCTTCTATACTGTTGGCACATGCCACGGCATTAAACTTCAGCCCCGCAAAGTATACAATCACCCGCGTGGAAGTAAGAACATTCACTATTCCTACGGGTGTGCAAGAGAAATCACTGGACAACGTATTCACCTGACAATGCATCGTGGTATTTGTATCAAACGCTGCATTAAATATAGACGCCACCAACAACCCTTTCAACTTCCAAACCTATGGCATGTACCATTTATCGCTGTACGTGGACGGGGAACAAGTGAAGTCGAAACCACTACAGCCCTATTTTTGAAACGGCAACTATGTCATGTCCTACCACACACTGTTTTCTGGAACGGTTATCCACTTCATGAACGAAGTTAGCAACATCAAAAGGGAAACCTACCCTAAGGGATATCATCTCATGGCTTTCGCTCTCACACCTAATCTGTCCGCTCACATGACATCGCATTGGAATTTTACGAGGCATGGCTCTCTGCGCATCGAAGTGAGCTTCACCAGAGCTCTCGCTGAAACCATCAACTGTATCGTGTACGGGGAGTGTGCCAACATAATCATCATCAACAAGACACAAACGCCGTGGGCGATTATGGGAGTTAATATAAGCGGCTTCCCACCCCTTACACTCATCATTTAAATCATGGACGTCATTGTGGATTTCTAGAACTTCATCGACGACAGCAACAAGTTTATCATCAAGGAATTGAGTGTTTTATCTGTATGTGGCACATTATCTCAACATTGGGGGTTAAAACCCCCATACACCATCGAGGAACTTTCAACTTCTGCTAAAAAGTAAGCTGACTATATCGTCAACAAACTGCACGGCATTCCCTGGGATAGCGGTGATAAGTATTACAGCCTGCTCGGATCCCTCATCTCCCGTGTCACTACACGTTCAAAAACCGTCTAGGTCAAGAGGGCAGAAAATAAAATGTTTCTAGTCAAATACACGCCTATACTTGTCGTAGATCTGTACAAGTGAGGTTGTTAGTCTTTGAAAACACTTAGATTGGGCCGCACCATGTGCATGGCACATAGTTCTATATGGAATTTCTGTTCAGCCTCCATCGTTTGGGGACTTCGAGAATGGACGATTGAAGATGGACACGCACAACATAAGACTGCGCTGAAAACAAACCCGTAGTTCTATTCTATACTGTCAAGTGTTTTCCCTGCTGATCAACTACCCGGAAGAATATCGCGATCTGCCACTCTTGTTATCAACACGGATTCACACACCAAACCTGGGAAGCATTGGTCACCATCTTTATCGACAAGAACGGCATGGGAAAATATTTTGACAGTTATGATTTTCCACCCTATATAAAGTCACATCTGGCATTTATACGCATAAAACTTCCCGCATATCTAATAAAACGATACAACTTCAAAGCATAGCCTCAGACATTTGTGGGCATTACTGTCTCATGTACCTTCTCTATCGCACCCAGAACATGCCAATGAAAACTTGCCTACCCCTCTTTTCATCCACCAATCATAGAGGCAACGACGTTAAGGTACTGAGATATTTCAACACATTTTTTAAGACGCTAGGGTCCTTCCGCCTCTCAAGAGGCTGAGCCTAATCAGCGTGTGCCTATAAAAGAGGCGTACTAATGGCGTGCCAGCCATAACCACGACAGTCTTCGAAGCGATCAAACATCAAAGAAGGGCAAGAGGTTTGCCTCCGCAAAGCAAAACCGGTGAAGCCACTCACCATCACTAGATTTTTCAACATTTTGTTTCCACGGGACGAAGTCGACGCCAAACGAGTCATCTTCGGCTTGAGTGCTAAGAACTACTTTACGAGCAATGTTTGGTTAGAAAACTCTGAAGGGAATTGTGTGGTGTTTAACCGTACAGATTGGCGAGAACTGGCAGCTACAGGTCGGTCATATCAAATTTTTTCAGCAACACGCAGCCTCCTCAGAAGATTAGTCTGACTAATCATGAAATCTTTCTGAGAAGCATGTGTGGTGACCACATGGTCATAAGCGGGAAACAAGACGCTGGACTCAAACGGGTCACCAATCTAGCACCTAGCTGGGCAGTCTTTGTGATGTATGGGACCTCAACGAAGTCACCGTCAACCGACAGGATATGTGGTCGACACCCATCGCACGATATTGCAACGATTTGATCAACACACTCGTCATGGATGTATGCGAACAATTAACAGAATCAGTGGATGTGATCGATCTCTAACAGCCTACTGTGGAAACGCACATCAAAAACATGGATCTTATCAATGCTAACTACTATACACGTCAAGTTATCGGCTTGGACTATTAGATGCTGGATTGTGAACTTAAAACAATTTTACCAACACATCTCAGAGACACTGTAGAAAAACGTATGAACAAATATATATACGCCAATCCTATAAACGTATATAATAAATATTATATATGTTTTTTAAAACATTAAATGTATAGATGTATGTCCTTGAATCATTTAATGTATAATAAATATTATGTATGAGTGTAAAACCTTTAAGGTATAATAAATAAATGTTTTGTAATATCGTGTTTTATTCACGAAAAACCTGTTTGTCCCTTATGCGTAAGGTAACCAATATGAGTTACGTCCTGTCGAACCAGCAAACTGGCACCAGGTATGAACAGGGTCAATGACCTCACGGTCACAATCAATTCCTGTCTTTATTTGTCTTGTCGAGCAGTCAAGATGGCACTGGATATTAGTCAGCAGGGAAAAAACATTACCACATAGAAGGTAGAGAGGAAGACGGGGCAGGGGGGTTACGTGATCTAGCCAACCAATCGCAGCATTATTCCCATATTCTACCCCATCTACTCCCCTGTAACATCATGCATACATTATTACCCCACCCTCCACCATGTAACACCATATAATCCTTAGAGCAAAACCCTTCCCTATGTAATATCATGTATACATGGGAACATCTCCCTCTCCAATAAAAAACCATGTCGACACTAGAGCTACACCCTATACCATATAACACCATATAGGCATTAGAGCTGCACCATCTACCATGTAGCACCATGTAGATTTCAGAGCTCTACACACTCTCATGTAGACATTAGAGATCTATCCACTCCCATATAACACCATGTAGACATTAGAACTCCAACCTCACCCATGTAACACCATGTAGACATTAGAATTCCACATTTCCCATGTAACATAATGTAGACATTATAACTATACCCTCCCACATTTTGACATTAGAACCCCACCCTCCCCCATATAACACCATGTAGACATTAGAACTCCAACCTCCCCCATGTAACACCATAAATACATTCGAGCTCCATAATCAGTGTGATTTCTTCTCATGGCCAGTTCTCGGCCTATGCGAGAAATGTGTCCGCAGGGGTCCCCTGGGATTAGGGTACCTAAAGCTAGCACTTTTTTTTAATCGTTTGGATAAATAAATAAATAGAAAGATAGAAATTATATGAGAACAATAATATGAAACTAGTTACAACAGCATCAGTTGTTAAATTAGGGTTTGTTAGTTTTTTCCCTCCTTTCTCCAGGCCACGTCACTCCCCTCTACACCCCACCAGAGGCCACGTCACTCGTCTCTCCTCCCTTTTTGAGGCCACCTCGCTTGTCTCTCTTACCCTCCTGAGGCCATGTCACTCGGCTCTCCTCCCTTCCTGAGACCACCTCGATTGTCTCTCCTCCCTTTTTGAGGCCACCTCGCTCGTCTCTCTTCCCCTCCTGAGGCCACGTCCCTCGTCTCTCCTCCTCTCCTGAGGCCACGTCACTCGTCTTTCCTCCTCTCCTGAGGCCACGTCACTCGTCTCTCCTCCTCTCTTAAAGTCACTTCGATTGTCTCTCCTCCCCTCCTGAGGCCACCTCGCTTGTCTCTCCTCCCCTCCTGAGGTCACCTCGCTTGTCTCTCCTCCCCTCCTCAAGGGCCACCTCGCTTGTCTCTCCTCCCCTCCTGAGGCCACCTTGCTTGTCTCTCCTCCCCTCCTGAAGCCACCTCGCTTGTCTCTCCTCCCCTCCTGAGGCCACCTTGCTTGTCTCTCCTCCCTCCTGAAGCCACCTCGCTTGTCTCTCCTCCCCTCCTGAGGCCACCTCACTCGTCTCTCCTCCCATCCTGAGGTCACCTCGCTTGTCTCTCCTCCCCTCCTGAGGCTACCTTGCTTGTCTATCCTCCCCTCCTAGGGCCACTTAGCTTGTCTCTACTCCCTCCTGAGGCCACCTCACTCGTCTCTCCTCCCCTCCTGAGGTCACCTCACTCGTTTCTCCTCCCCTCCTAAGGCCACTTCACTTGTCTCTCCTCCACTCCTGAGGTCACCTCGCATGTTTCTCCTCCCCTCCTGAGGCCACCTCGCTTGTCTCTCCTCCCCTCCTGAGGCCACGTCTCGCGCCTTCCTCTTTCTCTATTGTTGAATGTAGTGTTGTAACATGACCGTCTATTAAAATCAGGCCCGCGTTTCTTCTGTTTATCCTTTTTAATTGTGCATATTAATAGTGTTTTAGTTTTGTTATAAGTTATAGTAGTTTAGTAAGTCCGTCATTTATTGTGTGAAAATTTTGACTACTAAGAGAAATCACAGATTAATCAACATGATAATCACTGACTGTGATTCATTGGTACCTGCATCAGTGCACCTATAGAGAATATCTAGAACTAAACATTCGACGCACGCAAGGACACACCAGTGACCGTCAGATCATGGTGCTACATAATAGGAGACATTTTTATTTTAAACAATATAGTTTTAATGACGTTTAAAATTAGATATTTTCCCCTAATTACCCGATTTATACAAGCAGACTAACCTTTTGAAATACAAGCTAAGATCTTTATCAAAATATTTAAATAACCATTAGTCAAAATCACTAATGGTTTTTCAACTTCTCTTTAATTGTGGTTATTCAAATTATCCATTATAAATTTATTTTTAATTTTATTTTATTAATCAATTAAAGTTTATATTCCAAGTTATACACTACATTTTTAATTAAGAATTCTTTTATTATGTTAGTTATTTTAAATAGTATAATCGAAATTTTACTGGAAGAACTATTTATAATTGATTTAAAAACAATATACCGTACATAATAAACACTTAAAAGTTCTGACTTGACACTACATATATAATATATTATATATGATATGTGTAATAACAAGTCAACATATTTTATATTTTTATGTAACAGTTCAAAGACATTGCAGTTTGCACCAATTAAAAAGGGTCAAATTTATTATCATCCCAAGATGAAATCTACCATTCTTGAGCTCGGAGTTAACTTGTGATTACTTCGATCTCCCAGTGAACACTCAGAAGAGCGAGGCTGCTAATACAGTCTTGTGCCAGGTGATAGACAGGTAGGTTTTCAATGTTTTCAATGTTGAAAATGAACATTCAGGTATAAAATATACATAAAGTTATAATAATATATTGCAAAATGTTGGTTTAAAGTTTAGAATTTGAACCAACTCTAAGACAGCCCTTCCTTCCTCTTCCTACCAAATTTTATTTGAAAGCGATATTTGAATATAAGACCACTGCCTGCCAAAACTACTGCCATATTGTGCCATATTGACCGTTTATACTTTTATTTCTGGGGTGGGTAGGGCTGGTAGAGTCTCAATGAATCTTTTGCCACGTTCCGGTACAATGCTGTTAAGAAGGCCCTGAACTATAGATATAATTTAATAACTATTTGGTGTCTTATTATTGTTTAGAAAGTGATCAGAAGATTGTTGTGTTGAAACATTTCGTGAGATGTATCAAATTTATGTATAATATGTGTTTTTTAAAGAAGCTTTTCAAAATTAAAGCTAATAAAACATATTTGAGATCTACTATAACACAAGAAAGAATGATAGGACTAGCCACTATCTCTACTGAGAATAATATTGGTCGTCAGCAGTATTATAGATGACTTCACAACAAGAAAAGTTAAATTATGAAAATGAAAAATATCAAAATATTTAAAAAAAAGGTTTAGTGAGGTAGTTTGTATGAGGTAATCAATGTTTTTAACATATTTTTATATGTTGTATCATGTTATGTTATCTATGACCTTTACATTTTGTTAAATACTGCATTGTCCTTTGACTTCATGTTAATTACTATACTATTCTAATTAATTATTTTACTAATATAGGCTATCTAAAGATTTCTTAAAACATTGTAATAAAAAAGTAAAAATTATATTATCTTTTAGATAAAAAACTATAGTATATCCATAATTCATCGTTTATAAGTAGTTTATTTAATCCCAAAATAATACGTCAGCCAATAGTCTCTTTTTAAATAATTAGTTCAAGCTCACTTGTCCGTTTATTTTCAAGATCATATAAGACAAAGCTACCCTAATATATTTTATGTTTAATCTGATTCATATTATCTATCTTGTTATATGATTGGATATCGGTGACCTGGTGGTCTAGGGGTAAGGTGTCAGACTTCTGTGCTGGCGGCCGGGTTCGATCCTCGGTCCTGGCAAAGATTTATCTGATTTCCAAACTCTTCCTACACCTCTGACAAGACATCTTGTGAATGTGTGGAATGCCAGGCCTCCACCGTGGTTCGGATTCCACGTTAAACTGTAGGTCCTTCATTTCATCTCACAATCACCCTACCATTACACATTAGCATAAGTGCGTATAACCCGAACGGGTAGTAAGACGCGGTGCTAATAATAATAATAATAATAATATGATTGGACTGTTCTAATTTTTTATAAAATCAAATGTATGGGGCCCATATTATACAATTCGTAGGGGGCCCCAAATTGGCTAGGACTGGCCCTGTTTCTTCTATTCATGCTATTTATTATGATCTTTATTCATTACTCCATGAGTAGTTACCCCGATGACCTGGCCCAGTTGGACCTACTTTCCTATTGGCTGAAATTGGTCACGTGACCACGCCCCTAGCTCTATGATTGGCTGCTATAAATAGCCCCGCCCCTCCCACCCCCGCCCCTCCTACCCCCTCCCCTCCTTATGACCTCTTTTCCCAAGTGCCGATTACAAATTTCCTACCCTACAACATGTTGGTTCTTGATGATTAATTATTCATGATTGTTAATTAATTATTGCTAATTAATTATTGGCTAGGATTGAGGTGTTGGAGTTTATTTATTTATTCGGGGAACATACAGTCCGTGACGATTTGGCATGAGGCGCTGCAAAAATTCTCGCTATGGCTGTCTTGTGTAGAATGGGGGCATCTTCTCTGCTCGCCCACTTACTGAGTAGTGACAACTGCGCATCACCGGTGCGCACTTTCCCCTCCCCTGGGTTTTTTCCGCTGATGTCGCAACCCTTATCAGTATTGGGTTTTCTCGGTGTCTCAACCCCCTTATGTGGTAATGGGTTTTTCCCGGTGAATCATACGTGGCGCCAGTTTGGCGTGTCAACAAGACAAGTTAGGACAAGAATAGATCTTGACCTTGAAACCATGAGGGCATTGACCTTGGCAACCGGGGTTTTCCCAATGACTCAATCATTGCGTGCAACCCTGGCGCCAGCATGGCGGCTCAACAAGACGAGTTGAGACAAGAATAGATATTGAGGCAATTGACTCTGGCAACCGGGGTTTTTCCGATGACGTCATCGCAACACTGGAGTCAGTTTGGTGGCTAGACAAGACGAGTCGAGACAAGAATATATCGTGACGTTTAATTATATCGCAATGGGTTTTCCCTGGCACCAGTTTGGCGGGACGACAATACAAGAATAGATCGTTACTTTGTAACTGTGAGCTAGGTCATTGACTCTGGAAACCCCCCCCTTAGCAACGGGTTTTTTCCCCGGTGATGTTGCAACTAGTCATCGCAACCCCCTATGTGGTAATGGGGTTTTTCACAACTAGAGAGCATTGACGCAGCTCTAATTATGCACAATCAGGGGCCTCGAAATCCTCAGTTAGGGGCCTCTATCCCCCACCACAAAAGTCTACTAAAATTGGTTGTTTGGTTTCGTCTGTCTAAATGCGCGGATGTAGGTATCCGTCATCGACCGGAGGAGTAAGGTTCCAGCGTTTACGTGGAGCGAGGGAGAATAGAAAACCACCCTAAATCACCCGAGTGAGATTCGAACCCACGATATTCCTCTGCCATAACTATATGAGTGACACGTACACTTTCTGGCAAAACGTGTGGGTTATTCACATTAATAGGAGATGTACCCACATTTACACGAAGTGTAAGGAAAACCACCTTTGGTCTACCCGCCCTAGAATCGAACCCTGACCAAGAAAATACTAGACTTTGCCATGTGAGGGTTTGAAACAGACAGAAGGAAGACGTGGGGGCTAAAATTAATAAAACATAAATTGGCCTCTAAGATTATTATTGGGATGGACCGCGCTGATAATGAAGTTGATGGCCTCTTTAGTGGGTGTCGAACCTCGAGCTCCAAGCTTGGAGGGAGTGTAGAAAATCACCCTAGTTCCCTTGAGTGATATATGAACTCCGGCCTCTACCCTCCCCTCCGCCCTCCTCCTGACTCCCCCACTCCTGACCCCTTTTCCCGTGTTCCAAACTTGTTGGTTGTTGTTGGTAGTTGTAATTTCTTGTTTTTGGCATTTGCGCGGGGGAGTGTAGAAAAACACCCTAGGTCACTTGACTGAGATTTGAACAAGGAGGAGTAAGGTGGAAGACGGTAGATTGCTACCAACGTATAAAGTGAAAACAACAGTTGTATTCCTTAAGCCACTTATAACAGAAAAAATAATTTAATGTTCGCAACTATAGTTTGTCTGAATAATATATAACTCTTACATTAATTCATAGGAAATATTGAATCGAGTAACTTGAATCTAATGTTCGCAACTATATTTTGACGAAATAATAATATACATATATATATTATTAAAATTACTCAATTCAGTATTACCTATGAATGAATGAAAGATTTATATATATATAAATCTTTCATTCATTCATAGGTAATACTGAATTGAGTAACTTTAATTTAATGTTCGCAACTATATTTTGATGAAATAATATATAGCTTCATATATTTTTAAGTAATATTTGGGCTGAGGAAGATATAAAATGTACCTGCATTTTTGTGAAGGTAGAGCGACACGGTCCACCTGTATTCAATACCCCATCCCCTTCCTCCCCCGCTAATAGCCATAAAGTTAATCTTATCGGTATTTAGAATTGTGTCTTACTACCGTCTGAGGCACAAACCGTGGGGCTATGAAGGAGGAAACCGAAGTGAATTAATGTTTTAAACTATCCTATACAATATGTATTCATGAACAAGTATCAGTCCCTAGTCCCTTTCTAACTTAATAAATTACTCGTTTAAATAAATATTATATATGTTTTTAATTTTTACTCGTTTTCTTTGTCATCTTAAAATAAACACATCAATTTTTAGAGTTTGATTTTTGCCTTGAAACGAAACCGGGTCCACAATTTTTATTTTTCCCCCAAGAGGTCAGTTTTGACCATCAAATATTTTCTGTAACACATTGCTTGTCCAAAAGTCCAAAAAACTAAGTATCAGCGGCCAAAGCCATTATTTATGCTTACTCCCTCATTGACACCTGTATACGGGAGTCGAACCAGGGACTTGTGACGCAACCATATATGTCTTGTATTTATAAAGTAATTAGCGTCTATCCCTCTAGACGGAGCAGAGGAGAAATACATCAAGCCTCAGTGAGAGAGTTAGTGCGACTGGAATATAACGGTAAATAGTTCGGGCTCAGGAGTCACACACACACTTTCTTATTTTTATATAGATTCCCGTTCTATTAATATAAACACACGGATAATGGGGCAGGGAAGAGAGAAAACCAGATCCAAACTCGCCGAGCTACAGTCCCGTTTTTATAGGAACAACTAGAAAAACCCCCAGCTCTATGTTCACCTATTCATACGTCAAGGCAAGTGATCTACAGCAATTATTAATACCTATAAAATATCACCGATACTGTAGTATTATTTTATAAATGTTGGCAAAAAAAGTTTGTATTTTCTAAGAGTTTCTTTGTATAAAAATTGGACTCTACATTTAATAAGTTGTATTTCCACAGAGTTTTTTACTACTGGTTTGGGCTTTACTACACTTATTCTAGTTAATCAGTTTGAGCCTGATGACTTGTACCACTGCTGTATAAAAGATGACAGGGTGAAATCATAAACAAAACCTTTCAAGTGCCGGTATGGGCTCAAATTACCTCCCTCAGTACACCCATCCAAGATTCGAAAGTACGCACACCTACTTGATTATTAATTATTTAATTCTAGACAATTTGAAACTATCTGGTAACTACTCTTTAAAACTAGTACCGCTGCAACTATCAATAGATAGTTTGCCGCTACAGTACGATCTCTCACGCAAATCAGCACTTATTTCACTCTTGCATGACGAGCATAGTACGAGTGCAGCTAAATACAGCTCATTTCAAGCCCCACTGTTACTTTTTCCACAACAGATAGCGTGAAAAAACTCGAAATAATCAGGGGGAGAGACAGGACAATATATTGCGTATGATAATTATTTTTGTTGAGCCAAAAGTCCGGTCCGAATCTGTGTCAAGACTGTTTTTAAAAAACGGACCTTCCCGAGTTGAGGAAAATCCCCCTTTTAGAGTTTTGGAAATGCGAAAAACCAGTCAAACTTTCGGGTAATGGATTACCTTTTACCCACAAAACCAAAAAAAAAAAGGGGAAAAAAAGGATCCAAAACAAAAAAGGGAAATTTTTTTATGGAAACAAAAAACAGGCTCAGTTCCTTAAAGGAAGGAAGACTATAAATAAAAATGTCACCTTGGGGGGAAAAATGTTGGCAAAAATTTTGACTAATACTTCCAAAAATTGACTTTTTCAAAACCCAGTTTTTAATTTTTGGGGGAAAAAAGTAAAAATTGAAAAAACCCCCAAAGCGAAAAAAATAGAAATTCGGAAAATCTTTGGGGGAAGGGAAAAAATTTTAAAAAATTTCCCCAGAAGTCCCAACCATATAAAAAGAAAAAAGCCTTTAAAAAATCGTTCCCCTTTTAAAACCCCCAAAAGAATATAAATTCGTATGTTTTCCCCCTTTTTGGGGGGACCGGGGTCCCAAAAAGCCTTCCCCCCGGATCCAAGTCGGGGAAAGAAAAATGGTTTTTTTAAGATGATTTTTTAAAAAACAAGCGGGAAAAATTTAAAAAAACCCCCCAGGAAAAAGAAAATTTTTCGAATAAATTTTTTTACCAATCCCTTTTTGCATGGGATTATAAAAAAAAGCCAACGGTAAAAAGGGCTTTTAACAAAAAGGGGGAGGGGATTTACGTAAAACCCTTTTATTTTTGCAAAAAAAATATAAAAATTTTCTCGGTTTTGCCCAAAAAAATTTTTTGGACTAGCACAAATTGACCCCAAAACCCAAAATTCCAAAAATTTTACCTCCGGAAAAATTAAAAGGGGGAAAGGGGGCGGGGGGAAACCAAAAACCGGGTTTTTCCTAAAAAAAGCTTTAGGGACAAGGCAAGCCCTGTCTAAAACAAAAGTTCAGAACACATCGTCAGTTTGGGTTCAAGGGAAAAAAGGGGTTTCCTGTTTTTTTGTGGAAAAAAAGGGGCCGAAAAATTTTTTTGTTCTTTAATTTAAAAGGGGACTTTTGGGAGTAATTTGAGCGAATTCGAATTAACAACGACAAAAAAGGGGATTTAAAAATATCCATCCCCGCTTTTTTCTGGGTTTGAAAAAAGAAAAAAGGAGGAAAAAGTGGAGCCAAAAATAAAGGAGTACTCAATTTTTTGGGGACCAATTTAAAAACCCCTTATCTCCCCCCCCAAATTTAAAGGGCAACATCCCAGAAAAAACCCCCCAAAATCCCCTTTTTAAAAAAAACTTTTGGACCCCTTAAATTTTTCGGCACACAGGGGGAAAAAAAATTTTGGCGGGGGGGTAAAACCCTTTAAAAACCAAACCCAAAAACCTTTTGGAAAAAAAAGGTTTCGGGTTTTTGAGGGAAAACAACAACGGACGACTACAAACCCAAAAACCGGGAAAAAAAAGGGTTTGAAATTTGATTGTTTTCACGATCGTTCATGGGGCTCCCTAATACAAGTCTACCTAAATTCTCCTATCGGGGAATTTTTTTCGGGGAAAAAAATCGGACAAGTCTTTCCAAATTTTCCACAAAAAAACCGGAAATGTGCTCCTAAAAGCTGCGGGAGATGGGGCCAAGCCTTTTGACGAATTTTGGCCATCTGAAGTGACCCTTTTTGGAAATTGGGGAAACAACCCATGGTTACCCCTAGTTTCAAAGAAAAAAACCTTTCATAAAACCTTTTTTGTTCCAATTTCACCCTTTAAAAATCAAATTTAAAATTGCACTCCCCACCCCGGGAAATTTTTTAAAAAAACCTTTTTTTAATTTTTTTTAAAAATTTTTAAAATTAACAAATGGGATTTTTCCCAATTATAAAAAAAGAGTTTTTTTTTTAAATTTTAACTTTTTTTTAAAAAAATTTTTGAAAAACTTTTAATTTTATTCCACCTTTGCTAACGGAAATAAAGGGTTTAAAAAAAAACCCCCAAAAAGGGGCAATGTAAAAACCCCCACCATACGCACTAAAAAAATAATTATCGCTTTATAAAAAAAAAGTTTTAAATAAACCAAAATTTTAAAAAACCCAAAAAATGCCTTTTTATTGAAAAACCAAAAAAAAACAAAATAGCTATTTCATTTCCTATAAAAAATGACTTTTAGGATACTTAAAAAAAAGGGGAAAAATTTTCCCTTATCTCCGAAATTTTTAAAGATACTAATAACTTATCAGTGCAAAATTGAAAAAACAAATTTTTTAAAACCCAAAAAAAATTTTTTTTTGGGGTTTTTTTTTTAAAAAAACCCAAAATTTTTTCCCTAAATTTTTTTCAAATAATTCATACAATTTTGTAGATATTTTAAAAAGGATAAAAATTAATTTTAACACAATGTTTTTCAAATTTCCCAAAAATTTTAAATAAATAAGTAAGTCCCTCAAAAGTGTAGGGTTCTTTTTTCTTCAACCTCTTAGGGGAAATGTTTATACAGCAATGATCTATCTCTATCATTTTAGACCCGCCTCGGTGGCGTAGTTGGCTAACGCGCTAGTCATGTTGAGCCCGACTGCCGAGGACGGGGAGATCGAAGTTCGAATCTCGGTCGGGTGAACTGGGGTGGTTTTTCCTAAATGGTTTTCCACTCTCCCTCCACGCAAATGCGGGTTCACTTCCTCTAATTCAACCTTCCCAATTCCTAACCCATTAGCGTAATTAGTACTTAAAGCGTATAACCCGAACGGGTAGTAAGACGCGGTGCTAAATAATAATAATAATAATAATAATAATAATAACAACATTTTAGACTTAATTGTCAATATTTACTTTTTTATTGTTCTAAATTTATAAATGAGGAATTTAATAAATATGTGATGACCATAAGTTGTGAAACCCCTGGTAAAATTTCGAAAATTTTAACTGTAAGTCAAAATTTTAATACTGAGTATTGACCCTTGTGGACCCAATATCAATCTCTTTTTTATGGTTCAGATATACTAGTGAGGGTTTAATTCTTTAAAAAGAAAATCAAAAAATTTAAATCCGGGAGTCAACAAATTAATGTCTAAAATAAGTATAACGCAATTTTTGCTTGGGTTTGCTAGTGTTAGTGTATATTAATTTACTTCACATATATTACGAGCTTTGAGTAAATATCTCCATTTTTAAAGAATAGAGCGAGAAAGTCCGTGCTTCTATCTTGTATCTAGGTAAGTATTTATTCGTGCTTGTTCTTGCTACAGACTATTAGACTAAAGTAATGTTCATATCCTGAACATTCCTCTTTAGTATTATTAGAATGATTGTTATTTATTCTAGAATCTAGAACCGTGTCTATAGTAATAACTTACAAACCCAATGGAAAGAAACCATTAGGAAGACCTAGACCGAGAGGAGAGGATTGTATTAGATTTGACCTGAATGAGATAGGGATAGAGTGTGGATGAGGTGGACTGGATAGAACTACATTAGTTCTCGGGTTGTTAATGACGAGACGGTAGTAAGACTAATGGTTCCAGCTGTCAGTTAAACAAGACACCACATTCTGTGTAGTCATGTATATGACTGAGAGCATGGTTCATGGTGCACTCTTATAAACTAATATATTTATTGAGTTCTGGAAGTGAGACTGAAAAAGATGTTTAAGCCAGGATGTATGGAGGCTACGGATAGGATTACTTTGTTGAAAACAAGAATGGTGCCTATTGTGTCAACTGATGATAAAAGTGTACAGACCTGAGAAATGGCCCACTCGATGTCACGTGGTGTTCCAAACGCTGCTTCCACTCTCAACCCCAATTGGCCGAGATGTAGTGCTTGATCTTCTGTGATGGATATTTGTGTTGCCTCTGTGTCCGTCACACTCTTGGTAATCACCCCTCCCACATCTAACAACAATATTCAGGGTGAACACCATTTGAAAAGTTCTAAGATGCTAAGATGCTCATATTGTTATTATTATTATTATTATTACTTTGCTCAGTTAGTTATAACTAAAATATTTAGCCAATGACCCGGAGGTAGTACTAAACAAAGAACTACACATCTTTGGAGATGTGTTTGTTTGGAAAGTAGCACTGACAATGATAAACCTGATTTTATTTAATATGTTGGGTGAAGTTAAAGCTAGGTTGGCTTGTCTTAACATTAACCTTTAAATAGCCGGGTACAGACTCATGAGTAGATAGGTGCGTACAGACTCATGAGTAGATAGGTGCGTACAGACTCATGAGTAGATAGGTGGGTACAGACTCATGAGTAGATAGGTGGGTACAGACTCATGAGTAGATAGGTGGG
This sequence comes from Timema cristinae, assembly GCA_039000515.1. Taxonomy (NCBI): domain Eukaryota; kingdom Metazoa; phylum Arthropoda; class Insecta; order Phasmatodea; family Timematidae; genus Timema; species Timema cristinae. The sequence goes on from JBCFYV010000024.1 coordinate 2,258,021, forward strand.
TACAGACTCATGAGTAGATAGGTGCGTACAGACTCATGAGTAGATAGGTGGGTACAGACTCATGAGTTGATAGGTGGGTTCAGACTCATGAGTAGATAGGTGGGTACAGACTCATGAGTAGATAGGTGGGTACAGACTCATGAGTAGATAGGTGGGTACAGACTCATGAGTAGATAGGTGGGTACAGACTCATGAGTATATAGGTGGGTTCAGACTCATGAGTAGATAGGTGGGTACAGACTCATGAGTAGATAGGTGGGTACAGACTCATGAGTAGATAGGTGGGTACAGACTCATGAGTAGATAGGTGGGTTCAGACTCATGAGTAGATAGGTGGGTACAGACTCATGAGTAGATAGGTGGGTACAGACTCATGAGTAGATAGGTGGGTACAGACTCATGAGTAGATAGGTGCGTACAGACTCATGAGTAGATAGGTGGGTTCAGACTCATGAGTAGATAGGTGGGTACAGACTCATGAGTAGATAGGTGGGTACAGACTCATGAGTAGATAGGTGGGTACAGACTCATGAGTAGATAGGTGGGTACAGACTCATGAGTAGATAGGTGGGTTCAGACTCATGAGTAGATAGGTGGGTACAGACTCATGAGTAGATAGGTGGGTACAGACTCATGAGTAGATAGGTGGGTTCAGACTCATGAGTAGATAGGTGGGTACAGACTCATGAGTAGATAGGTGGGTACAGACTCATGAGTAGATAGGTGGGTACATACTCATGAGTAGATAGGTGGGTTCAGACTCATGAGTAGATAGGTGGGTACAGACTCATGAGTAGATAGGTGGGTTCAGACTCATGAGTAGATAGGTGGGTACAGACTCATGAGTAGATAATGTAGGTAGAGACATGTATGTATGTATGTATGAAGGGCTTTTCACGCTAAATTCGTTATTTTAAAAAGTATAATTTTCTAATATTACATTTAAACATTTTAAAATAGTTACTGGCTCATTACTGTGTCATAGAAAAGTTTAAATGTGCAAATTCGTATTTATCAAGGTAGCAATATATTAATATGTAAGTTTAGATAATTCAGCACTATGTAGGTTCAGAACCAAATATAATATATAAAATATATATTTTTAGTGACGCACCCTTACCCATTCAGGGTTTATGCCCTTTATATTATTTACTCTAATGGGTTAATGCTGACGAAGACTGAATTTACTGGAATTGTCCCACATTTACGTGCAGGGAGAGTTGACACCTATTTAGGAAAATACCCTCTCAGTGAACCAGACCTGATCTCCCAGTCATTGTCAGTCTAGTCTATTGCGAGAGTACCGTCATAGAACATGTGACCACCAAAGCGGTTTAATCGTGTTATTTAGTATTAGTCTTCTTATTAAATTATATTTTTTTAGTTGGTTTTGTTTATCCTTTGAGTCGGTGCTTATTGGTTGCGGCCCTTCAAAGCAGAACCACAAACCAATGTTGCTCCATGGTTTAATAGGCCAGCCTACCTCCACTAAACACACTATAAGCAATGTCCTCTCCAGCAATACGCTTTCGATAGTTTATCTTAACTTTAACAGAGACTCAAACCCTGACTGTATGTATGCTTGATCCTATCGACATGTATATGTGGCAACAGACAGTGTAATGATATCGATTCTCCTGTCTTTATTAATATTTGAGATCATATTTTAGAGTAAATATTTTCATATTTCTTCTTTACAGTTATTTAAATTAAACTCATTTTTCTAAACAACAGCCATGTTTCTTTTTTTTTCCGTTTAGCTGCACGTGTCAGAAGCATGGTTTATTTCCGGTTGTATTACGCAATACGCAATTACGTAATAGCAAGTGCAGAGTAAAGCCGCGTCTGTTTTTAGTTTTAGTGCTCGTAGAAAACAACCCCATTGGTCGATGGAAAGAAATCAAGTAGTGATCTGGGTTCGAGAGTAAGAAACTACGGGTTCATAGTCCTTAGCTCAGAAAGACGCTAGGCTTGTAAAAGATATACCACGCTTGGATGTCTAATGGAGTAGACATGTTTTGGACGATTAGATCAAAATGTATGAATATATGGGCACACTGTCTATTTAGTGTAAATTATGTACAATGTTTACACGTTTGACAAAACTGGCTCAACTGTAAATTTAAATACATGTGAAAATAAACTAACTACACTCTGAAGCATATGGAGAGTTTTTAGTATCTATAAACTAGCACCCACTCGTATAGCTAGAATATGGGTGGAGTGTTAGAACAGACGTTTTTAAAAACAATGTATATATATATATATATATATATATATATATATATATATAATATATATATATATATATATATATGGTGTAACAATATTGGTGTTTGACAGTGGGACTGGCGCGCTCTCATTGTTTACCCTGGCTGCGCTCCTTGTTCTCTCTGTCTCCCTCCTTGTCTAGCAGGTAGGCAGCAACCTTCTCACTGGACTGGGGGATTAGGGGGGTCGGAGGGGTGCGGCGGGAGGACGGAGACACGTCTGGTGGGTCCTGGATTCTTTTTATTCTGGCCTTTTTAATTCTAGAAGTGGAGGATTCCAGACCCTTAGCTGGCAACACCCCTACATATACACGCTTGGTGATAGCCAGGTACTCAGTTCTTGGTCCTCGACTAATGAGTCCGGGTGTCCCCAGTGCGAGTGTGTGTACCGGCGTGTCAAGTGTGTGAGCCAGAGTGACCAGCGAGCAGGTCAGTGCGTCTGCGGGTGGATCAGTGAGTCCGGCGTTTGTGGATAGGTGGTCACCACCGCGTATCGTGTGTGGGACAAGTGACATTTGTTGTTATTGTGGACTATTGTGTTAATGAACATTTTTGTGATTGTTTTTAAATATTTGAATAATTATTAGGTGTTTTATAGATGTTAATTTGTTTATTCAATTTACTTACATCAATATGTGTTATATTAGTTTATTAATTTATAGATTTGATTAAGTCATTTTATTTTACATAATGACTTGTTTAGTTATAATTAATTTAGATATATAGTTAATCAATGTGTGTATGTATGTTGTAATTTTAATAATCAAAACCTTGAATATTCCATGGGCATTTTAATTCGTTTTTGGTCAGCAGCATACCCCAATATCTCTAAAAAAAACTCGTGGTTCACACGTTCACATGTGAATGTCCTGTGAACCTCCCAGGTCACGTGCGTCCCACGTTACGTTGGTGTCAGAAGTGGGATATTGGTGGTGTGTTTGCTTGATGACAATGAGAAAAATGGTTGTGGATATCCAGGGTTTAACAGCTCTTATTTAAGCCATGGCAGAACAAAACAATGACAGGCTGGACCAAATAGCATCGCATACTACGTCGTTGAACAACAAGATGGCGGAACATACGACATCATTGAACGCAATGAAAGAAGAATTAAAAAAAGATATTTCAACTATTGAGGGTAAATTTACTTCATTGGAGGGAGAGATGGACACCATCAAGAACGAAATGGAAACTAGATTTTGACGACTACGATAAGAAATGAATCAACGTTTAGGCTGCTTACCAACTACAAGTGAGGGTAATGTCATTCAACTTCCACGCAGTTCCAAGCTCAGTGCCTTAGAAGGAGCTCGTACCGTAGTTAAACCAACTCCATATGATGGACAAGCTATTTGGCGTGAGTATCAAACACAATTTGAAATTGTGGCTAAAATCAATGGCTGGAAGATGACACAAAAAGCCCAGTATTTTGCAGCAATGCTTTGGGAGCCTGCTTTGGCGGTGTTACAGAACCTCTCGGAGCCCACCCGATTGGACTACGATGTTTTGACGTCATAACTTGAGCTAGATTTGGTGACAAACCCCTTCGGCATCTTTACCATGCCCAGTTGAAAAACAGAGTTCAAAGACCCAAAGAGTCCCTGGCGGAACTGGCAGCTGATGTTGAAAGATTGTCACAGCTGGCCCTTGAAGGTTGTCCTGCTGATACACGTGATGTTATCACCGCTAGTGCTTTCCTGGACGCCATTTCAGACATTGAAGTTCAACAGACGGTCAGAGTTGCAGGTCTTCGAACTATGCGAGAGGCCTTGGCCAGAGCGTTGGAAGTGGAGTCGGCCAAAGTTGCTGCAAGGGCCACGCGACATGTGGTACGGAACACACGTTTGGAAGAAGGAGATGTGGGTGCCGGTGTAAGTCTGGATCAGCAACACTTCCTGGATGAACTCAAAAGTATAGTGAGAGAAGTTACATCTATTTATAAGGTTCAGAACGCTCCACGCGGCCCCAATTCTAATAAGACGACCCAACTTGAATGTTGGAACTGTAATTAAGTTGGACATCTCCGCTCCCAGTGTAGAGAAAAGAGGATCAGTGAGCAAAGTGACTACTGGAACAAGAATCAACCGAAAACTACTGAAAGCTAGTCTTAAGGAGCGAAGACCAGCTGACTCCACACAAAATGCTCCCACGGTTATCACCGAGCTCGTTATTATTATTTTTAGCCATCATAACAATTTAATTTTAAAGTGAAAAATAACAATCATAGCTATAGAAATTATGTTAAACAAAGAAGAGAATGTGTTCAATGGTTGCAACCCTAACTAATCTAAAGATAGAAGATGAATCAATATTTAAGGGAAATTTCCCCTTATTAATCTAAAGAGAAAAGTGAAATAAATTAATGTGAAACACAACATAGGTAAGTTGTATCTATAAAAAACATCCAAAGACTAGCGCTTCAGAGCTTATATCAAGCACACTATCATGGGCCTGACTCTAGTTGTGAAACATTTAGGCTGGTCAAAACAAAGGCTTTACACCACTTTATGTTTGAATATTATGTAAAATATAATACACAAATATGATAATTATTACTTAATTTGAAATATAATAGCTTACCTGTCATAGTAATCTTTGTGCCTTTTTGCCACACACGATTTCTTTGATTGTTATTTTGTTTCCTGTCCCTCTGTTTAGTAAAATAGTATCAGGTTCTACAAGGGCAGATACCACACTCTGTAACATAACATAATAATAATATAATATTTAGCACCACGTCTTACTACCCGTTCGGGTTATACGCTTTTAGTACTAATTACGCTAATGGATTAGGAATTGGAAAGGTTGAATTAGAGGAAGCGAACCCGCATTTGCGTGGAGAGAGAGTGGAAAACCATTTAGGAAACACCACCCCCAGTTCACCCACCTAGATTCGAACCTCGATCTCCCCGTCCTAAGCAGTCGAGCTCAACACAACAAGCGCGTTAGCCAACTACGCCACCGAAGCGGGTAAAACATAATAACATACGACAGATGGAATAATTCCTTGTTCAATATATCATGATTTATTAGGGCTGGTATCACACTTTTTAATTCAATCCCAGCAATGACTTTGAATACTTACAACTTCTTAGAATACTTACAAGGACCTAGAATATTAGTAATAACTTTTAATAGGCCTAATTACAATGACCCATAATACTTTTCTAATTCTAAGGTTATAAATAATATCTAGTAAATGTTGATGCCATAATTTGGTGTTAATTTTTGAGCTTATCTTTCCACCTTTCTTATAAAGGCTTATTTGTCTTGATTTAAATAAACACTTTATTTTTATACTTTTCTCAATACCATGTTTAAATTTCATTTTAACTACATTTATTAATTGAAAAAAACTTTTGTTTATAAATTTATTTTATTTCATACCTACCAATATGCTTCATTTTTATAAGAATATATATTTTAATTTGTAATAAATGGGTGTTGTTGATATGAGTTTTGGTGTAACTACCTCTCCTAGTCCATAGTTTGCTGTGATAAGAATGTGACGAGGGTCTCCAGTGACCGGATGTCTTGTGAACAGAACACCTGCGCAGTGAGCAGCGACCATCTGCTGTACCACTACACCCATCTTACACTTCACTGGCTGGCCATGCTGTCTGGAACACAGGAATAGTGCAGAGTGATGTCAGGACAAATAGAACGAGGTGGAGGGCCGTAACCATCTTGCTAATTATTGCGGTAGAGAGCCACATGAGGGAACCGACCCTCCATGGAAGATTTATATATTGCACTACTCGTGTAATAGTTAAACTACTAGTACATAAAAACAGAATAATGCATGAATGTTGGGGCCATCTTTCTAAAACAACCAATGAACGAAAATAATTGACAAATTCAAAAGCTGTGATATATAACACTTTAAGAAGGTTGCGCATTTCACGCATTTATGAATTCTGACAGAATTTACCGTCTCCACTCCTTCCTGATGAATATTATTTAGAAACTCATCTAGTCCTATTTCCTAGTGTAAAGTAAATACTGTATTACTCTCTCGATTAAGGAAAATGTGGTTGAGGTTTTAAACAAACCTTAGCTCAGCTGCGAGAGACCATGTGTATTAATATACTAAGACACAACTTCTCTTCACTTGTCTGGTTGTCATGGCAACTTTACATGACACAATAAGGACTTACTTCAGGAGGCTAGTTGACAACAATGCTTGGGGTAAAACACAAAAACACATCGAAACTGGACTAACACTTAAATTGGTATATACTGTAATAAAAAAACAAGTCGAAAGGCTATCATGAAAAAAAAGAAGTGTTATTTGTTGGATCAGTTATGTATTCTTTAATTCAGCCCATCAAAACCTGTCTGTGGAGTTCCGTTAGTTAACGTAATTTACTTAAAATCCATAATAGTAAATTGTTTACTTTTAAAAATAACTAAAATCTTGAAATAACGTTAAATTAATGTTCATAAAATGAATACTATAATAATTGTAAAAAATACATTATTTTATTAAAGAAAATCTAAAATTTACTCTACCACTAAATCCATTAATAAAAAAAATCACTAGATTGAAAAAAAATCTTACTCTTGAAACAATTCAAGGGGAAACATATTTAATTTCAACAATGGTTAAAATCATAACAATGAAAGTTGATCAACACTTACTATTTCAAAAATTAGTTGTCAATAATATAAAACCAAAAATATATCCCTGATACTCATGGTTCAATTTGTGTAGAATAAGTTGGGCTTCTGGATGTTTAAAATTGGTAGGGATGAGAGGTTTATAAATAAAAAATAGAACCTTCTAATCCATAGTAATTCTCTATGTTTAAAAATGATATTACGGTTTAAATTGAGACCATAGGCTAGCTGTTGACCCTTCAATACTGAACTTTACACCATTTCAGTCATTTTCCCTTTTGATTGCAAATTTAATATCAAAGTTTTGAAACAAGTTTAAATCCGACGCCAAATTAAAAAACAAAACAAAAAACGTTCCTAGTTTCCTACAATTCTCCCAAAAACCTTCCCCCGAAGCCCGCAAAAACCCCAAAGAGGTGATAAAAATTAGAGTATAGAAAATTTTGCAACCGCACGACCTAATTTTGATTACATGTTTCTATAATATTGTGTGTTGAGGATTGCGAATGACAAAAAGAGGGTTGCAGGTTTTTGTGATTTGCCTGTAAACAAATAGAATAGAGGAGTTAACCACATAAACATGGTCAGAAACCAGGACCAGGATAAAATATAGGGGATTCAATCCAGTCATCGGGGCCTAGGGGTCACTCTGCCCGATTCGGGACTATGAGGGCTATGAAGCCGGTTCGGCAGAATTCGAAGATGAAAGTCTACCGCTCGAGCCCAGGGTACTGGGGTTCGGGGACCGTGTAGATACCACCTAGGAGTCAAACGTGCCATTGTTTATTCCTAGCAACTCTTCGTTTTGTCACAAGCTTTGGGATAATCTTAAAGTTCTTTCATCCATTATACTCCTATCAACATCGCATTTGTACTAGACATAATAGTACTACACCTAATTTCATTGCTGAGGGAACTGCATGCTTACTATTGAGCAACAGCGTTGTCATTCTTTTGTTTTCCGTGATCAGTCTTCCTTCGAATTATATCAAATTTGGCAATGCTGGGCTGTAGTTGTTGCCGGTTGTTGGTGCTTCTTCCTCCAGCACAGTTGTAAAGTTACAGTAGTCAGAGTCTCGTGTTCCTAATAGCTAGCTCAAAAACATTGACTAAATAAACACTCATGTTTTATAAGTACTTGTGTGAATATATTTGTTATTGATCAGTTAAGATTTTGTGTGTATCTGTATGTGTTGGTTGGTGTTTTTATTTTTACCGTAAGGTTGTGGAATTATAGTTTTATGTGCATATTAATATATTTATTTGAATAAGAGTGTATTGTTAACAATTAAAATATAACATACATTTTGGGATCTCCGGATTGTTACAAACAATTACATTCCAAGAGGAATATATATTAAGTAATATAGATTAGTACCGTGGCTAGAAATTAGACCTTCACCAAGCACATCATTTTCGCTCACCCTGTTTGACTGCCAAGCCGGGGTCGAAGCCGGTAAACACGCCACGGAACAACATAATTCGCTATCACAAAAAACTATCTGGAAGACTGGCGCTGCGCACATGCAATTGTTTCACCTAAAGATAAACTGTGTTTAACGCGCATGCGCGTTCTCATGAACGCAAGTGGACCTCTGAGTGTTTGAGTGCTCGTCACCCCCACCCCCCACCCCCCCTTTCATTCTTAGACTCTACGGCGTTGTGCGCAGGCGCCAAGGAAGACACCTGTGAACTGATTGGACATAAGTGACTTCATCATTAGGTCATTTCTCCCTTCCATTTCCCTCCCACTGTTACCAACTGAATATAAGCGTGTGCCCAACTACTCCCTTATCTATGCGATTAAGTCACACGGACTCAATAGGATGTACGTCATTATAAAGAAGGGGACACGTACATAGACTTTGTTTATCTATGATAGAGGTAGGGTTTAGTCTACCGTTATTATGTAGCCATCTTTTTGGATCGTTGAGATTATTTTTTATTTATGCTAAATTCCTTCTAAATACATAATTATAGTTTATAGTCAGTGTTAGTTGATTGTTGATATTAATATCTTTAACGGACTTATGATGAAACTAATTTTGTAGTTATGAATTAACTTGTATATATTTAAGTCTATTGGGGAGCCTTTAGGCCAAGAGTTAGATTGGGAAACTATCAAGGCTGCTAAAGTAATTTCTTGTATCAGATGTTAGCGGGCTAATATCTTAATGCCGAGTAGGAAGTATAGAGAGGTATATTGTTGGTATGCTTTTGTCTATTTCGTATATATTGGATTAACTATGAGGGAGTTGTTAAAGATTTACATTTTATTAGTTATATATTTTATTTGTGCAGGGTTGCTATATTTAATTACGCATTCCATGGACAGCTTATTTCTGAATCATAAAAAGCTATCAATTTGCATTGTTCAGAGGCGGCCCCGGAGCCGTACTTCAATGTTTAGTTATATTATATTCTTTAATATTTCTGAGAACACAATAGTCATTGTCTTTGTTTTGATGATTCATATCAAGATTATAGTCAGTATACCGTATTGTATGTTACATTATTCCATTGTTATTTATTTTTCTAATAAACAAGCCATTAAGGGCAACCTTGTTACAGTGCACATGTTTTTTATATCACGACCCTATTAGACTAATTCGTTTATTCCCGTTAAAATAGATTAGTGTATGAGGAAGGGGTTTGTTGTCAAACTGAGTAAAGATAATTAAAAGACCCTGGTGATTAGCTCTATTTCTTTGTAACTTTGCAACTCGCTCTCTGTGGAGGCTTGTTGGAGCGTTGCTGATGGGGAAACAACGCTAGCCCCACAGGGAGTGCGGTAGAGAAAGGGCAATGGTGTTAAGAGTCTACACCTAAATTCATTAAGACGGAACTTGTTCAGTAAATCAAGTGGCAATGCGGACTCCAGAAGCTACAGGCGTGTCTTATAAGTTAGTAATCTCTATAAACAGGAATTTAAAGCTAAGGTAAAGTTACTAACACCAATAAAAAAAAGGAGATAACTGCATTCAAATTAAGCGTTTGGATAAATATTACACTTTTACTCAAGAAGCAATTCACAGAAAGGTACATTCACTTTACCATAACAATGAATTAGCTACCCTAAAGAAAATTAAAGCTTTGGTTGATATTGATAGTGACCTTCCTAATTTTCTGATTAAGAATAAGTAAGAATGTAATTTATAGCATTTAGTATAAAATGCAAGTAGTAATATATTTGTTTGTATATTAAATATGAGGAAAAAAGAGTTATACATAAACTAGTTTAAATCTTAACTACGTGGAGAATTGAAAAAGTTAATAAACTTCAATCTTGAAAAAAAAAAGTGGAAATAATTAATGTTTCTAGAAAAAGCTGTACACTGAAAGGAAATGTTTTTGCCTGTCAATTGAACCCCCCAACCTCCCCATGCCGCATTGTTTCCAAAAAGGGATTTCCAAGTAAACCCTCCGCCCTATTTCCCACAACAACTGAAAGCGAGAAGGTTTGGCAACCATTTTTTCAGAGATAGAGCGAAGATTTTTTTTTCCATAAAACCTGCAGTGCCCTCAGCTATGAAATAAGGGGTGTAATAAACCTCTTTAAAAACCCAGTCAAAGGTCAATCACGAGCCCACCCAGTTATACAGAATCACTTCCCGCTTAAACTCAGCCTTAGTACATCCTGATAGATTCTAATTCCAAGTTATGGGGTACCAGAGGGGGGGAGTGACAATTTTATGTAATAGTGAAATATAGCTGATAAATATAATAAAAGAAAATGGCAGATAAAAATACTTAAAGGAATTAGCGAAGATATGGGATAAGCAGTGCTGTTTTAAGACCTCCGTAGACCCTAGACACTTTTATTTCTAGAAACCTATGTGTCCGATAATTTTATCAATTTATATGCTAATTTCATCGTTTTCACGCACAAAAAAACAACTAATTTATGACTCTTGAAGATACTTGCAAATGTGGATTCACCATGTTCGCTTCTGAACCTCTGCTGACACAAGGTCCTAGTTCTGCCAATGTCTCACGATACATGTAAAGCGACTACGCATTAGGTTGAACGTATAGCAATATAATCCTGGAAATAATTTCAAATATTATTTTCTAAAATCGTTTTCTTGTAAAATAAAATATTAACCGTGTAAAAATGTCATAAATACTGTAATATTTGTTGGACAATATATTGTTGTATGCGGGAGAAAGTAAGGTAAAAATGACACAGACTATTGAAGCGCTCTCAATAGAGTAGAGTACTAGAGTGTTATTATAATTAGGTGTTCTGTCTTATGACAGGTCCATTCCCTTTGTCAGAGAACTTACACCGCTAATGCACCCTGTCCTCTGTCTCCTCCTTCAGACCCCAGAATTTTCTTTTTTCCTTCACATCATCCAATATTTGAATCCTCTTTCTTCTTAAGCTCCTCTTTCCCTCAATTTTCCTTCTATGACGTCGTGCAGGTTGACGAGGTTGCTACTAACAGTCTAATTTAATTGGTAAGATCATAAACCATATATATATATAAATATATATATAATATGTAAAACTTATAGGTTAAAATATATCAAAATTATAATAAAAGTAGGTCTTTACAAATATCGCCATTAGTGCGGAGAGAGGGTGGGAAAATCACAACAATAAAGCACTTGTCAAAAACCACCCACAGTTCACTGAGCCAAGATTCGAACCTTTGCTTCCTCATCAACTATCGAGAGCTATCTGCTAATCACGCACCTGCTCGCATGTTTGTCAATCTGTGAAGTTGCGCGTGCGCAGCTATCGCACAGCTAGCCTAGGGGAGTTGAGAACGGGACAAATTGAATGGACCGCTGTAAGGGGCCGAGATCTGATGATGTCAGCACAAGAGACAAAATATTGGTGGATTGGGCAATATATTCCATACTTAACACCTAATATAAACTCTTATCTTCACAAGGGTTTTAGCTATTACTATGATTTTCTATTTCTATAAATAATATCCTGATAATCAAACCTTCCTTATGAAATGCTATTAAATTGAAATTCCACATGCACCAATGTATTCATATGTTACTGAAAACATATTACAGAGAGGATGCACTGGCCACATATATTACCTTCGGTATTGCACCGACTGGAAAGTAAATAGTGATCCCCAACACTCCTGTATGGCTTGCAGTACCTCTTCTTGCCAATACACTCCAAGGAAGGTGGCATTTTGCCCTGCTGCAGATAGATCCTCAGAGTCTTCACCTACTGCTGAGGAACGTACTGCGAATGATGTGGAGGTGTCCAACGTACCAAGTAGCGTTGCTAGTGCAGCCTTCACACTACCGCACACTGGAGTGAGGCCAAACAAAGACACTGTCCTGCAACAAACATATTCCTCAACAATTATTAATATCCTAAGAGGAAATACAAAAAAAAACCTTATTATATATTTAACTAGAAGTGTTCGTCTTAGCCAGTGGCTAACCCTGGCCGAACTTTAATTTCTTCAAAAAAACACCACTAAAGATTTTATATTATTATTCCCATTCTATAATTAATTAAAAAAATTAGTCAAAATTTTACAATTCCTGCTTTAAGATGCACATATTCATTCACACGGGATAATAATTTTTAAAATTTCAGCCCTCTGCTTGTGATAGTTATCATACAATGCCCATGACAGACAGACAGACAGAAATACATAAAAACTCTGTAGTTTCTTTATGTAGATAGATTTGTAATATATGATCTACTGGGGGGCAGATGAGTTTACATAGTGATGAGATACCTACCCTGTACTTATCACAGCTCACAAGGCATTGTTAGGATAATCAAGTTTGACATGCAGCGTGAATGGGTGAATCTAGAGCAGTGTTCAGTGACTGGCAAGCCTATTGGGAACACTTGGACGTAGATGGGAGGATATCAATAGAATGGACATGAAAGAGATAGAGTGCTAAGAGGTGAACTGGATAGAACTATCTCAAGACAGGAATAGGGTGTAATGAGGTAGACTGGATAGAACTAGCTCAAGATAGGGATAGAGTGTAATGAGGTAGACTGGATAGAACTAGCTCAAGAGAGGGATAGGGTGTATGAGGTAGACTGGATAGACTAGCTCAAGATAGGGATAGGGTGTAATGAGGTAGACTGGATATAACTATCTCAAGATAGGGTAGGGTGTAATGAGGTAGACTGGATAGACTAGCTCAAGATAGGGATAGAGTGTAATGAGGTAGACTGGATATAACTATCTCAAGATAGGGGTAGGGTGTAATGAGGTAGACTGGATATAACTAGCTCAAGATAGGGATAGAGTGTAATGAGGTAGACTGGATATAACTAGCTCAAGATAGGGGTAGGTGTAATGAGGTAGACTGGATATAACTAGCTCAAGATAGGGGTAGGGTGTAATGAGGTAGACTGGATAGAACTAGCTCAAGATAGGGTAGGGTGTAATGAGGTAGACTGGATATAACTAGCTCAAGATAGGGATAGAGTGTAATGAGGTAGACTGGATATAACTAGCTCAAGATAGGGATAGAGTGTAATGAGGTAGACTGGATATAACTAGCTCAAGATAGGGGTAGGGTGTAATGAGGTAGACTGGATAGAACTAGCTCAAGATAGGGTAGGGTGTAATGAGGTAGACTGGATAGAACTATCTCAAGATAGGATAGGGTGTAATGAGGTAGACTGGATAGAACTAGCTCAAGATAGGGTAGGGTGTAATGAGGTAGACTGGATAGAACTAGCTCAAGATAGGGATAGAGTGTAATGAGGTAGACTGGATATAACTATCTCAAGATAGGGGTAGGGTGTAATGAGGTAGACTGGATATAACTATCTCAAGATAGGGGTAGGGTGTAATGAGGTAGACTGGATAGAACTAGCTCAAGATAGGGGTAGGGTGTAATGAGGTAGACTGAATAGAACTAGCTCAAGATAGGGATAGAGTGTAATGAGGTAGACTGGATAGAACTATCTCAAGATAGGGATAGGGTGTAATGAGGTAGACTGGATAGAACTATCTCAAGATAGGGATAGGGTGTAATGAGGTAGACTGGATAGAACTAGCTCAAGATAGGGGTAGGGTGTAATGAGGTAGACTGAATAGAACTAGCTCAAGATAGTAGATTGTAAGTGCAGAAATGAACTTTTGAGTTGATAGTGTCACAGATTATGTAAATGTAAAATTTATATAAAAAACATATGTATTAATTATTTTTAATTTTAATCATGATGATTTATTTTAGCCAATGTAATATAACTGTAGAAAATACAAATACATAACATTATTATTACTAATTTTTTAAATATTTAGATATAGTTGAAAGAAAAGCGTCTGTCCCATTATCATATATGATTGTCCTTACTAACGAAGAGGGTTACGGTGGAAAGCACTATACTACTTTGTGATGTCAGCAATGGTGGTTCCTACGTTACTGTACAAATCGTTCGGTTTGGCATCATAGGTATTTATTACTATAATTTTTCTGCATTTTATTTAATATATGCAAATGTTAGAAAGTTATATTTTTATATTTATACTATATATCTTGAAATTAATTCAGGCATACGTATTCACTAGAAAAATCAGTCTTTAAAAATATAATTCTGGATCAGTTGTAGGCCTAGTTATTTTAGATATACTGTTATATATTATGAAACTTCACACTCCAAGACATGAATTAAGTTATTACTTTAAACACATTGCATTTACTGGTAATGGGTCTTAATTATTTTTGGGTTTTACTTTTATGGTTAGTTAATTTTTAGATGGTGCGTACTTTTCACACTGTTGTTTGAGATCACCAGATAATTTCCCCTGAACAATTTTTTCTAGTGTTGTTATTTCCTTTTGTAGCTGACTGCATTCTTCTAGCTGTGTTTGAAACGCTGCCACTGTAAGACACAGACCAGGTGGTACCAACACCTGCAAACAAATTGTATGTTTGAAGTAGTTAATTTACTGTAAAAAGAATAACCTTAATGTTATTATTTATAAGTTATTGCACATATAACTAAAATACCTTGAAATACATTTAATTTTAATTTATTTAAAAACTGTGATCTTCTGTTCAAATTATAGGCTTTCCAATTGAAAATTAAATGGCCCGGGGATTGTGCAGAAATTTATTCAATTAATGTTAAAGTTGTGTTAGCGTATTTTTTCAGAGTGGTTAAACAAAAATGACTGTACAAATTAGATCAAGCATAAGATTTTTTATAAATATTACAAGATGAAACATACTTTGATTATAATTATAAAGGTAAGCGCCCACTGGGTTGGTAACGCAAGGACCACACATTTAAAGGGGTACGGGGGGGGGGGGGGGGTGCAACCACTACCCGCACTGACGGCACGGACGGAGACTCAGTTTATTCGGTTGCTCTCGAGTCAGAAGGTGAGCTTCTCGTTTGCATGCTGAAAGAAGTAATGTTTGCATTTCTGTTATTGTTGGATTTGCTTCATGTTTATAATTGTGCTTTTGTGAGTGATGTTTCACCGTATTATTTAAATATGGAAAGCTATGAAGATTGTGTAGCTATTAGTTTCCTTTTAATTGACGAGGAGAGAAGAAAATGCAGAAAACGACAATTCTGGGTTCACAAAATCAACAGGAAAATACTTATGTTTGGCGAATACCACACATTATTCCCTGATCTGGTTAAAGATGACGCCAAATATTCCGGACCACACTTGATTTTAATTCCTTCGCCTGGACTTTCTGTCGAATGGGCAAACGGCTGAGAGTCCGTTTCCGGTGGTACTGACGTAGTGGGCGCATAACTTTATAGTTATTGACAAAAACATACAGTTAAATAAACTAACACATCCCTGAAAAGTGATAGGTTCTATTTGGATGTTTAAACCTTGAGATGGAGAAACACAGCTGAATTTAACACAAAGCTAGCTGTCCATGCGGTTTGTAGCGGAGGACGATCTGTGGTTTGTAAAGACTATGGGCACTGGTTCACAAACCAGACGTGCTTTGATAACCATACCATAATGACGCAATTTTTGGAATTTATAGAACAAATTAAAGCTTCAATATTTAAGGATATTACCCTACTAGGCCATAACGCAAAATCCTATGATAGAAATTTTATTTTAAGATATATGATGGAGGTTAAAAAATGGACTCCAGAACTTATAATGAACGGTGGGAAAATCATGTCCATGCGTTACGGTCCACTCCACTTTATTGACTCACTGAACTTTCTCCCAATGTTGTTGTCCAAATTGCCCAAAATATTTGGTTTGGACGAGTCTTTGGCCAAAAGACATTTCCCCCATTTTTTCAATAAAAAAGAAAACGTGGTGTATAGGGGTCCCTTAACGCCAAAGAAGGACTACGGCATCGGCGAGATGTCAGTTGAGGGAAAGGAGCACTTTGAGAAGTGGTATGACGTGTTGGTCAAAGAAAATTATGTCTTTGATTTTAAACGCGAGTTGGAACTGTATTGCGTGAAAGATGTAGAGATCCTACGGAAGGCCTGCCTGAAGTTTAGAGACATGCTCATGGAGAAAGCAAAGGTGGATCCTTTCAGAGAGGCGTGTACGATAGCTGGAGCGACCATGTTGGTTTACCACCGAAGTCATCTTAAGGAGAATACTATCAGTATTATCCCTAACGGTGGCTATCGGTGCGCAGACCAACAGTCACAAATCGCTCTACAATGGCTCTGCTGGGAGGCCCATCAACGCGGTGTCTCTATTCTTCATGCGGGTAACGGCCGTGATGAATATGTGTTAGATCGACGTGTAGACTGCGTTGTTAAAGCTGGAGATACCATCACCGTCTTTCAGTTCTGGGGCTGTTATTGCCATGGGTGCCCTCTCTGTTATCCTGACAGGACCACCCCTATCAAAAATAGTCCCCACGAGAACATGGAGACGCGATATAAAGCGACCATGGCTTGTTTGGAAAAGTTTAAGAATGCCGGCTACACGGTCGTAGAAAAGTGGGGAGTGTATGTTTAATGCGATGAAACGCACAAACAAGAAATTGCAACAATTTGTACTCCAGCACGAAGTGTATACCAAGGAGCCTCTCAGCCCCAGGGATGAATTCTTGGTGGGCGTACAAATTGTATCAAGCTCTTCATTGAAGCAGACCTTTCTTGTGAGGAGAAGATCAAGTACTTGAATGTGTGTTCGTTGTATCCTTATGTTTGCAAGTACAAAAAATACCCCGTCAGCCACCCTAAGATTCACTTGGAGCCAAATTGTCCATATATAGATCAAGTAGAAAGCATAGCCAAAGTTACAGAGACGCCTCCGCGAGATTTATTCCTGCCCGTATTGCCTACATGGATGCACGACAAGCTAGTGTTCATATTGTACAGGAAATTAGAGGAGGAGAAAAACCAAGGATCGTGTCAGAACAACGAAAAAAAGATCGCTGTTTGACAAGCGTCTGGGTGATTGACGAGATCCAGAAAGCCGTTGAGAAAGGCTACAACGTTGAAGCAGTACACGAAGTGTGGGAGTTCGATGTATCTGTTTACGACCGTCAGACGCGTTCTGGCGGCCTGTTTCACGGGTACATTGATACTTTTTTTAAATTAAACAATAAGCCAGTTGATGGCCAGAGTGGTGTACCTCACAAGAGGAAAAGTTAGTTTATAATCAAAATTATGAGGAAAGGGAAGGGGTACAACTCGATTTGTAAAAATCATGGTCTCCGCACTCTAGCTAAACATTTTTTAAATTCACTGTGAGGAAAGTTTGGACAAAGACCCGATTTACCACACGTAGTCGTTGTCAACGACTATCAGGGAATCCACAAGTACCTGATGGATCTGTACATCACCGTGGACAGCATTATTGATGTAAGTGATGAGGTTATGTTCCTCAATTACAAAGATGCACGCGACGCGTTGCGCCCTAACCCTAACACGAGTGTGGCGGTGGCGTGCTACACGACTGCTATGGCTAGGTTGCACTTATACAGCATCCTTGAAAAATTGGGGGACCGCGTTTTGTATCATGATACAGATAGCGTTCTATTCACCGAACGCCCCGGAGATTGGAGTTCGCGGACCGGAGACATTTTAGGTGACCTCACTGATGAACTTCAGGATTACGGTCTGGAAGCTACATTAGCATCTTTATATCTGGCGGTCCCAAGAATTACGCGTACCGAGTTTGTGTTGGTGGCGATCCTGCCAAAACAAAAACGGTGTGTAAGGTTCGCGGGATCACCATAAACTACTGCAACCGGAACGACGTTAATTTTGACGTTTTGAAAGCGATGGTCACCGAACAGGCTGCGTAAATATACATACAGATACCGCACAAAATTGTAAGAAAAGGTCTTGCGACTGTATGTACCGTTTCGCAGACTAAAATCTACCGGCCCGTGTACACCAAACGTCAGATAACCGATGATTTTAATACGTTGACGCTTGGGTATCAGAGTCCTTGTAAACGCACTCGCCACGACTAAAACATGATTATTTAGACGGGCTGAATAACTATATTTTTTCTTTCACTCTAGACAGTTTCGCTAACATACTATTTTTCAAAGATTTGAGTTTTTTCATATTTTTTTTACATGAAAACAAGCATACTTTTTATATTTTTTTATTTGCCAGTACAATCCACCGCCTACCTGATTTTTTTCTAGTTCAATTAGTTGTTTGTATATATTTTAATTCTAGTCAACTGTTTACATATATATTTATTTTAAATCTAGTCAAATATAATAAACTGTTTGAAAATATATATATATTTTAAATCTATTCAAATATACATAATAAACTGTTTGTATATATATTTATTTATTTATTTTCTTTTAAATTGAAAACAGTCACTATGTATATATCATATTTAGTACCGAGGCCACTATTCTACCACCTCTCCCCCTATATTGTAAATATTCACAGTATACTTTTCACTTTGTTTAAATAAATATTGTAAATATCCACATTATACTTTTCATCATTGTGTAAATAAATATTGTAAATATTCACAGTATACTTTTCATTTTATGTATAAAACAGTTATGTTTATGCTAATAAATAATATATATATATATATTGTAAATATTCACAGTATACTTTTAACTGTGTGTAAATATATGCTAATAAATATATATATTGTAAATATTCACAGTATACCTTACACTCTGTGTATACTTTTCCACGATTTGAATAAATTTTGTAAAACTATTATGTTTGTGTTTTAATGTCTACACCCACACCTCCCTCCTATCCTATAAATACAAGCCCACATAGCTTATAAGCTGAGTATGCACACCATGATCACTAATCAACTACAAAAATGACCAAGCATACGCCAGCGTTCAAAGTTCACAATGGTAGGTGAACCGGGTTTTACTCCGACGCAGGTAAATACCAGTTTTTCTTTATTTAACTCACACACGTCTTCATCTGTAAGAGTACCAAACCGACAGGGTAGAAATACACAAAACTCGCCCTCTAGATAGGCTATTAGGCGTCTCCCGAACTTTGTATTGACAGCTTTTAATTTATCAACCGAGTACTTTTGATCTACGGATAGATCACACAATTTTACGGTCTGCACGGCGTCAACAATATTTACCAGCTGCTGTAACTTATCCATCTTGAACCGCTCTACAAACGCTTATAAATAGACAACCAAGTGGGCGTCCCTCTTTATAGCCATCCACTCCCTCCCTCATTCGACGCCACACGGTACGAGAAGAAGAACAGGGTCACGATCTATTCTTGTCTCGACTTGTCTTGTCTACCCACCAACCTAGCTCCAGGGAAAAACCCCGTTGCCCAGGTCAATGACCTCAATATCTATTCTTGTCTCAACTCGTATTGTCGGGCCGACATACTGGCGCCAGTGTTGCGACACACTGACCTAGTTCCCGATCTATTCTTGTCTTGTGAGCCGCCAGGGAGAACCCGTTGCTAGGGTCAATGACCTTCATATCTATTCTTGTCTCAACTCATCTTTTAGGGCCGACATACTGGTGCCAGGGAATAACCAGGTTGAATAGGTCACGATCTATTCTTGTCCTGACTTGTTTTGTCGGCCCGCCAGACTGGCGCCAGGGTTGCGACATAACACGGAATGATTACGTAATTGGGGAAACCCAAGGTTGTCGAGGTCACGATCTATTCTTGTCCTGACAAGACAATTGTCTGCCCGCCAACCTGGCGCCAGGGAGAACCCGTTGCCCGAATCAATGACCTCAATATCTATTCTTGTCTTGTAGGGCCGACATACTGGTGCCAGGGAAAACCCAGGTTGCCAAGGTCACGATCTATTCTTGTCCTGACTTGTCTTCCCGGCTCGCCAGACTGGCACCAGGGTTGCGAAATAAACACGCAATGATTACGTCATTGGGAAAACCCAAGGTTGTCGAGGTCATGATATATTCTTGTCCTGACTTTTCTTGTCATCCCGCACACCTGGCGCCAGGGAAAAATCCGTTTCCCGGGTCAATGACCTCGATATCTATTCTTGTATCAACTCGTCTTGTCAGGCCGACATGCTGGCGCCAGGGAAAACCCAGGTTGCCGAGGTCACAATCTATTCTTGTCCTGACTTGTCGACCCGCCATACTGGCGCCAGGGTTGCGACAGGAGGGGGAAAGTGAAAGTCAGGGGAAACATTTATCACACTCTAACACCAGGAGAGGTCCGTGCTGGACAGAGCCTTTTGCTGGAGGAAATCAATGTTCATTTTACCCCCGACAGCCATGGCGCGAGGATCGTGCTGCTTGTTCCGGTACAGAGCCTTGTGACGGAGGAACCAATGTTCATTTTACCGGTGACAACCATAGCGCGAGGTTCGTGCCGAGGCCTCATGCTCCCCCAAAATAAACTACAGCACCCTAATCAATGAATACAAACTCCAACACCTCAATCCTACCAATTAATTAATTAATTAACAATAATTAATTAGCAATAATTAATTAACAATCATTAATAATCAAGAACCAACATGTCCTGCCTGGGTTGGTAGGCGAGGGGTCTGTAGGGGAGGGGGGAAAAGGTCAGGAGGAGATAAATGAGTTCAGGGGTGGGGGAAGACCAACAGCCAATCAGAGAGCAGGAGGAGGTGTCACGTGACCTATTTCGGCCAATCAGAGCTCAAGGTCAAGTTGATTCGTAAGGGCCAGAGGGCTACTCTAATATTAGCACTTGTCCAATGTTCCTAAATACAGTCAACTCTCGATTCTACGACCCCGGGAATAGCGTCTCTCTCGAAGTAATGACCCTTTTTTGGAGAACCGTGAAAAATGTGGGGGAAACGGTTGAAAAGTTTAAGGAAATCGGCTGTAAAATGTGTTTGTTGCATTTATTTAGGTCACTGCGTTGCAATTATCTTTGTTAGCGCTGTATTACTAGTAACTGGGGTGGGTCAGGTATAAAAATAGACACCCCCTCATCAATGCCAGCCAATATCACTTGACTCTGTCCACCCCCTCCCACAAGCAAGACAGTGTTTCCCCGCGCGCGACTGCCACTACATCACGCGCCAGGAATGCTTTTGCCATTGTTATTTCGATTCTCGATTTGGTTACTATTTTGGTTTGATATTGTAAACAATTTTTGACGACCGATGCTATTGTTTAATATTGTTATTTTGATTTGGTTACGGTTTTGGTTGTATTTTGTGATCGATTTTTGATGACCTACGCTATTTGTTCTCTAAAAAAAATCAATTTTTTTGTATGAAGGTCAGGGGTGGAACAAAATCTGTCAAAATTCTAATAACGACCCCTTCGAAATAACGACCCTTTTCCAGGGAACCGTGAAAGGTCGTAGAATCGAGAGTTGACTGTACCAGCGTTCTACACTAAGACCTTATTTCCTGGGACCATTGGAGTTTGTCCGACCACCCAGATACCACTTCATTATGGAAAGAAAGGATCAAATACTAGAGACACTAAGCTAAGATTATACAATAAAGACGAAATTCATTTTAGACAAAATATCACATTCAATTTTTATACCTACATTCAAAATTTACTTAAAATTCAGATATAATATTCTATTTAATATAGAATGTAAGTTCATATAGTTCAATAATGGAACAATATAAGTTAAATTATGAATCAGGTAATAAATAAAATGGTGAAGGAATATTATATTAATGAATAAACGTTGAACTTTACAAAAATTAGATCATCACCTGAATCAGTTTAGAAAGCTATACGTTTACGTATAATATATACCTATGTAAATATATATATATATATATATATATATATATATATATATATATATATAAATATATATATATATATATTATATATATATATATATACACTACCTGTATAAATATATATTACTACCTGTATAAAGTTAAAACAGTAAATATAACAATACACAACTTGGAGTTGGTTTTCTCTTTGTTAATAATGGTATTTGAATAGCAAAATTTATATATATATTTTTTTGAAGAAAATATGTTATAAAGGGAAGTTAATTCATTAATTTGATATGGTGGCACCTCCCAATAAGAATAATAACTAATATAATTATTGGAGTTGAAGATGTTGTTTGCTGATTCAACTTAGTGAAAAAGCTTACACTAATTACTATAAAATGAATATGTTTAAATTTGCCTTTATAATGGTTCTACAGTTGAGGTATATTTCTACAAATGCTTTTCAAGGATGCACCTATTTAAATACGTGACTTTGATTATTTATATAATTATTACTTCATAGCCACTAGGTCTGGCTAAAAGTTAAAACCAAACTCTAGCAATTTGAGCGTTAACTTAACCTGTGACGTTTTTAATGTAATACATAACTTAGTAATGATATAATTATAATTCAGGTGTTAGAGATGGTGCTTTAAAAGCAGGTGAATATATTAATTTTTATGTTTGGATATTTGTAGAATTATTTAGATAATTTAAACATCATGTTGTAAAAATTATAATTTTTCTTTTAGCATCACGTCTAACTACCCGTTTGGCTTATACACATATTTTATCAAGGTTTCATAATGTGAAAACTATTTTCCAAAAGTAACATAAATAATTAAACAGAAGAAATTGTTTGAAAAAAAAACTATTATAAAACAGTGACTCTCAGAATTATCGTCGACAACAGGCCTACATAATTAAGATAGTAATAAAAGAAATAACACATTATTATTTTGTGTTTACATAATATCATAATCATTTACAATCAATCACAAATCAGGATTTCATGGTTATGTGAACCAAGAATGAAAAGCTGTAAGTTCGCTAAGAAAATTGTGTTTTCATTATAAACTACTATTTTTGCCCACATCCTGAACCACTAACTTTTAAAAAAGAGTAGAAACGGGCTTATCAAACTAAATGTATTATAAGATGTTTATTTTAATGTTATGGATCGACTGACCTGATTTTGCAATGTTGACAGCAAAGCTAGGGATGATCCTTTGCCTCCAACAATGTTACTGCTTTGACACTCTTTGTCAGTGAAATACACTACCAGTGGGTGGTCGGTAATCAATGGCTCAAGTAGAAGAGAAGATGGCTTTGGAACCACCACAGGGCAATCATCTTCATACCTTTTATAATAAGAAGAAATAATATACATTTTGGAACAAACAAATCATTATCATTATCATTTGGCGTAGCTTATTAATTCATTAAAAATACTAGCTCCTATCTTAGATTAGATGATAAATACATGATAAATACATTTATTTCAATTTCCCACATGTGCTACGATTAACATTCTTACCTATGGTAGCGTCTCAGACATCGTCACATTGATTTGGACAAGACTGAATCTTTGTTCTGACCTTGAACAATCAAGTCGAGTGAAGGGGCGAGTTTATCAATCATGGCTAATGATCAACTAGAGGTTAAGGGAATATGACAATATTATTGGAAAATAAATGGTAGTGGGAAATATGGAGGTTGCTGTGAAAAAGTATCTATTTCAACACCTTGACTTACTATAGGCTAGCTTTGATTGATTTCATAATTAGATAGAAAACTTCCATTTACTATATCAGTGGGAGGGAGAGACTAAATATTATATATGGTTTGATATTATTCACTGGTGAAGATACTGTTCTGTTGCTTGCGTGTTTCGTTCAAGAAAGCTATTCAAAGAGAAGTTTGGAAGTTTACAAATTAATAATAGTTATTTTCACTCTTTTAAGAAACAGAACTTAAAATATGTGTGGTAAAAAAAGCCATCCTAAAGGAAAATATTTGTTAAATAAATTAGAAGATTAAAAACCATATATTGGCACAAGTGGACTTTGAACAGTGTCTAAAGGCATATAAGGGGAAGGGGGAGGGATAGGTCAGGGGTCAATATATATTAATACAAACTTTAATTGGCTAAAGGTATAATAGGTCTAAATTGTCTAGCGTACCCCCTAGAATAATTAGACTCCTACGGCCCTGATGGATACAGCAAAATTTTGAGAAAACTGTTGATTATATTGTGAACAGTATCCTTATGAGGCCATATTTCATAACATTTTATCAATGTGGCGTGTGTACAAAATGAATTGAGTGTGGCAAGGAAGTTAGGGAAGCTTTCAATTAGGATACTAACTCAGAAAACGTGTTTTAGTGAGTGCTATGTGTATTTATGGAATAAAGATGCTTTATCCACGAGTTCGAGTTACATACGTACCTATTTTAAAGTTTGATCAAAAGTCAATAATAATAATACAGTAATCTTTCTTCGTTATTTAGATTAAATTTTTAAACTTTTGAAAAAAAAGACTATGTTACGGTATAATGTGGTCTTTATTTGGCCATACTGAATGAATTTAGATGTGTGCTGATTCAATGGCAGCAAATCAACTTGCTGTTGAAAAACTTTTTCACACGACATGGAGTCGATGATGTGGTAAAATTTATTTCAAAACATAATAATTAGTTTATATTAATAGAATAAAAAATCCTACAAGTTTAACTTCCGTTAAATTTTGAAACTATTACTACTACTATTACTATTTAGCACCGCGTCTTACTACCCGTTCGGGTTATACGCTTAAGTACTAATTACACTAATGGATTAGGAATGGGGAAGGTTGAATTAAAGGAAATGAACCCGCATTAGCGTGGAGGGAGAGTGAAAAACAATTTAGGAAAAGCTACCCCAGTTCACCCGACCGAGATTCGAAACTCGATCTCCCCGTACTCAGCAGCCGGGCTCAATACGACAAGCGCGTTAGCCAACTACGCCACCGAGGCGGGTAAAATTTTGAAACTACTATATACACTTGGAAAGTGCAACTAGCAAACTTACAAATAATAAATGCCATTACATGTGCTCTAAGGTTAGAAATAAATCTGGTCTTTAAACAATGTATACATTTTCTTCAGCTTTTATTGAGAGATCAAGGAGTGGTATAACTATTTAGCACATCAGAATGATTTTTATAATAACTATAATTTGTAGACTAAAACAAAATCATTTGAAGAAATAAACTACGGTATTTAAATATTTTCTCGAGCTACCATTAAAATATTTACAAGTAGTTTCAAAGCCAATTATTGTTCAATATTTCCTTGGATTCCAATGATTAGAGAACCTTAAACCCTCCCCGTAACTTTAATCTGACTGTGACCATGATTTTATTATTCCTCGCCACCCCCCCCCCCCCCCCCGCCCTCCTCTCCAACGTAAATAGATTTCTGGGTGCAACTTACTTACAATGTCCAGCTTTTATTTTAAACTTAAACTTTCATAAATGTAAAGAACATAATGGTTCAATGTTGGAATCTGAAGTATCTCTTAAAGTTAATATACAGGGTGTATTTTAATTGGTGTTAAATATCCTAGGGTGTATTACTAAAAACAAAAAAAAGTTCATATAAACATGGGTCTAGAATCACTTAGTTTCAGAGGTAGGAGATATATTACTGTTCAATCAATAATCAATCCAACAGAAGAAGTAATGAAACTATACAAGACAAAGTATAACACAGATAAACCAAAACACAAGAAAGAACATTTTATTTAAAACATTGTTCAAAATGGTGATCATGCACTTCAAACTTTGTCCTACTATGTTGAGTACACTGGGGTGTCACGTGTTTGTTCACATATATTTAATATACGCCCTTTTAAAACCTCAACATGAGGCAATAAGAGTTGCGTAAACAATAGATTTTTAATGTCCCTAGAGATAAAAATCTAATGAGTTCAAATATGGTGACCAAATCTGTACCCCCCACCACCAATCCATCGTGAAGTAAACCTTTAAAACTAAACGTTTCTGTACCCCTGTTTATGAACTTTTTTCAGTGTTTGTTGGATAGCCTTACACCCCTAGAATATTTGACACTAATTAAGATACACCCTGTGTAGAGTTAACTCTAGAGCATCCCTCGTGTGACATACTTGCCTGTCACTAGAGAGATTGAAATCATTTGCAGACACGTGACAGGAAACCTAGCTAACACAATGGCAGTAAAGGGTAGCCACGAAAGTGAGAATGGTGGAAACGCCTGCTTCAGTGGCCACATTGTCTATGGCAGCCCTGTCCAACGCGGCGCTCGTCAGATACTTTTCTGACTCCCTCCGTTTTGACGAATTTAAACTTAACTGAAATTTCAAGAGTTTTCTTATCATCATAATAAGTTTATTTTTTTCCTATCGTTCCCAAGAGAACGGCCTCATCACTCTTTTTATTTCTTTTATTCATTCTTTTACCGCCACTAGCCACACCTTTCTTTGACGTTCTGCTTTTTCACTATAAAAATCAAATCATATGTATTGAAACCTTTCCTATATCCTAGTTGTTCTGTTGAAAGCTTGTTCTTGCCTCGTTGTTTGTTCTCTTGTTCATCACACATATTAACCATTTGGTTACTGGAAGCGTACTGATTTTGGTTATAATCACTGGTTAATAAATAACAAGGTTTGATGCCATGTTATTCAAGGTTTATTAATTGGTGACTGAAATCATTGTTAAACATAACAAGCTTACAGGTTGACGTTACAGTTACAAAAATAATCCACAAGCAACAATCTCTGATATAAGTGTTTTGCTGGAGGTGCGAGGGAGTCATATTCGACTGATCTGAACTGAACTATGGAACTGAGTGTTCACAAAAAGTAAGTGTCGGTTGAACTGAGCTGCCACTCAAGACCGCGTGACCTGCCCTCTAGCGCCACACCTGGCAGGTTTAGAGTTCAACAGCGAGGGTGACAGTAGAGTGACGTCATACTCTACATACACCCCAAGAACAAAAAAAAAAAAAAAAAAAAAGGAAAAAACTTTTATAGCTAGAATAGCACAGCCCATACAACATAACACACCACGTGTGTTTCATGGCACACTATAATATAAACACAAGAACAAATGCGACTATGAAAATAAACATATATACAAGGGACAAATATTGGAAGGACGCGAGAAGGCCTAATCTAAATAGACAATAAATAAGAAAATATAAATAGACAAGTTTTAAATAGTATGGTCTTATGCCTAATATTAGTTATGTAAGGTAATAAGGTTAATGATATTAACAAACAGAGACTATCATAGAAGTTACATCTGATATGAACATGCAGTGGTCTTATAGAATTACCATAGAATTACCACACCTAAATATAATAGTCGTTTTAGGCGAGTTAACATTATATTTTATATATTAATTAATAACGTACTATATAAAAATAATCAATTATACAATATTATTAACAAACTGATCAGGTGTTTCTAAGAATGTTTTTATAATATTGGTAACTAAAATTATTAACTTGATGAAATCAAAAAAAAAAAAGAATGTTATAATAGAACATTGAGGGGCACCAGGTCTGGTCACAGGTGTTGTTCGTAAATATAATAAGATGAGGGGGGCATGCAATATACGAATATACACTTATGTTAACCCTGTGTAAACCCTTACTATTACAAATACAGTGTTTATGGTTTACCTAAATCCTACTTGTTTCATCACTATGTTTAGCTACATTCATTTATTTGTATCTAATTAATCATATTTAATGTCAATCTTTCACTTGTAAGAGTTTACATTTAGGATAATCATGCTAGTGTTGCTACTCCCCCAATCCGTGGAGCTACTTGTTGGGCTGGTAAGGCAGTGGCAAATAATTGTGGTGTTCGTTTATTGAAATAGATTAGTTATTAAAAGAGTGTTTAATGTGATGTAGGTTTTTAGAACAAGTTAAAATATTTTAGAAAAAAGGTCCTCATTCTGTCAAGGTCTCTACTCAGCGGTTCTGTGCCCTGCCGTTGTTCTAACTAAGATGGCTGACATGGAGTAGGCGTGGAAAGTGCAACTCGAGCAAAAATTGCAATTATCACTGTAATCTACTAATATTTAGTTGTAAACTACGAACCAACTGACGAGTGATAATTAATCTATTATTGTGTGTTATTTTATGTGTTAAAACAGTCTCATAGTTTTTTATTTTCCAGTTTACTCTATTCTCGTTCTGTTGTTGACATTCAAGCAATGCCACCAACCGTTAAAATTATTCTTGAAAGATCGGATAAGTTTGAACGTGCGGTGCATGAGTCTGTACGTACTCTCGAGCTACGAATTACTGATGCTAATGATTAGTTGGGGGGATGACCTGGCCCACTCGAGATAGTATTGTGATTTTTACCGTTATTCCCCCCTCCTCCTGCCTCACCACTACACCGCCCTGATGACTCATACCTGGTGCCAGACTGGGTGTTGACAAGAAGAGTCAAGACAAGTCGGGACAAGTCTAGACATGACCTTGAATGATGTCGCAACCCTCGCTTGCAATGGGTTTTACCGATGACGTCATCGCTCTGTCGCAACCCTGATGACTCATACCTGGTGCCAGTCTGGCGTGTTGAGACAAGTCAAGACAAGTCGGGAAAAGTCGAGACACGACCTTGAATGATGTCCCAACCCTCGCTTGCAATGGGTTTTACCGATGACGTCATCGCTCTGTCGCAACCCTGATGACTCATACCTGGCGCCAGTCTGGCGTGTTGACAAGACAAGTCAAGACAAGTCGGGACAAGTCGAGACACGACCTTTAATGATGTCGCAACCCTCGCTTGCAATAGGTTTTACCGATGACGTCATCGCTCTGTCGCAACCCTGATGACTCATACCTGGCACCAGTCTGGCGTGTTGACAAGACAATTCGGGACAAGTCGAGACACGACCTTGAATGATGTCACAACCCTCGCTTGCAATGGGTTTTACCGATGACATCATCGCTCTGTCGCAACCCTGATGACTCATACCTGGCACCAGTCTGGCGTGTTGACAAGACAAGTCAAGACAAGTCGGGACAAGTCGAGACACGACCTTGAATGATGTCGCAACCCACGCTTGCAATGGGTTTTAACGATGACGTCATCGCTCTGTCGCAACCCTGATGACTCATACCTGGCGCCAGTCTGGCGTGTTGACAAGACAAGTCAAGACAAGTCAGGACAAGTCAAGACACGACCTTGAATGATGTCGCAACCCTCGCTTGCAATGGTTTTACCGATGACGTCATAGCTCTGTCGCAACCCTGATGACTCATACCTGGCGCCAGTCTGGCGTGTTGACAAGACAAGTCAAGACAAGTCGGGACAAGTCGAGACACGACCTTGAATGATGTCGCAACCCTCACTTGCAATGAGTTTTAACGATGACGTCATCGCTCTGTCGCAACCCTGATAACTCATACCTGGCACCAGTCTGGCGTGTTGACAAGACAAGTCAAGACTAGTCGAGACAAGTCGAGACACGACCTTGAATGATGTCGCAACCCTCACTTGCAATGGGTTTTACCGATGACGTCATCGCTCTGTCGCAACGCTGATGACTCATCCTGGCGCAAGTTTGGCAGGTCGACAAGACAAGTAGAGACAGGAATAGCTGTAGCATTGACACAGCTCTTATAATACACACTTAGGGGCCTCTCTCTTTCCAGGTGGAAACGTCACAATGATTTATAATTCTCAGTTAGGGGCCGCTATACCTCACAAAAGTCTAATAAAATTGTCTGTTTTGTATCTACCGGCGACATGTAGGGATTTATAAGATTAGCTGTTTGACAAATCTAGACTCATATCTGGATACACTACGTGTAAGGATAAATAGGGTTTGCGTGAATAAAACACAGATATTACAAATATATATATTTATTAAACATTAAATACATCATACATAATTTATCATACACTTTTACAGGAATTTTGACGCATATATTCGTTCATACGATTTTTACAGTGTCTCTTAGATGCGATTAGTAAAATTGTTTTTAGTTCACAATCCAGCATGTAATAGTCCAAAACGATGACTTGACGTGTATAGTAGATAGCACTGATAAGATCCAGGTTTTTGATGTGCGTTTCCACCGTAGGATGTTCTGGGGCAATGACATCCGCCGATTCTGTTAGCGCGTCGCATACATCCACGACGAGTGT
This sequence comes from Timema cristinae, assembly GCA_039000515.1. Classification (NCBI taxonomy): domain Eukaryota; kingdom Metazoa; phylum Arthropoda; class Insecta; order Phasmatodea; family Timematidae; genus Timema; species Timema cristinae. The sequence continues at coordinate 2,288,210 of JBCFYV010000024.1, forward strand.
GTCGATCAAATTGTTGCAATAGCGTGCGACGGGTGTCGACCACATGTCACGTCGGTCGACGGCGACATCGATGAGGTCCCACACCTCACAAAGACGCGCCCAGCTAGGTGCTAGATAGGCGACCCGTTTGAGTACGGCGTCTTGTTTCTCATTGATGACGACCACACGGTCACCGCACATGCGTCTCAGAGAGATTTCATGATTAGTTAGACTAATCTTCTGAGGAGGTTGTGTGTTGCTGAAAAACTTTGATATGACAGACTTGTAACTGCCCAGTTCTTGCCATTTTGTACGGTTAAACACGGCGCAGTTCCCACCGCATTTTTCTAGCTGGACATAGGGCGTAAAGTTGTTCTTGACACTCATGCCGATGATGACCCGCTTGGCGTCGACTCCATCCAACGGGAACAATGTGTTGAAAATACTGGTGACGGCGAGTGGTTTCACAGGCTTTGCTTTGCTACCGCAAACGTCTTGACCTTCCATGATGTTCGGTGGTTATGGCAGGCACACCCCGGGACGCCCCCTTTTATAGGCGCACGCCGCCTGGACACAGCTCCTTGAAAGGCGAAGCCCCTACAGTCTTGAAAAAAACAATTGTAATATCTCACCACCTTAGCGTCGTTGGCTGTATGATTGGTGGGTGAGAATAGGTTTTGGAAAGTTTTCAGCGGAATGTTCTGAGCGCGATAAAGAAGGTACATGAGGACGTAATGGCCGCAAAAGTCTGATGCGATGCTTTGAAGTTGTAGCTTGCTATGGGACGTGCGAAATGTGTTTTTGCGTATAAATGCCAGATTGACTTTATACGCGGTGGAAAACCATAACTGTCAAAGTATTTTCCCACGCCGTTCTTGTCGATAAAGATGGTAACCCAATGCGTCCCGGGCCTGGTGTGTGGATCGGTGTTGATGACTAGAGCGGCAGGTCGAGCTATTCTTGCGGGTAGTTGAACAGCAGAGAAAACACCCGACCGTACAGAACGGAACCACGGGTTTGTTTTCAGCGCACGTCTTATGGTGTGCGTGTCCATCTTCAATCATCCAATCTCGAAGTCCCCAGACAATAGAGGCAGAGCAGAAATTCCATACAGAACTATGTGCCATACACATGGTGCGACCAATTTAAGTGTTTTCAGTGACGAACAACCTCTGTCGTACAGATCTACGATGGGTGTAGACGTGTATTTGACTAAAAACTTTTTCTTTTCTGACCCCTTGACGTAGACGCTTTCTGCACGCTTTGTGGTACGGGAGATGAGGGATTCGAGCAGACTGTAATCCACATCACCGCTATCCCAGGTGATACCGTGCAGATTGTTGACTATATAGACGGCTTTCTTTCGGGCATCGGTGGAAAGTTCTTCGATAGCATATGGAGGTTTCAAACCCAATGTTGAAGTAATGTGCCACATACAGATAAAACACTCAGTTCCTTGACAATTAACTCTTTTTTGTCGTCGATGAAGCTCTGGAAATCCACAATGACGTCCATAGTTAAACTATGAGGGGGTAAGTGGCGGGAAGCCGATTATATTAACTTCCATAATCGGTCACGACGTTTCTATCCTTGTCAATGGTGATGATGTTGGCAAACTCGCCGTACACGATACAGTTGACGGTTTCGGTGAGAGCCCGGGTGAAGCTCACTTCGATGCTCAGAGAACCCTGTCGCGTCAAATTCCAATGCGATGTCATGTGAGCGGACAGATTAGGTGTGAGATCGAAAGCCATTCGATGATATCCCTGGGGGAAGGCTTCTCGTGTGATGTCACTACCCTCGTTCATGAAATGGATACTCGTTCCAGAAAACAGCGTGTGGTAGGACAGATCATAGTGTCCGTTTGAAAAATCGGGCTGCAACGGTTTCGACGGTACTTGTTCCCCGTCCACGTACAGCGAGAAATGGTTCATGCCGTAGGTTTGAAAGTTGAACGGGTTCTTGGTGGCGTCTCCGTTGAACGCCGCGTTTGACACAAATCCCACGATGCATCGTTTGGTTAACTGTCCGGTGAATACGTTGTCCAGCGATTTCCCTTGCACACCGTAGAATAGTGAGTGTTTTACTTCCAACGGTGATGATACTTTGCGGACTGACGTTCAATGCTTGGTGTGTGCCAAAGTATAGAAGTCTACTTGACACGTCGCACTAGAAGACCAACTTCGGCGATGTGAACCTTAAAGTGAGGGAGTTCAGGGACCGCCATAAGACTAAACCCGTCACGGGAACGGACCAACTTGACTCTGAGTTCGGTGCCGTTCAAAAGGTATTTCTCTTGGTTAAACACGTCACCGTGTAGATACCCCAAAAGATCCACCGTCTTACTTTTTGTGGTGAGACTGCGACGGGCCTCAAATCCCTTGTTGTTGGCGTTAGCCTCCTCAAAGTTTTCAGGACTGTCTGCGAACCACAGACCGCAATCAAATTCGTTCTTTTGGCTTCACTGTTGTAATTAGCAGCGTCTCAATGTACGCTCTATAGGCATACGTATTGCTGGGCGGTGATACTAGTTTTTGGTTTAAAAACACGTCCACCTGCGTGAATAGCGAATGCAACCAGTTGTTAACGGGTGCAATCTGATCCACCTCGGTGAAAGCGCCACCGTCGGGTTTCAAGATGGCAACCCTGAGATAGAGCATAGTCTGTGAAAGATCTATATAGAACTCGCCTTGTCCTGTAACGGTAAATTCGATGGGTGAATCATCGGTGAGGGAAGAGACAGGTTTGTACTGGATCCATTGTCCACTTTCAAGACTGGTTTGAGTGGGTGGCACGGAAAAGTGATCGAGTTCACTGCTGGCACACTCCCAGGACTGGGGGTGTAGAAAGGACATTTTAACTGAAAATATCGTTAGCTTCTTTCTTGATCTTTTTACGTCGGGTGACGACCTTAGAATGACGTCGTTTCTTCTCACGACGCACTTTATAGCCTGAGCCGGTCATCAGCGTGCTGATCTTCTGTTCAGCCTTGCGTTTCAGGTTTGTTCCAGCCTCACCGACACGTTGCCGTAGGGCCTCTTTGAGAGGACGCCGTTGGTTGGCAACGTCGAGAGCACGTCGATACCCGTATGAAGCGCCTGTTTTCAGATGGCTTTAGCGCCGCTTCTCAGCAACGGTAAGACGCTTTTGAAAAGGCCGCTGAAAAAACTTCCTATCCCATGCCCTCGCTGATAGGGAACACCGTGGTAGATCGAAGATATTCCGGTTCCAGCCTGGTTGACGTAGTATCTTTGGTAGGGAATGTTCATGTTGAGCAGCGCCGATAATGAAGTTTCACGCACACTTTTCCAAACTCGAATGGTACAGGTTCACCCGTGTCGGTTCTTATATTGATTTCCAAGCTTTAAATTTCCCTTCTAAGCACCGGCATGTAGTGCAATGGGTCGTAGCTAACTGTCTTATGTATGCCGTAGAGATAGTTTACGTTGTTGATACCGATGATATCCGTGTAGATGTACATTTGCGAGGGTAGGCCTAGTAGAATGTTGGTGGCGTACGGAGACTTTGGTACTTTGATCAGATTAGTCTGAGGATCGAAACCTAGCTGTAGACTTAGCTGGGTTGATAGACTCAGAGCTGTATATCTGGTGTAGAGATAACTTCCACTTTTTTGTTGAGGCTTGTGTACTTGAATACAACTCCGGAATTCCCTTGGAACGTTTTTATGTCGTTTATAGCTTTGATTAATTCCTGATTAGTGCTGTAGTTTCCAACAGGGATATGATCCTTGAATATTTGTTCCACACCGTTAGCGTCCACCCTGTTGTACCATACAATATTTTGACGCTCGGGTAAGGTGGTGAAAGAACAAGGATATTGAAATTCAGCCAGAGCGACTTCCCACCTGCCCTCGAGTGTAAGACGGTAAGGAAGTTGCGTGGCGAAATTCGTGAGCGTATTTTTCGGGAAATATCTCATAGAGCTGTCGCTTGGCAAAGTGATGTAAAACTGGTCCTTCATGGTAGTGCGCTGACGTAGCTGGCAGGAATCCAGGAGTTAAACTTGGCTGGGTAACCTTTCCACTAACGTACACCTTCTTTCTGGCGCCTTTACCCTTGACACGTAGTATTTTATCAACTTTAAAAGTTTCAGGGAGACGTACGCGCTGCAATTCAGGCTCGTAAAACGTCCCCTCCACTTCTTTGCCGTCAAGATCGGTGAGTCTGTAGACGACAGGTTGTCGAAACACGACACTGCTGACTTTGAAAATCTCTTCGCTCCAATTGCTTTCGTAGCCCTTTTCAAACAGCATTTTGGATTTGCTAATACGCACCGTGTCACCACTTTTATTTTAGGCTTCTGTTTTGGACGCCTTTTACCGTACAGATTATCTCTGACTTGAAGCACATTAGTTTCTGAAACGTCGGAGGGTGCCATTTTGATACTGGAATGTTTGGCACCGTTGTAAGCGTCGACTGGAGGACGTCCACATACCGATACGTGTTATTTTTGGTAAAGTAGCGCCACATGCGTCCTTTCAAAGTTCTATTGAACCGTTCTACGATGCTTGCCTTCACGTCTGGATTATGAGTGGTGTAGTAATTCACGCCTTCTTTCTTGAGAAATTTCCGGACTAGACGTGCCGTGAACTCTGTCCCCTTGTCCGTCTGTATACTTAGAGGTTTACGGCCGCTTTGTTTGAAAATGTCCCGAAAGGCGTCTCTCCCGACGCTCCCCGTCTTGGATGGAAGCGTCCTCGCCCATGCCATCTTGGCTAAACACGTCGAAGACGGTGAGCAAGTACACTGCACCGTCGTTGTATTTTATGAGACTGCGCATGTCGTTTAGATCGGCTTGCCAGAGATCGTCAATGTTTGACACCACGTACTTGTTGCGTGGAATTTTTTTTAGCACAGGTTTGTGTAGGGTATAAGCGTCCTGTGCACGAAGCCATTTTCGTACTTTTTCGGGATCTTTCTTGGACGCCTTTATGAGCGACGCCGCCCCTGCAAACCCTGCAGGATGAGAAGTGACGTAGTAGATGTCGGCTAAACGGACCATTAACTCTGAACGGCAGCCACCTGTTTTCATCCACCCTCTTCAGTTTCTTCTTCTTAGGGCGTTGCGACGGTGTATGTGGTTGTGGTACGGGCGTCGGATCTCTAATGGGCGCCAAACCTTTCGGGTTTACAATAAATTCTTTCGGAACGTTTATTTTTTGCAGCGCTGTGAGAAACTTTCGCCACCCTAACGGTTCACTGTGTCTTCTTGCTCTGACCAAATCATTGACTAAATCCACAATATTGGATCTACGGAGAGGCGTATCTTGAACACTCACTTCTCCGTTTGAGTCCCAAGAGATGCCGCCTCGGGACTTAATATGTTCTAGTAAAAGTTCAGCTTTTTAACGTGCCTGTGCTGGTACAGTATTAAGTACAGCCGGGATGGGAAGTACAGACACTTCAGGGGTGGTGGTGGTGGCGGTTTCAGTTGGCAGAGGTGTTGATAAAGTGTAGATAGGCTGTAGCACTTGTTGGTATAAAGTCCATTTAGACGTGTCGTCAAGTTTTGAAGCGAGGATTTTTTCCATTTCCTTGTCCAACTCGGAGACTACTAGATTTGTTACCGAAGCTGTTTGTTGGTGGTGTTGCTCGTAACGGTGTAAAGTTTCAGGGGACACCAATATCATCTTTTTCGTGTGTTCCATTATTTACCTGTTGAATAAGGGACCGAGGACCCCACTGATTAGAGGGGCTAAAAGTAAGGGCAAGAACGCTCCTCCTTTCTGAACGAGTAGTCGTCTCTTCTTCTTCCAGCACTCTCCTCGCTTGACCAGCTTGCGCAACACCTGCTTGTGAGCACTTAGCTTTGTCTTCTGCGCATTTTTCAGCGGTACCCGCCCTTTTAAAGTGTTGTAGGCACACTCGCAACAGAGTCAACCAGTTTCTTGTCGGCAGTTTTCATCAAGGCGACACGTTGTTGTGGGTTCATGCGATACAGCGCATGTAGCAGAGGGTCCTGCTTCAACACTTTGGGACTCATGGTTATGAAATGATCTGTAAGCGGGTAGTGTCGGTGTTTTTATAGCTTTTGCGTGATAGGTACACACAGCACCCGGCATCGGTGCGGGTTCTATATCTGAACCATTCTGGTGTACCTTGTTTGAAATCTAGCAATATATAGCCGTGAGGAGTACTTGTAGCATCAGTGTAAGCCTCTTGTAAAACACGGGATTTTCAGGACAGACTTACCGTGCAAAGTGTTGAATCTGAGCTTTATCCCTGGGATTTTTAAAAAGCACAATATAATGTGCGTTTAAGGAAATGTCTCTTTGGCCCTTGCCCTGATGGAATATATTTTGTGTAAGGTACATGACGCTAATATTTTGATGGTGGCATCCTTTGGTGAAAATATCGACGACCACTTCGTTGGCTTCACGCATCAGGTCGTCCAGGATAATCAGCTGTGGAGAGTCGTTACAGTTGTCATCCATTTCAGGCAAACCCTTACAGAATATGACGCGGGGACTTGTCCCGTCTTGTTCGAATCCCGGTTGCCATAAAGCATAATACCATGTGATTTTATCAAATTTAACGTCACACATTGTGTCCAGGTGACAGATAAAGTCTGCTACAAAATGCGACTTTCCACAGCCGGAAGGGCCGCTTATGATGGCCGAAAATGGATGTTTCAACTTGTCCATAATGTTTGTGACTGAGCTTATAAGCTATATGAGCTTGTATTTATAGGATAGGAGGGAGTTGCGGGTGTAGACGTTAACACACAAACATAAAGATTTTTACAATATTTATTTACAAGCAAAAAAAGTATACACACCATGTAATGTATACTGTGAATATTTACAATATATATTTATTTGCATACACATAACTGGTTTTTTACAATATTTATTTACACACAGTGAAATGTATACTGTGTATATTTACAAAATATGGGGGAATAGTGGCCTCGGTACTAAATATTATAATTATATATACAAACAATTTATTATATATATTTGAATAGATTTAAAATAAGAATATATACAATCATTTTATTATATTTGATTAGAAAGGAAATAATATATATATATATATATATACAATCTGTTTATTAGATTTGAAATAAATATACACAAACAGTTGACTAGAATTAATATATATGCAAACAACTAATTGACTAGAAAAAATCAGGTAGGCAGAAGGCTGTACAGGCAAATAAAAAATATAAAAAAGTAACCCGGGTGCATAAAAAAAATATAGAAAAATATGCTTGTTTTCATGCAGAAAAAAAATATGAAAAAAAATTTCAAATCTTTGAAAAATGGTATGTCAGTGTAACTGTCTAGAGTGAAAGAAAAAAAAGATGATAATTCAGCCTGTCTAAATGATCACCTTTTATTCGTAGCGAGGGCGTTTCCAAGTACTCTGATACCCAAACGGCAACGTATTAAAATCATCGGTTATCCGTCGTTTGGTGTACACGGGCTGGTAGACTTTAGTCTGCGAAACGGTACATACAGTCGCAAGACCTTTTCTTACAATTTTGTGCGGTATCTGTATGTATCTTTCCTCAGCCTGTTCTGTGACCATAGCTTTCAAAACATCAAAATTAACATCGTTCCGGTTGCCATAGTTTATTGTGATCCCGCGAACCTTGCACACGTTTTTGTTTTGGCAGGATCGCAACCAACACAAACTCGATACGCGTAATTCTTGGGAACGCCAAATACAAAGGCGCTAATGTAGCTTCCCGGACCGTAATCCTGAAGTTCATCAGTGAGGTCACCTAAAAAGTCTCCGGTCGGTGGACTCTAATCGTCGGGGCGTTCGGTAAATAGAACGCTATCTGTATCATGATACAAAACGCGGTCCCCCAATTGTTCAAGGATGCTTTATAAGTGCAACCTAGCCATAGCAGTCGTGTAGCAAGCCACCGCCACACTCGTGTTAGTGTTAGGGCGCAACGCGTCACGCGCATCCTTGTAATTGAGAAACATAACCTCATCATTTACATCAATGACGCTGTCCACGGTGATGTACGGATCCGTTAGGTACTTGTGGATTCCCTGATAGTCGTTGACAACGGCTACGTGTGGTAAATCCGGTCTTTGCCCAAAATTTCCCCATAATGAATTTAAAAAAAGTTTAGCCAGAGTTCGGAGACCAGGTTTTTACAAACAGAGCCGAAATCGAGTTTTACCCCTTCCCTTTCCTCATAATTTTGAATGTAAGCTAACTTTTCCTCCTGTGAGGTACACCACTCTGGCCATCCGCTGGCTTCTTGATTAACTTTCAAAAAAGTATCAATGTACCAGTGAAACAGGCCGCCAGAACGCGTCTGACGGTGTAAACAGATACAATGTACTCCCACTCTTCGTGTACTGCTTCAACGGTGTAGCCTTTCTCAACGGCTTTCCGGATCTCGTCAATCACCCATACGCCTGTCAAACAGCGATCTTTTTTGTCGTTGTGCTGACACGCGCCTTGGTTTTTCTCCTCCCCGCATTTCCTGCACAAGATGAACATTAGTTTGTCGTGCATCCGTGTAGGCAATACGGGCAGGAATAAATCTCGCGGAGGCGTCACTGTAACTTTGGCTATACCTTCTACTTGATCTATAGACGGACAATTTGGTTCCAAGTGAATTTTGGGGTGGCCGACTAGGTATTTTTTGTACTTGCAAACGAATGCATACAACGAACACACATCCAAGTACTTGATCTTCTCTCCACAAGAAAGTTCTGCTTCAATGAAGAGCTTGATACAATTTGTACGCCCGCCAAAGAATGCATCCCTTGGGCTGAGAGGCTCCTTGGTATACACCTCGTGCCGGAGTACAAATTGCTGCAAGTCCTTGTCTGTGCGTTTCATCGCATTAAACATACACTCCCACATCTCTACGACCGTGTAGCCAGCATTCTTAAACTTTTCCAAACAAGCCATGGTCGCTTCACAACGCGTCTCCATGGTCTCGTGGGGACTATTTTTGAAAAGGGTGGTCCTATCAGGGTAACAGAGAGGGCACCCGTGCCAATAACAGCCCCAGAACTGGAAGACGGTGGTGGTATCTCCAGCTTTAACAACACCGTCTACACGGCGTCCTAACACATATTCCTCACGGCCGTTACCCGCATGAAGAATAGAACACCACGCTGATGGGCCTCCCAGCAGAGCCATTGTACAGCGACGTGCGACTGTTGGTCTGCGCACCGATAGCCACCGTTAGGGATAATACCGATAGTATTCTCCTTAAGATGACCTCGCGGTAAAGCAACATGGCCGCTCCAGCTATCGTACATACCTCTCTGAAAGGGTCTACCTTTGCTTTCTCCATGAGCATCTCTCTAAACTTCAGGCAGGCCTTCCGTAGAATCTCTACATCTTTCACACAATACAGTTCCAAATCGCGTTTAAAACCAAGACATAATTTTCTTTGACCAACGCGTCATACCACTTCTCAAAGTACTCCTTTCCCTCAACTGACATCTCGCCGATGCCGTAGTCCTCCTTTGACGGCAAGGGACCCCTATACCCCGCGTTTTCTTTTTTATTGAAAAAATGGGGGAAATGTCCCTTGGCCAAAGACTCGTCCAAGCCGAAATTTTGGGCAATTTGGACAACGACATTGGGAGAAAGTTCAGCGAGTCAATAAAGTGGAGCGGACCGTAACGCATGGACATGATTTTTTCACCGTTCATTATAAGTTCTGAAGTCCATTTTTAACCTCCATCATATACTTTAAAATAAAATTTCCAGAATAGGATTTCTCGTTATGGCCGAGGAGGGTGATATCCTTAAATTTTGAAGCTTTAATTTGTTCTATAAATTTTAAAAATTGGGCCATCGTGGTATCACCCTTGAATATGCGAGTCCTATCGCCCCCGCAGTCGGTGCAGTGATAGTCATTTGCATCTATATGTACGCAGGCCTTACAACATGACTGCACGACACAGAGGTTAGGTTCGTGCAAGTACGTGCCGGCCGCACCTTGAAGAGGCGTTTCTTGTCTGCTTTCAAAATCATAGAATACAAACATGAAATTGCTCTTTTCCAGTGACGGCTTGGATGGGGCCTGCTTCATATAACAGAAATGACCAAAAGGACGATATGAATCGCATACTCTACAAAAAGTCTCATAAAACCTATGCGAAAAATTTGATTTTTCCAAACTGAAAAATTGACCGCATACCTCGCAAACCTTTTTGACATCACAGACCGAGCTGTGACCTCTGCAAAAACCGGGACGTTTCTGGTTATCAAAACATGTCTGGTTTGTGAACCAACGCCCGAAGTCTTTACATACCACAGATTGGCTTCCGTTACAACCCGCTTTAGCGTAGCACTTTTTGCACGCGGATGCATATTTGTGTTTGTTCTTTGTGTTGAATGGCACACGGCACTCACGGCAAAAGTACCCACATTTAAATGCGGCTGTCAAGGATGTTATGACATCAAAATGGTTTTGATTGTCGTCGTGAAAATACAAATCAAGGTAGCCCTTAAAGGAATGTTCGGAGGGAGTAGGCCCTTCATATGGACCTGTCTCCCTCTACGTTCCCTAAACACCGTGATTTTGTATTCGGAGTGGTATGTTTGAAATTATTTAAGCTCGGTTAGCCCCCACCTTTCAAATGTTTCACACGGGCATCACGGCATAGTTCCTCTGCTTTGAGTTTTTGAATGAAACGACCCTGTTTAATCTGTTTAATGATGTTCATGTCCATACATCCTGGTTCTCTATTATTGTCACATATAGCTATGGCGACAACCAATGCACGGGCAAGGCAAAGTGTGTCGTCATTTTGAATCGTAATGATCCCTTTGTTTTTACGGCTATATGTGCTAGGGAGGGAGAGTTTATCACAATATATTGCACTCCCGCGAGGCTCCTTAAAATGGCAGAGTTTAACATACAGTGGTGCCGTACTCAAAAATAAACTATTACTCTGCAACACACTATTTACGTTATCAAGCACTGCTCTAGCGTCGAGCTGGTCTGCTCGCCAAAATGAAACGTAAACAGGGCTAAACGTGGAGTCAGTGCTACTCAAAAAGCAAGCCAACGTGGTCATCAGCGCTAACGCCATGGTCCTGCAGCCGATGAAGCAAATTAGTAATTTGTTCTTCAAGCCAGCTTAATGCGTCACGTTCGCTTGCTGGAGCACCAAGCTGTACGGTAATTTCTCTACCAGTATAAAAGAAACGCCTCAATTGTTTAATCCTCTCTTTTACGATACAAAGAGGGACGCCATTTGACAATGCTCCACCAACCTGATTTACCGGGCCACTAATTCCCGTCTGGGGCGCTGATGATGATCCCTCCCCCATCATATCCGCCCCTTGAAGGGAGTCTCTGATCCCCGCCTTCCTCGCCCCTACAACAGCGGTTTGCATGAAGACACTTGGAGTTGGCAAATCTCCTGCTGGCTGAATGGGGAGCTGCGGAGTTTGGGGTTGGGACCACGTCTTCCCCTTGGTTCGAAAGGTATCTTCATTATTCATTCGAGCTAAAACACAAGAGTTTGATTTCAAACTAACTACAAAGTAAGCATTTGAAACAATATTCTTTCATACAAAGGCAATTTAAAAAATTCCTTCTCTGCAATTTTAAATAAACAAATTATCACATAAGTTATCAAAATAATACCTAATAAAAAATGACCATTTTAATTTATAGTTTGTCCTCGGAGTGGACAGTGTGAATATCATACATTAAAACGGATCCCTCATTTGCTCTAACTAATCAATTTAAAAGACACGTGTTTATTTCACACAATGTTTGGGACATTTCCTTTACGTTAAGTTTCTATTTGAAAAGTGTTTTTACCTATTATAGTGGTTTAGTAAGCATTCTTCTCATTATATGATCTTTCAACTTATACAAAATTTTTTTTATTTTAACGTAAAATAATAATCTCACATATGGATGAATCAATAGCATCCAGAGCCGAAAAAATGTCTATTATTGTTTCTTGCGGCTCTAGGAGTGATGGTGGTGGTGCTATTATGGGAGACTCTGCAGACATCATGTGGTTCCATGCATCTGAAATAAACATAATTTGTATTAGAATCTTTTAGCGTAAGTGATAGTCGTGGCCCTACCTATTAATATGAATAGTCATTTTCACAATAATAACTATGGTCCTGCCCGGACTCGAACCCTGGACACACAAATCAGGAAGTATGCATTCTACCAACTGAGCTAAGGTGATATACAATAATATTTCAACTAGGAAATCACCTTAAAATAATATAATATTTATTGTTTAGCGTTTATAAAACAAAAAACTTATAAAGCTCATTTTTGTTTATGGAAAACCCAACAATTTAGCACATTACTAATTTTGTTTTCAAAATTATTTTTTAATTTTTTTAAAAAGCTAATTATTCTCTGTTACAAATCTGGTCTTTCATCGCCCTACAATTACTAACCGTTTGCGTTCACTTCTTCCATGTAGGCACCGAGGGTGGCCAGATCTCTATATGTTAGCGGATCTCCCCACAGCAAATTCTCTAAAAATACAACACAACAGCTTAGTTTGACATTCAGAATTAAAATAATCTCCAGAGTGTTAACGGAATCGGAGACATTTAGCAGCGTTTGCTCGTGCAAGACAATGTGTACTTTATGATATCACACGCCTCACTTTGAAGTGTTAGCCTGTCATAGGTATCTGTATTCAAAAGCTCTACAGTAACGGCTTTCTTCGGCCAACGGCTGAGCTTTACATATATGGCGTTCGGTATTTTAAAACACTATCCTCAATAAACATATTATTATTTAAGTATAATACACTTGTTCAATACATCTTTTAAATAAAATTTAGTTGGTAGTAAACTGCCCTCAAAATTTTTTTGGGTTGTAATAAATGTATACAATAAACTACTCTTAAATAAAAAATGCATTATTTAATTTATTATAACCACTCGTGTTTATACGATTTTAAAATAATATTCGCCATTAGTAAACTACCAATAAAATTAATCACCATTTAACTATAGCTAGGAATCAAGTTTTTTCAATAAACATTTGTTCCGGCATAACTTTATTCAAAATGTCATCCACAAAAGTCCCTGCTTAGACACTTTCAAATTATATAATGTTTTAATTCACATAAATTAATAAGTTTAGACAAGTCTGCCCTGGTTTATTGTAATTTTGATATATATCAGAATGTATACACTTTGATTTAACAACAAATAAATAATAAGTGTGACTGTTATAAAATTACATCTACTCACCCAGATTCGTCAGTGAAGCGTAATCACTCATCCCAGTTTTCTTGTTTAGCACTCGAAGACAGGTTATAAAATGAAAGGATTTCAAAACAGGTGCCACTATTTATAGCTACCACCAGCTAAGTTTGCGACAGAGCGATGACGTCATCGGTAAAACCCATTGCAAGCGAGGGTTGCAACATCATTCAAGGTCATGTCTCGACTTTCCTTGTCAACACGCCAGACTGGCACCAGGTATGAGTCATCAGGGTTGCGACAGAGCGATGACGTCATCGGTAAAACTCATTGCAAGCGAGTGTTGCAACATCATTCAAGGTCATGTCGATTGTCTTGACTTGTCTTGTCAACACGCCAGACTGGCACCAGGTATGAGTCATCAGGGCGGTGTAGGGGTGAGGGCAGGAGGAGTGGGGAATAACGGTAAAAATCACAATACTATCTCGAGTGGGCCAGGTCATCCCCCCAACTACTCTATTGTTAGTGTAGATCGTGACACTGATAACTGACTTACAACAATTTAAAATGGATTTTCAGTCTGATAGAAGTCTATGCGGGATAATCTTTAGTCTTTGATAGAAACGATTGTGAAACAAGACGTTCGACTTGATGACCTCGAGCAATACAGTCGGATAAATTGTCTGATAGTGCATGGCTGTGCTGAGAAACCGGGTAAGGACGTCACTAGTGAGGTTCTCTAGATCTTCAACGAAACTTTCAGTGTGGAAATTAATGTGGGAGATAATGATCGGTGACATGGCATTGGGGAACCTATGCGGATTATGTTTGAGACTGTGGCTGAACGTAAGAGACCAATCATTGTCAAATTTGACAGTTATCAGTCACGTTCCTCAGTACCTCGCCCTAAAAGAGCCTTGAAAAACTCTCCACTCCTCATCACTCACATTTGAACGTCAAAACCTGCTGAAAGCCGCCAGAGATAAGCTTGGTCTCCGTCAGTGCAGTTGTCGTATTGAGAGGCACTGAGCATCGTTTTTATATTTCATCACAGATATCATTTAATATTTTGAGATACATTTTTAACATAATGTATATTTACTATTGATCTATATTTTTTCTGATGCAAATGAAGATGGTAAAGTGCTATTTGTTATTTTTATGGTATTTTTATTGCTTTTTATTGTATGTTATGTGTATTTGTATTTTTTTAATGTAATGTGTGTATGAGTGAGTGTGTGCATTTATCCCTACTTCCCATTTAACCTACGGATGGGTTTTGTTTGTAGATTCCTTAGCTGGCTTGAAATTGTATTTCTTATTATGACTGGTGGCTCATTTCATAGGTTGGCACCATTGAGTCCAACCAGTGCTTGACTCCAGGAATTGTGTGTGCTCTTTGCCTGTGTCGGAAATTACTGATCTCCCCCGTAGTGCTAGTAATGGTCCGTATCCAAGCCCTGGATATCTCCAAGCCAGACCTCAATAAACATTGTAGCTAAATCAAGCCGCCCCTTCTCTTTGATCTAGTTGGTATCACCGGCTAGCCGAGCTATAATAGAGTCTGTTACTGTTTCGCATACTACTCATACTAAATAGTGGACACACATGCTAATTTAATTTAACCATAAGCTAGAAGTAATATTTACTATACTTAAAGAATAGACAATCTTAGGAAATGGTACACTGCCAAATAATGTTGATGTAAACATATGATTTTATATTGCTGTCAACGACTTTTTATATTGGTTTAGTATGCAAACACAATATTCCTTTCAAAGGGGCTGAACATAGGGCATTTCTTTTGAATTTTCATTTTCAAAATACGATGTTATTGAATCTGGCTCTATTTAATTACTAGTAGGTATTTTACAATGTGCGCTTGTTTAATACCACCGCTTTGTGATATTCATTTGTTTGTATGTGTTCAGGGAGCCAATTGGTTGTGTTGAGACGACTGCTGATGCTTAGCTAGCAGCTTTTTACTACTATTATTACTACTATTTTACCTTCTACAGTCCATAACTCTTTAGAGACTTGTTGGACATGGTTTATTACTACCGAGTACTGGGTGAATGTTAACTTTGGATAGGCGCGCGCCAGTGAAATGAAGCTTGGGTAAGGCTAACGTTGATTATATTTCAACAAGTGTACAAAGTTACACACTATTTAGAAATGACTGTAAACAAAAGAGGGATGGTGGAGTGTCAGTATTTGTCAGAAGTGATATTAAAGTAAAAATGATGTCATCATGACCTAGCTCATATAATGATTATTTATTTTTTAGAACTTACTATATATATATTCAAAAGATATTACGTGCTGCTGTTTACAAACCCACAGAATAGGTAATATTAATAAATTTGAGACAGAACTATTGACTTAAAGGAACAATTATGATCACGTGGTGGTCATGGGCGACTTTAACACCTACTTATTATATAATACACATAACCAGCATAGACTAGAAGACTTTATTAGGTCGTGTAACTTGAGCCTTTGCCCAACGCAAGCAACGCACCATACTTCAAACTCTCATACATGGCTTGATCTAATAATCACATCTAATGCTGACAAAGTGTTGAAATGTGATCAAATGGCTTCACCACGACTTTCACATCATTACTTAGTTTTCTTATCCTATTCTTTAAATATTCCTAAATTTCAGCACAAAAAAATCATGTATAGGGTTCTTAAAAACATAAATAAGGATCTAATGTTGAGGGATGATGCTTCACTTGCCTGGCAGAACATAACGACTAAAATTACATCAATGATAAAGTGACTTGCTTAAATAAAATGGTTCTAAGTATTTTTGACAGGCATGCCCCTTTAATGATTTACCACCTTCTCCTTGGATTTCCCCGACAATTATTGAGCAAATGTCTTGTAATGCCACGTTTAGAAGTTTCAAACAAGCACGTCGAAATAAACTCGAAAACGCCGGAGGGAGTATTTTTAACAATACAGACAGCTTAGAAATAAATAGATGCACGCAATATGTTAGGAGAGGTAAGCTTACGTACACACATGGCTATAGTCACATATATCACCACCTCGTACATTGGGGAGAGACCTACGTCAAATAGGGGTCAGCCGTAGCACAACTATTGAGCTAACTTTGAAACATACCCGTGACGAATTAGATAAACACTTTGTGGATGTCCTGACCTTAGATGACAGTAAGATTAAAAGAAACACTATAAATAATATTTTATCTAAGCCAGCAGGACACAATAAATTTTGTTTGAAGCTTATGTCACTCTCAGATGTATTTAATGCAATCAAAAGATTAAAATCATTAGTGAAGGCTACAGACCAAATCCCGATCACATTATTCATAATAATAATAATAATAATAATAATAATAATAATAATAATAACAATAATAATAATAATCTAACATGTACTTGACACCATCACTGATATTTTAATCACTCTCTACGAACAGGAATTTTTCCTACTGCTTGGAAAACTGCTTTTGTTGGACCTATTGCGAAAATTGCTTTCCCTAATACAATGAACAATGAGAATTCTTCCAGCTCTATCCAAAGCCTTATAATATATAGTACATAGTCAAATATATGGATACTTAACGGCCAACCATCCACTGGACAGATATCAGTCTGGACTTCAACAGCACCATGATAGCAGATCCACGACACTAATTAATGTTAATACGACATAAGACGGGCAAGGGACAACAGACAATTAATATTTCTAACACTCTTAAATTTCAGTCAAGCTTTAAATACTCCTTTGCTTTACTTAACTCAGGTCTTAACGCAGTGCATACATGGACAACTTATAAAGGCTTGTTATCAATCCTGGTAGATCTTAATTTATTACTCTAGGCTCAAATAAACTTAAATATACTACTATAAACTGTTTAATCTTCCTATGTAATTTTGAATAAAGATATAATTTCTTTGGTGCAAACGGTAAGAAAATCTGGGTATATTTATTAATGATACTATTACATGGCCAAGTGACTCGTATTTGTAAAAAGGTTTTCATGTCTTTGCATTCAATAAAGCGACTTAAGAAATTTCTTGCTACTGCTCTTAAAATATCACTCGTTCAAACTCTAATACTCCCTCACTTTGAATACTGTGATATAGTTTACAATGACTTGACTGTTGAACTCTTTACTTAATTACAAATACTTCAAAACACGTGTGTAAGATTTATCTTGGCCTTGCGATCCCGTCACCATATTTCTAGATATTACAATAAACTTGACTGGCTACTACTTGTTGATGGACGGCATCTCCATTCTCTGGTTGGTACTGATAAAGAAAATATTGTCAATAGGATTTCCTCAAGTCTAGTCCCTCTTCGTGCTCATCATAATCTCGGTACCTGCTCACGTGACATCCACACACTCTCCATCCCTTTCACAAATCTAACTTCTCTCTCTCTCTTACTGTTTCTGGAGATTGTTCCTGGAATGATTTTAATATAAATATTAAAACAGCTGCTACAATAAAATCCATTCAACATAACCTTGCTCAAGGGTCTGCGAGCAAGTCAGTCAGTATGTGTGTGTGAAGTAAAATATTATTACTATTATTATTATATAAATGTATTAAATCTATATAGTTACTAAATATTATCAGAATTATTTATTTTCTGATTATTAATTGCTTTCTCCATCATTTTCGATAGGAAGACTATTTTTCGTTGTAAATGCATGTGAATGTGTGTATGTGTGGAATTTTTTTTTTGTTTTATCTCTTTCTTTTAGTTCTACTTTCCTCATTTAAAATTTTTGGGACAAGTTTTTTTGAAAATGTTTCCCACAGAGCTATGCAGCCGATAATTCTTTGGAAAAACTGGCTTATAAATGGACTATCCCGTGTTCTGTTGAGAAATTCCTCATTCCTGTGTCATTAATGTTGAATGACGTAGCACACCCCTCTCTGGTCCATCGTGCCACCTGAGGAGGATGCTATCATGAGTCAAGTGACCTAATTCTTGTGTGTATGGGTAATTTTTTTTGGTCATTATAAAAATATGTGATTGTGTCATGCTGATCAGCGACGTTAAGTTTTTTTAACCAGTTTTCACACTAAACTTATTCAGGAGCACCTTCTTCCCCCTCCTCCCACCGCTCAGCCGCTGGAATACACGTCACGACTCAGGACGTTTGAGTAACGCCTGGTATAGCAAGCAATGTTGTCTGTTGAATAATTTAGTTGTAAAAGTCGCTACCAGAAACTTGTGTTTCCCATGTTCAACGTTGCTGAAGAGTTTGGGTGTATCTGCTCCCTTAGAACAAGAGAGGTCAACATTTACGCTCTGGATGGACTGCGTCTTCAGGCGTAACATGCTCGAGACGCCCTTGTGGTGGTGTGGTGGGGTGCCCTCACCAGAGTTTGGTGACTTACAAGGTTGTTTGGGTGTGTCCGTCCAGTCTATCAATATGAGTTAACGTTTGCATAGTAGAAACGTCCATAGTTTTCCAATACTAGAATCTTCTGGGCCAACGCCAGGTGTTACATTGGGTCATCGCACCCACCATTTTGTCCCTCTCTGTCCTCCTTTGCATTTCCCTCGATCTGTCTCTGGAATCACGTGGTAATTTTCTTTCACTATATAATTGACGTATTTCGTCTCTACTGCTACCTCATTATTTCACAGGCCTCAGCCTAGGTAAGCAGTGCTATCTACGGTAAATTTGTTTTGCATATATTCAAAATTATCTTTCAACTTAAATATATGTGTATACATTTTACAAAATTATATTTTTGACTTAGCTAATATTTATTAAACTGTTGGTGGCAACTATAGAATGGACTATTGTAAGCGTGTTTATTTATGAGGTCACTTTGAGAACCTAAAATTTAATCGGTTTGTATTATTGTCACTGTATGGTGTTGTTTAATGGATGTGTAAATTAACTAATCCCTAGACAACTAGATGGCATGACCAAATACTCATATCTCCAGACCACGATATGGCACAGTATAATGTTTTCCTGTGCATTACTCAGCCTCTTGGCCAATAGATTGCATTGGCGAAAAAATGGTTGTAAATGTAAAGCTATAACTTTAAGTATTGATATAACGCCTGCTGTGGTTTTCTAATAGGAATATTTTTAGCATAATCTAATTGAATAATGTGTCTACATTAGTTTGCTATTCTCCGAGTCCGTAGCCTCTTCTTGATGGACTTAAATGTCGTCTGAGACTTAATACGTACAGTGAATCAGTAAATATTGGATCCCATTCTGTAGGAGATGTATAACTTGGGCTCGTATTTCTATATTTAGCTTAATCTGGGCCAATGCCCAAGATCTGCTTCTACATTCTCTGTTATTGTATTTCTGTACTTATCAATTAACTTGTATCTTATTTAATACATGTAAAATTTGTTAGCCGTTGCCTTTTTATTCTCTTTTAGGGATATTTAGGGCTTCGGGTGACACTGTTTATACTTTATTAATTTAAAATTTAATTGTAAGTATTATTATAATAGTTATAAATACGTAGGCAAATTATAATATTACCATAATACAAACTAGTTCATGTTTGACAAATTATTGAAAAGGAAATGCTAGTGCCACAGAGCAGTGGTGCCAATTACCTGTACCAAAAGTGCGCCACTCCAACTCCTTCACCTTGATTGATGGTGCATTGAAATGGTCGAAGATGTACCTTGTAGTTCCAAGGCCAGCCTCCGTAAAGAACAGCGCTGTCACTGGCTGGAATACGGGCCGTCACCGTGTAAGGTTTCCCTCCAGCTAGAACCAGAGGACAATACACTCATTCACAGATAAATAAGTTTAACGAATCAAATATCACCGTATTTGTTATAATGGTACTGCTGGTACTAGTGCTACTACTACGTTCACAACTTGTATTTTCACCCAAATTACAATTAGCAGGTTACTACTATACAACCAGGGAGTCGAACTGAAATATTTTTGGTTCTGATTCTTATCCCTGTTTTCAAAATAAATATTTTAATGTTATGGTTCTGGTTCCAGTTGGATAAAAATAAAAGTTCCTGTTCGTTTTGGTTCTCAATTAGGTTTCGGTTATGATTTTGGTTATTTAAAGTTATATATATATATATTTTTTTTTATTTAGCACCGCGTCTTACTACCTGTTTGGGTTATACGCTTTAAGTACTAATTACGCTATGGATTAGGAATTGGAAAGGTTTAATTAGAGGAAGTGAACCCGCATTTGCGTGGAGGGAGAGTGGAAAACCATTTAGGAAAAACCACTCCCCGTTCACCCAACTGAGATTCGAACCTCGATCTCCCCGTCCTGAGCAGTCGAGCTCAACACGACTAGCGCGTTAGCCAACTACGCCACCGAGGCAGGTTTTAAAGTTATATTACAATTGTAAAATTCATCAATAGAGAGGAAAGATAATTACAAAAATAAAGTAATTTGTATAAAAAATACAAAGTTACACCTATACCATGATTCATACTCTTAATAACCACACAATTTATTTATAATTAGTTTGCCACATTTCAAAATAATTGTATCTCATTTTCAAAGTATCACAAAATATTTCCTATAATTTATGTTAATAACCCTCCTATGACTCGGTCAGTAAGTTGATGACATCTCGCCTGCTCTCAAGGAATGTAAAACTAGCACCGCATATTACTATCTGTTTGGGCTATATGCTTATGTGTTAGGGACTAGGAAGGGTGAATTTAAAGGGAGTGTATCTATATTTGCGTGAAGGGAGAGTGAACACAATTTAGGAAAAACCACCCCCAATAGACTCATTTGGAATCGAACCCCGAGAGTAGCACCTTAGACCATGCAGTCACCAGAGTGGGCTAAAATTCAAAAAATTACCGGTAGTTCTCTATTGGTGTTTAACATAATCTCTTGCCTAGCATGATGAAAAAAAATATATATATGGTGTTCGAAAACAAGGTGCCCAGGAAGATATTTGGTCCAAAAAGGGAAGGATACTGAGGAGTGTGGGGTGTTACAAAATGTGAGTTTCATGCTCTGTACTCATCACAAGATATTGTTAAAATAATCAAGTCTCATAGATTTCGGTGCACCACGAATAGGAGAATCTAGAACCGTGTTCAGGATATTGACTGGCAAGCCCAATGGGAAAATACCGTTGGGAGAACTAGACGTTAATGGGAGGATAACATTATGTAGCATCGGATGTTTTATGATAGACACGAAACAAACATAAATAGTCAAGACTTACCCCGTTTGATTGTTGACTGGGGCTGCGTGGAAGAACGACACAAAACCACCTAATTCACCTTCAGTGAACGGGAAAATTGTATACTGTTTGTGAAGACTGAATGGCAAGTTCAAGCCAACGCCTTGGGTTGAGTGGACTTGCGCAGTAAAGAGATCCCCTTCGGAAGATTCCCGAAACCCACGGGCTCTCCCGAAGCAAATCAACATGCGCTCTCTTGTGTTCCTTTGTATTCTCGAATGTTATTCCCCCCTTTTTTTCCATCTTCCCTCTTCTGTGCTTTAGGGTATATATTCAGCTGCCTGTGGCTACGAACTTTACAATTGGGCCTGAGTCATATCAGGGATACGATAAGCTCCGGCTTTCGGCAACGTAAAATGTAAGAACTAAATCCACTTTCGGCAAATTAAACTTCTTTTTTTTAAATGTAAATCTTTTCAAAATTCCTTTTTGGCTTAATATTCAAAAAACTTTAAAATAAATCTGACAGTTAGGAATATACTTTACCTTTTTTTTTTAGAGATCACTTCATTGCAAGGTCAGGGCGTCTTATCGCCAGTAGAGTCATAAATAATCGATTGTACCGATTATGTACTGTATATTAATAATGTTCCGGAACTGTTTATATATTGAATTAAATATCTGTTGTCATTCGCTATGTGCCATCTATGGACTATATATATATTGAATTAGTTATCTGTTGTCATTTGCTATGTGCATTTTAATGAGATTTTAATATTGATTCAAATTATCTGTTGTCATTTACTATGCGCCATTTCTAATGGGCGACATCTTAAGTTAACATTTAAGTAATCTGATGAATATTTAACCTCAGACTCTTTAGCTTTGACTTCAATTCATAATTGTTCATGAATTTCATCTATTTCTTTTATACTTAACAACAACAACAATGTAAACATTGATTGGAACTGTTAAACATCTAATTGAGCGATAGCTAATAAATATCGACTAACTATGACTTATACTAATTTTTATTATATACACCCCACCATACCCAAGGCATTACATCTAATATTTTTCTATTGTTTATTGTGAATGGTAAGCAGGTTGCAGTCTCTAACCTTTTCCAAGAGGTAGAGATCCCTTTTGATAGCTCAGCAACAGGTGTGAGAGTTGCGAGCTTCAGTATTTGAATGTTTTGAGTATAACATTCAAAGCTTGAACTCCATAGCACTCACTTCTATTGTTGTCCCCCCCCCCCTTTTTGTATTATTGGATCATCCTCCCCTTGAGGATGCTACAATTATAATGGACCTGAAAGAGATATGATCTAATGAGGTGGACTAAATAGAACTAAGATAGAGAGGATAGAGTGTAATGAGGTGTACTAAATAGAACTAGCTCAAGATAGGGTAGGTGTAATGAGGTGTACTAAATAGAACTAGCTCAAGATAGGGATAGGGTGTAATGAGGTGTACTAAATAGAACTAGCTCAAGATAGGGATAGGGTGTAATGAGGTGTACTAAATAGAACTAGCTCAAGATAGGGATAGGTGTAATGAGGTGTACTAAATAGAACTAGCTCAAGATAGGGATAGGGTGTAATGAGGTGTACTAAATAGAACTAGCTCAAGATAGGGATAGGGTGTAATGAGGTGTACTAAATAGAACTAGCTCAAGATAGGGATAGGGTGTAATGAGGTGTACTAAATAGAACTAGCTCAAGATAGGGATAGGGTGTAATGAGGTGTACTAAATAGAACTAGCTCAAGATAGGGATAGAGTGTAATGAGGTGTACTAAATAGAACTAGCTCAAGATAGGGATAGAGTGTAATGAGGTGTACTAAATAGAACTAGCTCAAGATAGGGATAGGGTGTAATGAGGTGTACTAAATAGAACTAGCTCAAGATAGGGATAGGGTGTAATGAGGTGTACTAAATAGAACTAGCTCAAGATAGGATATGGTGTAATGAGGTGTACTAAATAGAACTAGCTCAAGATAGGGATAGGTGTAATGAGGTGTACTAAATAGAACTAGCTCAAGATAGAGATAGGTGTAATGAGGTGTACTAAATAGAACTAGCTCAAGATAGGGATAGGTGTAATGAGGTGTACTAAATAGAACTAGCTCAAGATAGAGATAGAGTGTAATGAGGTGACTAAATAGAACTAGCTCAAGATAGGGATAGGGTGTAATGAGGTGTACTAAATAGAACTAGCTCAAGATAGGGATAGGGTGTAATGAGGTGTACTAAATAGAACTAGCTCAAGATAGGGATAGGTGTAATGAGGTGTACTAAATAGAACTAGCTCAAGATAGAGATAGAGGTGTAATGAGGTGTACTAAATAGAACTAGCTCAGATAGGGATAGGTGTAATGAGGTGTACTAAATAGAACTAGCTCAGATAGAGATGAGTGTATGAGGTGTACTAATAATAGCTTAGATGGGATAGAGTGTAATGAGGTGTACTAAATAGAACTAGCTTAAGATAGGGATAGAGTGTAATGAGGTGTACTAAATAGAACTAGCTTAAGATAGGGATAGAGTGTAATGAGGTGTACTAAATAGAACTAGCTTAAGATAGGGATAGAGTGTAATGAGGTGTACTAAATAGAACTAGCTCAAGATAGGGATAGGGTGTAATGAGGTGTACTAAATAGAACTAGCTTAAGATAGGGATAGAGTGTAATGAGGTGTACTAAATAGAACTAGCTCAAGATAGGGATAGGTGTAATGAGGTGTACTAAATAGAACTAGCTTAAGATAGGGATAGAGTGTAATGAGGTGTACTAAATAGAACTAGCTCTAGATAGAGATAGGTGGTGTACTTTTGTGAGTGCGGCAATGAACTTTCGAGTTCCTAATGCCATAGAGTAAGTAAGTAGCCCTTCTTATGTAAACCTTGAAGACAATGTCACTGTCATATTTAAACAAAAATCTGCATTCGATAAATAGTGCAGGTGAATGATACATTTCTTAAACTTAATCAGCAACATATTTCATAATTATTTATTTTTATCTTAAACAATATATTAAAATTACTTATCGATTCGAGTTGTGCTAAATCAAACATCTTGAAAAAATGGAGGATAGAAAGCTATCATTCTCCACTTTTTCGCAATTATCTCGTAAACTAGTGATTTTAGGTGGATTACACAGAGGATCAAATATAATCAAAATAAAATGTTCTATTGAGAGTTACATTGATTTCCACTATGTCCTTTCATTGCCAAGTAAAAAAAAGTCATACCCAAGAACGAAATATTTTAACCTGCAAAGTATTAGAATTTCTATTATTATTAGTTAATTATCACATTATTACTCATGTTTATATTATAAGAAAAGTAACTTTGAATAGGTCAGCGCCTAGGAATAGTTAGGGACGTGAAATGGACGGTTTCAATGCATAGTGAACATATCGATTTCCTGCGTTGCGTCAAGCATCATATACTTAAACCACTGATATGTCCTCAATTGCTCTTTTTATTTAAATTACCTATATTTATGTTGAATCAGTGTTATCATATTTGACAGTATTATTTTTAAAAACGCCATCTGGTATGTGGGAGGATCTGTAACACCGAGGATTTCAATGTTGTTTATTCCTACCCCTTTCTTTGCCTGCTATGAACACAGCCGATCACGAAGTAGGCCGATGGATTCTCATATGAGAATGACCTGTTCAGATTGTTTTCAGCACGACACACTCATGTTAGCGTGAATCCTACTTAAATGTGCATTACCTTAGAGACGGCTGCTGCAATTCGGTCACCGCAAAGGACTGCTACCCGTGTTAAGCTTTGGAGTCATTTCCTTACATGCGCTGGCCTTTGACGTCTGCCACTAACGACTGAGGGCGTAACAGCCACACTGTTCTGGAAGTAGTCTATCCAGGGTCACACATGCGTTTATAAAGAGAATTATCTGATGTAGTAGTTTATAAATAGATTATTAATAATTGATAGAGATAGTTGTGACTACCTAGTACTATCACCTAGTACAGGACGCGGATTGGCCACTATAAATAACTCTGGCCTGTGATTGGCTGTTATAAATAGTCCAAACTCAGTACAGTGTTGCCACTCCACCCCCTGACCCCCTTTTTACCTCCGTAATTTATTCCCCGCAACTTTCGTTCCTGATTTTTTATGAGTGCTTATTAGATTTTTATGTGTGCTCTTTAGTTTATAATGTGTGCCCCAGGGTTTTGGGTGCGTACTTGGGCATCGGGCCCTCTTAGACGGTAGTGTGCCAATGTCTGTCATACCACTCTACATCCGTGAGAAATTTAGTGTTATTTCCTGGTGGTGATTATACTAAACATGTTCAAACAGAAAAATATAAGCCTTGATATTCCACTCCACATCCGGGGAAGAACTTACTGTTATTACACGACTTGGGTGGTAAGGCTCAATGGACATCAGGCCACCACATAACAATTTTTTATTAAAACTACCCCCAATAGATACTACCCACTAGTCAGGGCTCATGTGCTTAGCCCAATGGGTCATTTGAGTTTTAATATGTGCCCATTAGTTAATGTGTACCCAATGTGTGCCCATTAGTTAGTTAATGTGTACCCAATAGTTTTTAAAGTGTACCCATTAGTTTTTAATGTGTGACCATTAGTTTTTAATGCGTTCCCCAAGGTTTTGGATGGTAGTTTATGGGAGAGCGTGCAGTCTCGGGAGTAGGCCACTCCTCTCGCGACGTGTTGGCAATTCTGTTTAGTCTAGGCAGTGGGGGGCAGAAAGTCTAACCCGGGACATTGCCCACCCCATGAGGCAGGGAATATAATTGAACAGCCAGTGTTTGGTGCTAACCCCTTTGAATCCACAGATTGAGAGCAGCAGAGCACATAATGTTGTCAATTCGGAGCCTGATTACTAGTGAGTGAAGAAACTATTGAGATCACCATCTCGGCAGGAGGATATCAACACGTTACAGTATCACGCCTTGTAGTAGGGAATACATATAATTGAAGAGCCCCCCCCCCTCTTTTTCCAAGTTATAAGATAACATTTACGGTTATTATCCAGGGACCCAGGCGACTCATTACTCGGTGATGATTATACTGAACCTGTTCAATCAGGAAAATACTTGCTAGCTCAATAATTATCGTCCAACGTATACATCCTGAAGACACGAATATTTTGGTAATGCTACCATCATACACCTGGTACAGTCAGCCCACAAAATGTATCCTCAACCCCCTGTACAGTCTGCACAGCCTCAACGACCTAGCCACCATAACTAGATGAGTTACACGCACACTTTCTGGCTAAACGTCTATATATTAATTATGATAGTGTGGTAGGGATGATTAAAAAATGTTTCAGCATTTTACCTGTGGAGTGGTACACACTTATTCAATAATGTAAACGTACTATGTTTGAAAGAGGGACAGGACTATAATGAGCCAAGCGTCTTGTGCTGAGCTAGTTATGACCGCACACAACGATGATCGAGAAACTTTGACCAAGTAACGGTACATTAAATATAATTTACTAACGAAGCTAAATTAAAATGTATTACTCGGCAATAGGCTACAAAAAATATGTAGGCTATATCTGGATGAGATTTTGTATAAAAACCCTCGCAATTTTAAAATTTATTTATTCTTCTTCTGACCTTCAATCGGTAAGAAGATAAAAAATGAACTTCAATCGCGTGACAATAGGAGGTCTGCCTGACGGAGTAAACGAAGGTATTGTGGACAGCATTATTTATGTTATAAAGTGTTATACATTTATAACTACTGACCCCCTAACATTTAAATTATGAATTTAGCTAAGACTTTCATTTATTTTTGTCAGTGTTACTAAAATTATAGACAATTTTTAAATAATGATGAATCATATTAACAGTGACTTTATTGCATTTATTTAATAATTAAATGTATTGAATAAAAAAATCTAATGGTGACTTTCTTTCATTTAAACCGTGTAGCCATTTTAAATAATTAATAATAATATAAACAGTGACTTTATTTAATAATTAAGTTTTTATACCCATTAATCAAATAATAACCAGGAGTAATATTAATATTGGACGCTTTATTGACTGACTGTATGCAATACAACTGTTATGTATCTTTCGATCAAATATCTTCTACAGTGTATGTTTTATAAGGATTTACTGAAAACTGGTCTGGAGGGGAAGAGCCATGTTGGAGAGATTCACAGAGGATGAAGTTTATTTGGCCAAAATAGCTGCATCATATGACCAAATATTTTTGTGACTCTCCTCGAATCGGAAGCTCCAAAATATGTTGTTTTCAGTGATGGAGGGGTGAAATTCATTTAAAGTTTGCTTTAGGGCTGTATACAAATAACCTTGTGGGTGGTTTTAAGAGGGTAAAAAGATGAAATTCCCCCAGAGTTCTTTGGTCAAACTACTGACATGTATACGATCTCAGAACATTGTGAGTTCAGCGACCACCCGTCCCACACAATATCAGCACGATACGGCCGTTCCTCAGTGGGTGGAAGGTGTTTGTACGAGCAGCCACTACAATGACGACATCTTGGATGAGGTTGACAATGTTCTATGTAATCAATTTTATGGCACGCTAACTAAGCATGAAACCTGGAGGTTACAGCAGTGAACTAATTTAACTAAATTATACTTTTACACTCTATGTGCGTTAAAGTTAATGACTTCATTCAATAGGTTTGTTTTCCCCTCGAACCCTAACATTAGCGATGGGTTTCTGAATCTAATACCATCCACGGTGACAGCTATAGTGGGATTTTGGTAGGACGGACTGTATTTACGCCAAATTATGTGATATACAACTTTTATGTTGAATGCAAACGAAAGTTTGTATTTTCTAAACTGCCAGAATCACCCAATTTTACATATTCATATGTCAAGTCATGTGATCTGAATCTGGCAACTTTATAGATATTATCATTTCCTATAAAATAATACAACTAATATAGTAAAACGCTACCAATGTTAACCACAATCAGCCTATAAGAGAAAGCTTGCACAATTGTATTATACTATACATACCTATGAAAAATTATCAAACGCTTAAACTCAAAATTATTTTATACAAATAACTCAGCAAATTCAAAATAATTCTAGGGTAGCTTACAAATAATTTATTTAAGAGTGTTTGTTGTGATTAACAAGAGGTTATTTCCAGCACGGCGACCCACCACCACCTCTAATAGCCGGAGATGAATATGAGCGGATTACCAGAGTCATTCACGTCCCAACGGAGGATTTGGCATCGTGACGCTCAAACCTGACTCGAAGAGCAAATCAATGCTTTGCTAGGGCGTCTCCAGAATCACGGAGTTAGTGCGGAGGATCACGCAGGTCAGCTATTAGACAGCACAGATTCTTCGTCAAGACCTGAATTTGTGTCATTCAGAAGAGTAGATCGACTTGAAGCGCAGTCTGTGCACTCTAATGTAGAACGAGTGCTACAAAGCAATGCTTCGTTCCTCACTTCATCGCCTTTGTATGTCAAGCTAAACAACTTTAAAGAATCGCGTGGGAGGGATAATCATAAATGTGATATACTCTCTTCCGCTAGCACATATAGCCGTAACAACCAAGGAACCACACACTTTGCCTTGCCCGTGCATTGGTTGTCGCCAAAGCTATATGCGACATTAAAAGATCTCAAAGAAGCATGCACGTTAGCAACTTAAAACAGATCAAAATTGGTCATCCTATTCAAAAAACTCAAAGCAGAGGAAGTATGCCATGATGCCCGTGTGAATTTTTGAAAGGTGGACTAGTTGCACTGAAACATTTTCAAACTTACCTCTCAGATTACAAAACCATGGCATTCCGGGAAGGTTAGGGGAGGAATGTCCGATATGAGGGGCCTAACCCTTGGAACATTTCTTTAAGTGCTACATGGATTTGTATTTTCACAACGATGAGCAAAATTATTTTGCTGTCATAACATCTTTGACAGCTGCATTTAAGTGCGGTACTTTTGCCGTGAGTTATCGTGTGCCGTTTTATCATAAGAACGAACACAAATGCGAATCCGCGTGCAAAAAGTGATATGCTAAAACGGTCTGCAGTGGAGGAAAAACTGTGACCTGTAAAGACTGTGGGCATTGGTTCACAAACTAGACTGTTTTGATAACCATAAATGTCCCGGTGTTTTCAGAGGTCACATGTCGGTCTGTGATGTCAAAAATGTTCGTGAGGTCTGTGGGCAATTTTTCAGTTTGTAAAGAGCAGAATTTTCACACAGATGTTAGGAGGATTTGTTGGGCTTCAATGTTCAGTCAGCCCTTGTATATTTCCTCCACACTTGAACAGGCCGCGTCACCCACCCTCTCTACTGCCTGGACCACTCCACAGTCCATGTTTTTTAAGCCGTCCATGACAAGTTCCCCACTGTACCCAGCGCCCATGGAAACTCCTCTTTATATTGGCTCACTTGGCAGCCACTATCACTCATGTTTTCCCACGCCAATGGGAAGCTCCCTTTTCTCCTCTAGGAAAAACCAGGCAGTAGTGGAGTGTATTTAACACGGTGGTTCCTCGGTCAGAGCCAGTTGGAAAGGGGTGACCCAAACCTGGTTAAGCACCTATACTAAAGAGTTTAATTAATTGTCCTGTTTTGTAAAGAGCAATTTTGTCTTAACTCACTCTTCTTCCGCCGTCATCATTTACCTTCCACCGCAACTTACGTTGCTAGGAATCCATCCTTACGCCCACCACGACACCCGTGTTGCCGAAATCTCTTCCTTCTACCTCTTCCCCCTTCCCATCTGCTTGTCCTTGTCACCAGCAATTCAACGGGATGGTCTACACCCACCGGTCCAGCAAAGCCACCGACAGAAGACCCTGAAGTAAACGTCGCCGGCCAAACGATACTCCACCTGAGAGCCCATTTCCTAATACCCCGACAGTAACACCCGAAAACCCGGACGTCCCCAATCCACTCAAACATCCCCAAGTGCCCCTACGCTTGAGTTATCTAGTTCCTCTCCTCATCTTCTCCTCTCACCAAACACCCGACCACCTACTCCAATTTCCCCTTTAAGCCCTGAGGGCTATCATTTGCATAACCTAGCAACCCTATAACTTGCCTACGTTTTATCCCCCATCTCCCTTCCTTACCCTCACGCACTAGACCCGTGAGACTGGTGCCTAACAGCTAACGTCACCCGGAGACTGCATTTCGACTAGACGTAACCAGTTACACCTGAAGCCACAGCGAGGGATAAAACTTTTTGTAGAGTATGCGAGACATATCGTCCTTTTGGTCAATTCTGCTATAAGAAGCAGGCCCCATCCAATCCGTCAATGGGAAAGAGCACTTACAGTTCGTATGCTATGATTTCAAATGCAGAAAGAAACGCTTATTCAAGGTGCGGCCAACAAATTCTTGCACGAACCTAGTCTATGTGTCACGCAGACGTGTTGAAAGACCTGCCTTCATATCGATGAAAATGACCATGTTTGCACCGAATGTGGGGGCGATAAGATTCTCATATTCAAGGTTGATGGCATAATGGCCCAATTTTTCGGATTTCTTGAGCAAATTAAAACAACAAAACGTAAGGACATCACCCTTCTAACCCAAAATGACAAGGGCTATGATGGAAATATTGTTTTAAATTATATGGTGGAGGTAAAAGTTTGGACTATAGAGCTTATAATGAATGATGTAAAAATCAAGTTTATGCTTTACGGCCCTCTCCACTTTATTGACTCGCTGAACTTTCTCCCGATGGCGTTGTCCAAGACGCTCAAAACATTCGGCTTGGACGAGTCCTTAACCAAGGAACATTTCCCCAATTTCTTCAATAATAAAAAACACGCAGTATAGCGGTTTCTTGCCATCAAAGGAGAACTATGTCATCGGTAAGATGTCGGTTGAAGGAAAGGAGCAATTTGAGAAGTGGTATGACGCGTTGGTAAAGGAGATGATGTCTCTGATTTTAACCATGAGTTGGAACTGTATTGTGAGAAAGATGTAAGAGTTCTGATGGAAGGCCAGCATAAAGTTTATAGATATATGTATGGAAAAAGCAAAGGTGGATCCTTTCAGAGAGGCGTGTACGATCGTGGGAAAGGCCGTATTGGTCTACCACTGAAGTCACCCTAAGGAGAATGCCATCTGTATCATCCCTGATATTGGCTCCCCGGTGTGCGTACAAACGGTCAAACGTCGCTGTAAAATGGCTCTGCTGGGAGGCCAATCAATGTCGTGTGGTCTATACTTTATGCGGGAAACGGCCTGGAGGAATATGTTTTAGTGTGACTTGTAGATGGCGTTGGGCGTTGTTAAAGCTGGAGATTCCAACACCGTGTTCCAGTTCTGGGACTATTATTGGCACGGGTGCCCTCTATGTTATCCTGACAGGACCACCTCTATAAAAAAACAGTCGTCACGAAACCATGGAGACGCGCTATGAATCGACCATGGTAAGAGTGGAAATTTTTAAGAATGCTGGCTGGCTACACAGTCGTAGAAATTGGGAGTGTACGTTTAATGCGATGAAACGCACAGACAAGGACTTGAAATAATTTGTTCTCCAGCATGAGGTGTACAACAAGGAGCCCCTCAGTCCCAGGGACACAGTATTTGATGGGCGTACAAATTGTATCAAGCTATTCCACGAAGCAGACCTTTCTTGTGGAGAGAAGATCAAGAACTTGGATGTATGTTCACTGTATTCTTACGTTCGTAAGTATAAAAAATATTCTATCGGCCACCCCAAAATTCACTTGGAACCAAATTGTGCATCTATAGATCAAGTAGAAGGCATAGCCAAAGCTACCATGACGCCTTCATGGGATTTTTTCATGCCCGTATTGCCTACATGGATGCAAGACAAGTTAATTTTCAACTTGTGCAGGAAATGCGGGGAGCAAAAATACCAAGGCGCATATCAGCGTAGTGACAACAAAGATCGTTAGTTGACAGGCGTCTGGGTGATTGACGAGATCCGGAAGGCCGTTGAGAAAGACTACACCATTGAAGCAGTGCACAAAGTGTGGGAGTACGGTGTATCTGTTTACGATCATCAGACACGTTCTGGTGGCCTGTTCCACGAGTACATTGATACTTTTTTGAAAATTAAACAAGAAGCCAGCGGATGGCCAGTGGATGTACCTCACAAGATGATATTTAGCTTATATTCAAAATTATGAGGAAAGGGTAAAATTCTATTTCAATTCTGTTTGTAAAAGCCTTGTCTCCGCAACACTAGCTAAACTATTTTTAAAGTCACTATGGGGAAATTTTGGACAAAGATCCGATTTACCACATGTAGCTCTGGTCAACGACTATCAGGGAATCCACAAGTATCTGACGAATCCGTACATCACCGTGGACAGCGTCATTGATGTAAATGATGAGGTTATGTTCCTCAATTACAAGGATGCGCGTGACGCGTTGCGCCCTAACCCTAACCCTGTGGCATGCTACACGACTGCTATGGTTAGGTTGCACTTATACAGCATCCTTGAACAATTGGGGGACCACGTTTTGTATCATGATACAGATAGCTTTCTATTCACAGAACACCCCGGCGATTGGAGTCCACCGACCGTAGACTTTCTAGGTGACCTCACTGGCGAGCTTCAAGATTAAGGTCGGGAAGCTATATTAGCACCTTTGTATCTGGTGGTCCCAAGAATTACGCGTACCGAGTTTGTGTCGGTGGAGACGCTGCCAAAACAAAAACGGTGTGCAAGGTTCACGGTTACGGCAACAGGAACGACGTTAATTTTGACGTTTTGAAAGCGATGGTCACCGAACAGGCCGCGGAGAGATACATACAGATACCACATATAATTGTAAGAAAAGGTCTTGCGACTGTATGTACCGTTTCAAAGATAATGTCTACCAGCCCGTGTACACCAAACGGTGGATAACCGATGATTATAATATGTTGCCGTTTTGGTAATGAGTC